>CM021104.1:213395926-213782748 GCA_007115665.2 Sequoiadendron giganteum
TGTTGTGAGAATGTGAGAGTGTTGTAGAAAGTAGAGAGTTGTGCAAGATTGAGAGAAGGAGAGTAAGACTTACCAAGAGAGGGAGAAAAGAAAGAAATAACAAGATATCAAGAGAGAAAGATCAAGAAGAAGCAATAGAATGAAATATATATTTTAAAGAGAGAATAGGAGGGAAAAGAAGGTCCTCGAGCCATTACAAGGCATCCTGAGTTGTTTCCGCTAACCAAGGTCGGTGACAAGTGACAACAAGCTCAAAAACAACCGCTTAAACATTGAAATGTCGCGAGACACTAGCACGACACACAAACATAATTTGTGCAGTGCGTTAGTGTCTAGAAAAACCATGCTTAAAAATGATGGGAATGAGGAAACAACCAGGTTTGACACAAAGCTGAAACACAAAGGTAGCTGCTAAAAAGAGGTCCTAAGCATGTCCTAAGGGGAAAAATGTTGATGTAATAGCTAAAATGAGCCTACACAAATACTAAGGGAGTGGAAACTAAAGTGGATGTAAAAAATGTAGGTGAAATTGCAAGGGGTGCAATTTTACAACACAACAATAGGTTCCTTGCTGCAAGAGTTAGTCCTTATTTCTTCAAGGCACTTTCATTGCTAACAACTATAATTAAACATGAAATTATACTAAATTCACAAACATTTGCAGTTCATACACACTTATTGATATAAAATATATGAACTTTAAATTCTTAAAAACACTTAAAGTATATAAAAAGGTATGGTAATGTCTTTCAAAGTTTAGCTGAAAATAAGACAAAAGTATGTAACTAAAGCAAGGAAATAGTACATTCTTTTGGCTCACCATCTTCCCTAGATTAACTTCATGCTTGTCCTCAACCAACTTATGGCCTTAGATTGTATTGAAGTGCAAGTTCCCTGTAGTTCACTGTATTGGTAACCCCTTCTTCCTACTTCAGGTAAAATCCTCTTTGTTTCTATATCTTCTCCCATTTGGTGTCTTCTGCTGCATTGATCTCTTGTCTTCGTCCAATCCAAAGTGGAATTGGGAATAAGAGAAGAGTAGGAGAGAATGTCAAGGGGAGCTAAGTGATGCCATTTTCAAGGGATACTAATGTATACTTATGTGCTCTTTTTATTGCTACAAGATAGTTAAAAACTGAGTGGGGTTCTTTTCTTTGCAACTCTAGGGTCAATTCTCTCGATCTGTCCTGAGAGAAATCAAGTGCCTATTTTCCAATCCCTGTTGCAAGCTCTTGAAACCTTTTGTAGTTCCGTTCTCTACATTTCATAATCTTCTCCCTCACTCTCCTTTGTTCTACCAATCCAATCCATTCATTCACTACCTCATGAGGATTTTTATCTTTTGCCCTGATGAGGAGGGAAAATGACTTTCTTTTCTTGATAATCCCTTTGTATCCATCCTCTTTGGTGCTCATTAAATGAAGCCAATGATTTAATATGAACATCTCTGACAAACATGAGTGGATTCCATATAGAGTCATGAGGGATGACCAAGTTATGCAAATAAAATTCACATAGTTGATCCTACATATTTGGGGTTAATCACTTGTATGTTTCCAAGAACATAGTGGGAAAAGTTAAAGAGACTAGGAGATCACTAATTAATAGACTAAATTGAAAACTTAAAAAAAAAATTCTTGTAAGTATAGGGTCTAAACCCTAGTAGGGGGTTTGCACTTCAAAATTTGTACTTTCTTGTCAACCAACTCCTCTATTTTGACCTCCAGTTTCGTAATTTTTTTCATTTTTTCGATCAATTTCCTTGGTGTGTGCTATTATCAATTTAAAATTTTATTTCTCTCAATCTTTCAATTTTTGGGAGAATTCACTTATCTTATTCCACAATTCAATTCCAAGGGTCACTAGAGAAAGGCTTCTAGCATTCTCGAGGTTGCAACTTGATTCATAGGATGCGGAGTCTTGTTAACTTCAAAAATGGTCAATTATGCAGGCTTATCCAATCCTAATCCTCATTGATCAAAGGCATGCAACCTTTTCTCTAACTCCAAGATTATTCTATCTAATACTTCCTCCCTTTGCTGGTATCCCTTAATATGTTCTTCTAACTCTTTGATTCTTTGCAAGGCTTATTGTAACTCCTTGCTTTAATTCTTCCCTTTTAGAAGTAACTTCTTTTTCCAAAAATATTTCTTCCTCAACCTCCTCAGATCTAACAAACCATTCTTCAAAAGCATGGCTTCTTGGAGGTTTGTTCTTCTTTTTAACTATAAACAAGTCCTTTGAATCTGAATCTAAACTACTACTTAGATATATAGGCTATAATATTTTGGTTTATTGTCACCACCAGAAATCCTTTCTTCTTCAAAATCTGTTTCAATCTTAGCTACAACAATATTTTCCTTTTTATTTTTAACATTTCCCTTTATAGGTCCTTTCCTTCTAAGACGATGTGATCACCTCCTTGGTTGTGTCAACCTATTTTGCTTCTTCTTGGGTTCAAAAGTAGAGGCTACACTTTTTCTCTTCTTCAGCTTGGAAGGGCTCTTGGTGGATGTGGGGGTTTCTGTGACTCCTGCTACGGGTTGCTCCTTGTTCCCCAATGAAACATAGGGTCTATTTCCCTCATCTGTAGCTATAGAAGGCTTTCCCAATTCCTATTATCTATTCATCTCCTTTGCATTTGGCGTTATGAGAATTCCATTGATATTGTTGCAGGCTAAGAAATATTCCGAAGATGCACCAGGAAATTAGATTCTGAGACTTCGTTTAGTTAACAAGGTGACCAAGCAAAAATGTGACAAAGTGCACTGGTTTATTTTCTTCTTATATTCAATAGTCATTCTTTATAAGAGATTGTATAAGAAATTAGGGACATTCACAATCCTTTGATGGTGTAAGTGAATAAGGAGTTTAAAGTGCAACATGTATAAGAGGGATTGCCTACCATCAAAGGTTAAATATTTAACAATGTAGGAAGCAAAAAAATCCCAAATCCAAGGTAAAGAAAGTTGTTTTGTACCTTGAGATGAAAAATCTAAAATTTCCCTTGGTATTTAAAAATAATTCCTAGCCATAATTGCATTTTTTCTTACTTGAAATTCCTCCCCTATTCTTGGTAATCCTGATACTTTTTCCATTATTGCCTTTGAAGCATCTACCCTTAGTCCTCTTATCATGGCTTCATCATTCTGCAAGGTGATCACAAAATGTTAAGTCATAAGTATTATATTTAGTTATTCGAAGGAAATTATCCAGCCACCCAGCTTGTTGGAAGATTGGAAAACATTATCGATCTTCTAGTAATAAATTATATGTTGTCGGTTCTCTTCTTATGATATCTCCTCCCATTGCTGTAACTTTTACCACCTCTACCAACTTCTGCTACTGTACTTGGATCTTCTTAGATGTTCCTTCTTACCTATATTGCCTTTATGCTTTTCACTTCTTATTGCTTTGTGACCAAAGGAGAAAAAATAAGGGAATTGAGAATTGTATATGGTTTTCAAAAAAAAAATTGGTGATAAGAATTAAACCTGTTTCTTCTCCCCAACTGAGGTGTACAATCTATCCTGAAATAGTAAGGGAAAGGACGAGTAGGATAAATTCAAAGCATTTGAACTATATATGATACATCAAATTTAAATGTGCGCATGATTTTGAATGCATATGAAAATTAATAGTATTAAATGTCAATCATAGTTAATTAACAAGAAGAGTACCTATTATTATGGCACTAATGAATTTGACCCCAATTTTTGACGACCGTTGGTTGGAATTTCGACGATCTATTGTCGACCGACCGACGAATTGCACAAATCAGCGCCGTCGCTCAATTTTCATCTATATTCCGAAAGACAATAAAACGTCGCCCTCCCAACGCCAGCTCATCCGAACAGTGACGCCCATTTCGTCGATCGCGCGATGAGCAGTGGCTGCACTGCGGGCGGAATACCGTCCCCGAAGCGTCGGAACAACGACATACATTCGTCGGAATCAGGACGACAGTGTCATTGGTCTAGCGACGAAAAGTGTTCGGAGCACGAGCGACATACCTTCGCTAAAACGTCAGAGCAACAACATATAGTCATCGGTCGAGCGACGAACAATACCCAGAGCACATGCGACATACTGTCGCTGAAGTGTCGGAGCATTGACATACATTCATCGGGATGGAGACGACAATATTGTTGGTCTAGTGATGAATAGTACCCGAAGCACGTGCGACATACCATCGCTGAAGCGTCGGAGCAATGACATACATTTGTTGGAGCAACGCCATATAGTCGTCGGTCTAGCGATGAACAGTGCCCGCAGCACGTGCGGCATACCGTCGGAGCATCGACATACATTCGTCGGGATGGAGACAACAGTGTCGTCGGTCTAGCGACGAATAGTTCTCGACGCACGTGTGGCATATCATTGCTGAAGTGTCCGAGCAATGACATACATTCATCAGTGTAGCGATGAATGATGCCCGGAGCACAGGTGGCATAGCTTTGCCAAACTATCGAATTAACAACATAAGATCGTCGAACGCACGACGTAATAGGCAAGTCATTACGACGAAATTTCGTCGCACTCATGACGAAATAGGAAAGTCATTACGATGAAAGTTCGTCGGATACATAGCAAGGTCGTCGAGTGTTTTTGCGGTTCGTCAAAATTTCGACGAAACAATACAATTTAAAAAAAAAAAACTATTCGTTGAAATGTAGGCATATCGGGGTGACTCTGGGCGATATATAAAAGTAGTAGGAGGCTCCAAAATGCATCCATAGGGATAATGACAGGACATAAGGATAGGTCAATCAAAGAGAGAAAGTTGATGTGCCAAGACCATGATCATTTAATAGTGGTAGTAAAAGACAAGATGGATTGTCATCAATGCTCAGATTGGAAGACTTCATTATGAAAATTTAGATCACAATATGATTAACCCTGTTTGGACAAATGCATTGACATTAGTGTCAAGAGTTAAGAGGCCATACAAATTTGCATTTCAATAAATTATTGTATGCATTGAGTAAGTGTTTACAAGGTAGAAAAAGGACAGTCATATGACTGTTTAAAATATCAAACATGTCAGTTGTTGTGTTTAATTAGGCTTACAGAGGCGTGGATTTATCATTTTTTGCATTATTTGGTTACTATGTATGAGAAATGAGCAATGAATAATTGTAGAATATGGAGGCTATGGATGATATTATGATGGCCACATTTGATGTTGATCAACAATTGGAGCAAAATATAAAACCTATGATGAGTCATGAGATTAAGGGGACTGTCATGGTCAACAAGCACAACCTACGAACTGGATTCTAATTTTGCTAAAAAAGAAAAAATCAAACTAGTGATATTAAAATACACACTAGAATCTAAATTTGTGGAAAATGAGCAATTTGGTGAGAAAGAGTACCTGCAGTGCGTCTTGGATACTTAGCTAGTGTATTAAAAAATAGGATTGCAAACCCAAAATTATTCTCACTTTGGAAATTCAATAGAAAAATACAGAATGTTATCCTGGACACTTAGTTCTTAAACAGTCAATAAAACAATATGAGCATGATTATGAATGGTTTTACCTAGTCCCACTCTTGATCTCCATGTTTGAGAGCCTTCTCTTTAAGACCCCATGAATCCAATTTGATCCATTGCTGCCAAAAGAGATATTAATGTGTAAACAAGGAGCCACATTTAGACAAACTGGTTGTTGATTTCTTCTAAGAAATTTAGAGACTACAAAAAGAAGATACTTGATGGGGATCATGTGGGCTTCGTAGAGAAAGCACTGCAATATGGCTTCGAGCAGCAATGAAAAACTTTGGATTAGCTTCACAGTAAATCCTAACAGCATGACATTGAAAGTTGCTCAGGTACTGGGTCCTGTCCTTTAGATTAAATTAAGGAAAACATTATTGTAAACACAATATGTATAGAAGAATATGAATGTAAAGGAAAATGGATATTAGAAAAACATAAATGTAAATAAAAGTAGTGTGAGTAGAAAATGAATCTAAATTGGTCTTGAACAAATAAAATCATACCCAATTAGCATTAAGTTATACTGACCTTGTACTCATTGCCATTGTCAATCTTGAAGGTTACTTTGATGCCTTCTGCAGAAACTCTCTGGCCATGAGGCAAGAGAAGGTGGGAAAACCAAGTGTATATTGATGACTTCCTGACAATCAAAAAGAAAGAAGCAACTAGTCAACCCTATTAGAACGGAATAATCTTATGAATTGATTTTATTTGTTTTACTGGCTAATGGATAGTGGACCTAGTTCTCTTGAATTGAGATACTACTAAGATGTGTTGACTGGTGATTTTAGACTACCGATATTTTGCTTCAATCTCTATAAGTTACTTTTGTCTTAAATATATTCAAGATAACTCTACAAAAAAATTCCCTGATCTCTTAGAAATTATGCAGATTATTTTGTTAATACTTCTCCATTTTGATATTTTCTTTCAAAAATTCATAGAAAGATATGTAATGCCATATTTGAAACTTACATATTTTAATTTTACTAGTTCTGTAATTATAGTATATGATTCCAACAATTGTGAAACACATAGGCAATATGCTAGATGAATGAAGTAAACTATGCAATTGGTAGGTGTAAAGCCAAATTCTTAACCCTTGCCATCATCCTTCTTTCCTATTTTAAAACATGTGCTTTGGAACAGGGCATGAAAATCCATGTAAGTATAATGAACATGAGATTTTTGTCAGATATTATATTACAGTAAGTTGAATGAATGTAAGTAGAGATATTTTAGCATACCTACAGATGGTACAAAATTTCATGGTTAAGTGGAAGCCTCCCATCAACAAAAAAATCCAAATATCCGTGTATCTATCTCAATTGAGCCTCTAAACCCTTCAGAGCTGTCAAATTTTCCACTAACTTGTTATGCACAAAAGTCAAATTTTAGAGACCACTAAAAAAAAAAAAAAAACATTACATTATGATCCAAATCCACACACAACATAATTTCATAGTGAAAAGTTAGCACTTTCTTTCATCTTTGCATATTGATTTGATGCTTCAAACGATGCATTTCTTATATTGAAAAGTGCATTTCTTACCTTATTGAGCTTCTCTTTGTTTTGAGAATAGTTTAATATTCTCTACTTAACAGGGCCAACCACGTGAAGGTGGAAGCTCATTTGGCCTCTCCCCCTCCCCCCTTCACATCACTCTCAATTCCCCATACCCGATCATATAACATTAATAATTCATTCATCCATTAATAACATATAATATTCATTCACTCATCCATTAATAACATATAACATTTATTCATTAACATATTCACATTCATTCATTAACATATAACATTCATTTTTTTAATTTTTACATATTATCAAAAATATGGTTGTCAACTTGTCATAATATGATTACAATCACTTTTTTTTTTGCAGCTAAAAAAAGCTGAAGTGGAGTATTATTTTGAAAATCATCTGTCCCCCCTTCAGTTGTTCTGAGCTCTGCCCATGATCTTAATGTATGCCTAGTCGTGTACTCACAACGTGGAAGCGACTGCAAGGGGGGGTCTGCTGCAATAGAAAAAAAATGTTAAATTGATATGTTTTATTATTATTGTTACATGTATTTCATTAATTAAAAGAACATCAAAGTGGTGCTCTTTACCTGAATGGACCACATCATGTTCCTGAAATTGTCTTATAGCCTCATGCTGAGCATGCTGAACACCCTCTAAATCTTGATATGGAGTTGAAACACGAAAGATTACATTAATTAATACACCAATTGCAATTAAATATGTTTAAAAGAACATTAGAGTGGTCCTCTTTACCTGATGGAGCCACATCATGTTCTTGATCTTGTCTAGCCTGATCATGCTCAACATGTTGATCATGCTCTACATGCTCTAAAGTTGAAATAGGAAAGGTTACATTGATTAATACACCAAATGCAATTAAATATGTTTAATTGTATTAATCCATACTGCATTTTGTATAGCACATGAATACATCTAGTACCGGGATACACACCATGGCCTTCATCGGCAGGTTGCGCTGCACCCTCACCAGGCTGCATTCCAATGTCATGTGCAGTTTTATCATTGCTTATCTGTGTAAAAAAAATAGGCACATTATTATGGTAGAAATTAATATTGAACAGATTGCACAAGTATTCAATTTGAAATAAACTTTATTGAGTTTATTTACCTACTTGTTGGATGTAGTGGAAGATTGTGTTTGCCCAGTCGAGACTCTTAGCTGTTCAGTTAGGGCTCCATAGCCTTGGTGGAAGGCAATCTTCAGGTCCTCTTCTGTGGGCACTTTGTTGAAATCAAAACCCTGCATTTTTGCATGCGATCATGAATTTTGCTTCTATGGTGTGATAAAACCAAAATTGTTTGCAATTTATTATTTGGATGCAATATTTCATTTATTGATACTTACAAATCGTGCGGCTATTTTCATATAACCACCAGAGCCAAGTTTGTGCTGCCCATGTTTTTCTAGTCTTTCCTTTGTTGCCTTCGATGTGTCGGGCAACCTATGAAGAAATTGAAATACGTTAGATTATGTAAAAATAAAGAGTAATCAGTATATAATTAAATTGTTGATAGTATCACATACCTTGCTTGGCCCAGTGGTGTCTTTCCTTTCTTCTTTTCAGCCTTCTCCTTTCCATCCAATACCAAGTCCTTCCACTCCCTTTTCAGAATCATGGGGGGACGCTCGTACTTTCTGTTCTTCTCTAAGTGTGACCTATATTGGTCCCTCACATACTTTAGATAGGTACCAACTTTCTTAAGGACCTTGGTTCGGTTGAATTTTTTATCACCGAACAACACAACTAAACGGTTAATGAGCTCATCTTTTAAATCTTGATTTTGGGCATTCCACCATGTACGTATGGTGGGCCCGAAGAGCTCCAATGTAATATCACTTAGATGTTTATAAAAAACATCATTTCCTGCAAAATGATCATGGGATCATTAGTCTATAAAGAGTGATCAATAAGTAAATTTCAATTGGATTATATATAATAATAATAAAAATATTTTAAAGTACCTGGGACCTTCTCTATCTTTATGGGAAGGAAATCCTTGGTCACCACAAATGTGACTGGCAATGTTCCCATACTAGTAATACAGGAAGATCCAGGAAATGCTACTAAAACATCACTAGTATTAGCGACCTCTGTATCCACAGGTACTGACACATGTGGTGGCATGTGTTCACTGCCAGACGGTGGACTACCGAATGCCTGCATGGTATGTGTTGCCGATATTTCAGTCAACAATATAGGCACGGATGATGGGGCCGGATAAAGTGTTGTATGCGCAAGAAGATCAGGATTGACACTTGTACCGTCCCCTACTTTCTGGGAAACACTTGCAGTACCTTGATCATGGCTAGCAGCATGATGAGGACGCAAATAATCCTGTAAAAACAACACATATTTTAGTTCATGACATAAAAGAGTACAAAATATAAAACCATGAATGAACTTATGTTATAATTAAAGATCTCATGACAACTTACTTGCAAGTTCTGTGCTCTCTCAGACAATAGTTTAACCCTTTCTCTTATCTCATCTGTTTGAGGCACTACGAATACCAACTTAAGGATTTCTTGATTGCATTTTTTTTGGGCATTCCTCATCATATCCGTAGGGTTTGTGGAAAATGCGATGTCATCATCGCATAATAGTGACTCCACCTCCATATGGATGTTCTTCTGTACTGCTGGTGCCTTTCCTTGATCAGCCGACTGCAACAAGAATATTAAAAACATTATCGAAATTAACCCAATAAACTCATGAAAAAAACATAATAATAAAACATTTTGCTTGTATCTAATTTGTACAATTATAATGAGGTAAACCTGTCAGATAGAAGTGCCTGAAGATGGATCACGATCTGCGCTCTGGGTCGGAGCCTTCCTTGTATGATAATGTCCCGCTGTGACAAAAATTAAATATAAAAAACATTACTGAAATGAAACCAATAGACTTACAAAAAATAACATATTAATAAAATGGTATATTGGAGTCATTAATTGGAGGTTGGGTAAAATGGTATATAGTACATACCACCCCCATAGTAATTGTCTTTGTATCTAAGCGATTCAAATTGTAATCAATTAGCAACTCTTCCCTTGCAGTTATTGATTTTATCGCACATACGAATACACGATTTCCCTCTCGCGCCTCGAATATACAATTGTGTTGCTTATTTGTTGACCCAGGTTGTGTACTATTTATAAACCCTACAATATTCCCTGATGCTTTTGGCCTCCCGTCAATGTACCTAGCCACTCCTTTATTTTGATCCTTATCTTTTAGTTGTATATAATTTGCTAATAGTGCATACCTACGCATACTTCATGTATATTGAATCAGCTGCATCCAATCTTTGTAACTATAACAGGGTCCAACATACTCCATCAACTCAGTAACTTTGTCGTAACAGACCTTTATGCCATCCATGCAAAATAGGCCCAAACCATGTAATGACGATGGTGCTATACGATATATCCTCTCGTTGACACAAAGATCAGTGTTTATTGGAGGAAGTTCCTTGGGTGCCCATTGTTTCCATAGATGTTTGTACCTCAAGGGCACCTTGATGTCGCCTATGCTCTCATCATCATAAGAACATGACCCCCCTTCAACAAGAAAAAATTCCACGCGTTTACAGAATTTTCTTCTAATCTTTTGACTTCTAGTTGGTCTCCCTCTTTTAGACCTACTACATGTCTCGCTTTCCTCTTCTCTTCCTGAATTTCCCTCGCTCGAGGAAGATAAATCTGACAAATACCTATTTGGTGGTACCTACACTCATAAGGATGTTGGATGAAGTTCTTTCATGGTGATGTGATCCAAAGGTGACATTATGATTAATCTATCATTTCATTGCTAGAATTTGACAGGTTATAAGGTAATCAAGTCTTGAGAGACTGCAAGTTATTGTTACTACCGTCCAAATGTGTCCATCACAAATCAAATCTACTTAACGTTTTAACTCCCAAAATTTGTAACAAGTGTTAAATGTGACTATGGTCCACCAGTTACACAAACAAGGCATCAAATGTATTCTCTAATTGTAATCAAAGGACTTTTTCTCTTCATTCAAGTAAATAAACTTGAAGGGAAACACCACCAATTGGTTTATTGGACACCTACATGACTAAAAATAGCAGCAAATTTACATTTAATTTCCATGTCTAAGTGGTTAACGGGGAGGGAGTGTGTACTAGGCCTGGTAAAATCATCATAAGTTTATCAATGTTCTAATTCTCTATGACAAGGTTTCAACATCTTCAAATAGTGAAAGTTAGTGCTCATAGTCATTTGAAACAACAACATTTTGATTATGTATGATGGTAGGATTTGATAACTTAAAAGAATTGGCTACCCAACAAACTTAAAGTTAAAAGAAACTTTTTCAGTTTAAGGGGTTAGCACTTTCTTTCATCTTTGCATATTGGTTTGATTCTTCAAACGATGCATTTTTTATCCCACTTCTATCATATTGTATTTCCATCCGATTGCAATTGTTGGAGGAGTTGATACCAAAATTTCATATCAGATACCACGTTCTTGAAGCAATTTTATGTGTTTCTACAATTTTTCTAAAGTTCTTTTGTGTTGTATGGATCCATACAAACTTGAAATGCTCTGAGATCATTGGTGTAGATAAATATATGTGTTCCCTTTCATTTGCATTTATTTTGAAGTTCTCAATCACTATTTTGTGGGATTAAACAATCAAATACAGGGACTGCCCTGTTGTGCCTGTGTAAGGGTTTGAGGGCTAAATAGAAATGACATCCACCAATCCACCCACTGTCTTGGAACTGTAATTCGGTGGATTGGTGTGCATCATGGTGGATTTGATGGAGTTTCAATTCTTGTTCTTTGAATTCCATTTATGTTTTGCCCTTGTCATGGCTTGTTACATTGTTTGGGAGGACCCTAAGGTTGGGTTTTACCTTGGCTTTCATAAAAATCCTAATGTTCCATGTAAAACCTTGGGTGAGATATATTCGGCCGTTACCTTTTTGGAGTGGGTATTAAAATGACTTATGTCTCATTGTTTCTTCTAAGCCGAGCCCCTTTTTATAAATTGAGTTAAATATTTTTCCTAACTTTATTACTTCCTAAGTTTAGGTTGGCCCGTGCCCTATGTTATTGATATTAGCCCAAACCTAAGGGGAGGTTTAATAATCAAAATAGCTTCTGAAAATTCAACTATAGAAGCTACAAACTTGACTATAAATGTGGCCAAATTGGCCCAAAAGATAGCTGAAAGAGAAGAAGTTGAGAAGAAAAGTTTGATGGAGAAGTATAACACCATTATTGGAGAGTATAGTAGAATGTAGCAAAAGAATGTTGAGCTGCAAACTGAGGTAGACAGGTTGAAGTATAGACATGTGGGGGAGTCTTCTAGTGCTCTTGGTACCCTGGCCATACGTTCTACATCAAGATCAGTACCTCCAACTTCTCCAATTGTTTCTACTCCTGGGTCCCCCATCCAGACTCCTGCTCCTAGCCCTTCATTAGAGCCAGTTGAAGAGGAGGTTGAGTACTCTGTAGATCCCACCAAATAGCAGATGCTTAATAATATTAGAGAGCTACAGGTAGCTCTAAAAGCAAGAGAGAAGGGAGCAGTTGCCAAGCAAAATGAAGTTGTAGGCATAGTGTTTAGGCATTTGAATTAGGGATTTGATGGTAGATTACCATCAGTTTATTCTTTATATTCTTTATTCTTAGATTCAATAAGAAACATTACTAGGGATCAGGAATTAGTTTTGCCTTTAGTTGAGAAGTGGATCCCTAAGGCCAATGACTTAGATGTTATGTATAAGGCCTCTAGATTCGATGCAGACAACAGACCCCAATCATTAAGGCCTACTCAAGTTTTTGTGAAATCACTGCAAGGTTTTCAAGCCTTACCTGATGATTTGAGTAGCAAGATTAAGGAACTGGTAAAGAATTGTGATGACTAGAGTGGCACGTATTTACCAGATTTACAGGGACTGCCCTGTTTTGCCTATGTAAGGGTTTGAGGGGTAAATAGAAATGACATCCACCAATCCACCCACTGTCTTGGAACTGTAACTCAGTGGATTGGTGTGCATCATGGTATGATAGAGGTTCATTGCATTTAGGGGTCTTTTAAAGCAAGAAACTTGGCATTGAATTGATGCCCTAGGGCTGACAGGGGCAATTTTCTTCTGAATTTGTGGTTGTTAAGTCAGGTTTTATGAATTTGATGGATATCTTGGTAGAGTCATGTTGACACTTTTTGATGGTCCAATCTCTACTTCGAAACAAAAATATCTCTAACAACTCTAAAAGCTATAATGGGATGGCATTAAAGGAACCTTCATATGAAGGATCTTCTAATGAAGGACCTTTGAATTAAGGTCTTCATTTGAAGGTCCTTCATGCCAAGGTTCCTTTTATAAAGCATTTTGGACATGAAATATTTAAAATAAAAAATACCTTCATTTGAAAGTCTTGACATGGCATCATTTTTGAATGAAGGTTCTTCATTCAAAGGTCATGATGACATCACCTTCAAATGAAGGTTCTTCATTAACTGGTATTTTGTAATTTTGAATGTGTGATAATAATTTAGGGTTGAAAATAAATCCATTTGAGCCTTTTATAAATGAGAGGACATTTGATGCAATCATATGCCTTGTCAAACTTTTAACTTAATAGTAAGGGCATCATGAGTAGTTTGTTGGGCCCATTCAACAATCTCCGATGCAAGGATTGAATTGTCTAGAATGTATCTACTATCAAGAAAGCCAATTTGTTTACCTCTATGACTATATCTCAAGCAATAGGTTTAATTGTGATGGAAATGATATTGACAAGGATTTTGTAATCTAGGTGTTGAGAAGCATAATTGGCCACCATCCTAGGAAAGATTCTTCATTCTCACTTTTAGGTGTTAAAATTTAACAATACGTAGATTGATGAAAGAGCCCAAAGAGCCTTTCCCCATGTTATCCAAGTACACATAACATCGGTCTTCTCTTATACAGGTTGGACATGATTTCAAGAACTTAGCTAGGAATTATTCATTTAACCTAAGGTTTTCTCATAATGCCATCATTGGAAAAGTATGATCAAATTCTTCTATTATGAAGAATTGGTCTATGTGCCTCTAGTAATCACTATAAAAATGTGAAAGACTAAGCTATTTTTTTTTTGTCTTATCTTATACCATTTTACGAGAATGGGGGGGCCAATGTACGAGAAGATCTTTGGAAACTAGGCATGAAAATTGCAGGTTAAAGAGAATGGGGGTGCCAAACTTACAGTACTCATTGTCCCTTGGTCGTCGATTTTCCCTGAGTGCCCTCAACCTGGTCCTCGGCACTGGTATTGACCTTGTTTTAGCTCCAAACTCTTCGTCGGCGCTGGTATTGACCTTGTTTTCACTCCTCCAAAGTCTTCCTCAGCGCTGGTATTGACCTTTCACTTGTCCAATTTGATGAGCTACAACCTGCTTTAGTTAGGTTTTAGAGTATGTTAATTAAATTTAAAAAAATTATGGCGCCATTTAGAGTAGTGAATATAAAGCAAGCAAAGCCTATTATGGTGCCATTTAGAGTAGTGAATATAAAGTAAGCCAAGCCTATTATAGTCATGAGGGAAATAATAAAACTCCTAGGATACTTTGTGAAACCATTTTCCTTGGTTAAAGGGAGGCCATAAAATATACCTTTGGATTTTTTCAATCTTCAAATATGAGGATTTGCAAGGTTCTTAGCAACATGAGTAATGGAAACGTGTGCAACAAGAATTTTTGAACACACATGGAATCTCCTTGCCAAAGAAAGGGGCTTCATAATTTAATATGATAATTTTTCTCAGCTCTAGAAATGATATGTTTCCTTAAAGAGGAAGGAGAGACCTAAAAGGTAAAAGAGATGCTTAAGAATCTCAACACTTCCTTATGATCAACCCCCTTCTATCCATAGGAATTGAACCAATTGGGCTTGGCTAAGAATGATTTCCTATAACATTGAGTTTTATGCCACTATATATTTGACCTTAAAGCTTTCCAAAAATATCTAGGCATTGAATATCCTAAATAATGTCACGTTTGTCCTCCAAGAGAGTGAGAAAGGAGTCATTAGAAAAATGACCATTGAATAGTTGGGCTAGTGATGGCAACGTTGATAGTGAGATGGGTGGTCATAGAGGTGGCCTACAAGCTATATTTGGAAAAAAAGAAGGATAGAAGCCATTGATTGGAGTAGTGAATATTGACATTGGTGTTTCCTTGTCCAACAAAGGGTCACTATGAGAAATGGTGTTGGATTTGGCATTGGAATTTACTCTTTTCTTCTAACAAAAATGGTGATAGGCTAGATGTGTCTAATACTAGAAATATTCTCCCTTTCCTCCCATGAAAACTTTTATGGGAGAAGGAATAAATGATACTTTGAATTGTAATGAAGAGTCAATGCAAAATAAACTACTCCCTCTACTATCATAGATGTTTTTGGGTTTATTCTTTCATTCTTCACGCTTGGAAAATTGCTCATTTGGAAATGGATTAAACAAGTGGAAAAACTTGGGCATGCATATGAGCTTATGAATTGGAACCTAAAGGGTATGTCATCGAAGGAAGATTTCCCATTTCTAACACTTTGTTGTTGAGGTGAGTTTAATAATACTATGGCTCGTTGCACCATAGAATTTGTTAGAGGTTTCCTAATATGACATCTCTATATGATCCTTGCTTAATTAGTTGTTGGCTTTTATCTTTTCATTTTTCTATTAATGACTTATTATATGATTGCATAGATGATATTTTCAATGTCATTGGGCCATATCAGTCTATACGAAGTTGCTTTACTTCTCAAAGTATTATCAATAACCTTAATAATGAAAATAATGAAATTGTCATTTAATGGGTGCTTGGGGAAGGGTATTGAGTTTTACCCTAGTGATAATTGTTGGTGTCTATGTATCTTATTGCTTTGGCTCAAGAGGGGTATTGTTATCCCTTGTGATTATGTTTGAGGAAGTCTTCAAATGGATGCTATTTCCTTCGACCAAATTGATGTCATTAAATAGTCTTGTTATGAACCCCTTGCAGGTTGCTTGGATAAGGTTAGTATTGGTAATTCTGGTCCTTCTAATTATTATGCCCAAGCTTCCATAAATATGCATTTACTTAAAAATAATGATATAGTCACTTCAATCAAGTCACTTATGGTTGGGAGGTTTCTCCATGGTATGATCATATGAATAGGTTAGTTTTGCATGATAGTGAACAAGCCTCAAATTTTTGCGAAGCCTATTCTCTTAGGTGAATGCTTGTGTTTTCTTCCTACTAAGTTCCAAATGTATATTTCTAAGTTTAATATTTTTTGCAAGGGTTTAGATACTACAGGGGATATATGATGCCACACTAAACTCACATCCCCTAAGGAGGTGAGAAATAATGCCATGCTATGACATTTTTTAAGAGGCTAGAATTGCTCCCTACTTTGAGTGCCTATGTTGCTCTGGTCAAGTCCTTTCAAAATAATTTGCTGCTCCATAAAAGGATAAAAAGGTTATTGTGGGCAGTGTTAGATTTCTTGTTTCAAAGGAAACCATCAAAGCTGCTACTAAGTTGAATATTGAAGGTAGGAAGGTCATTAATAGGGCAAAATGATGGACATGAAAACCATCAACCAAATTTTGAAAAGGGGAGAACTCATCAAATTATAGAATGGTTTTGAATGATGAGTTTAGTAGAGTGCCAATTAAGTACTTCAGTGTTGAAGGTAGTTTTAAATGTGTTTTTCATTACCATTTCTCGCATGACCATCTTAAACATAATAAGATTGCTTGTTTTCCTTATTTTGTCCTAATTTCTCTTAAGTGTTTAGGTAAGGAGGTCTTAATGGATAAATTTGTGATGCCTCTACACGAGGGGTTAATTTTTAGACTTCATAAGTCCACCTTGCTATGTTCTCTTAGAATTCTGTTAGCTCCCTTATTTCAAAGTCTAATCTATTCCCTACCCCTATTCTTATCAAAGCTAAAGGTGGGAATCTTAGTGATTTGCATGATCCCTCTCCTCCTAAGGGTAAGAGAAAACCTATCAAACATTCCTCATTCCTTTTCAAGCAAAAAATTACATTTGATGATGTGCCTAGTAAAGTGGTGGAGGGGAATCTTGAGCTTGGTAAAGTTGTGGCTGATTATGATGACTTAGGTTGCCTGAATATTTTTTCCATTGGTTCTCTATTAAAATTTTCCTCTCATATCCATGTGGACATTCCTAGTGATGTTGACATCTCCAAGACTAAGAGTAAAAATCCTAAATTTTAGTCCTCACTTGTGGGCAACAACGACTAAGGTTCTTATTGTTGCTACTGTTAATAATAAGATTGCTATAGGAAAACCTTTTAAGGGGAACCTTGTAAGAAGATATAATAGGTTGGTGGCCATAATTTCTACTACCCCTTGCACTACACCCAATGTAGAATTAGTTGTTTCTAATTAACAACAAAGGCTTTGTTGATCACAAGGACAATGACTACATCAATAGTGGGAACAAAGAGTTCAGTCACTCTCAAGACTTCATGTAAGAGGAAGACGTTTCTCTTTCCAATGATTTTGGTGTCAACCTTTTTTAGAAATGAATGTTCTTTATGACACTAAGTCTTCTAACATAGGGGATGATTGAGAAGCTAAAAATGATATGAATTTAGTCCCTAGAAATGATATGGTGGCCATGGATGATGTCACGGGTAAAGGAATTTAGGTGGAAAATAAGTTTGATCTTGTGCATTTATGTTATCATTGTGGCCATAACACCAATTCTCTCAATTATTAGGAGAAAATTCTAGAAACTTTGGAGGAAAGAGTCAATAATGTGCTTAATTTTAGTAATAAGGTGATCCATAGGTTACTTCTATGCTTCTACTCCAGAATGTTGTGTGGGAGTTCTAGAAAAGAAGGTTGAAGGGTAATCTTGATAGTCTTGTTTTAAAGAAGGATATAAAGAAATACCCTAAGGATGATATTTTTTCTTTCCTTTTTGAAGATTGGAGATATGTGACTCCCCAAAAGACATGCTACAACTTGTAGTTTTTTCTTGTTGTTTGTTAGTTATTTATGTGCTATTTTTCTTTGTTCTTCTATTAATTACTTATAGTTAGTTGTTTTTTGGTTTTTCTTTTCATATCCTCCAGGCTTGCTATGTAATAGGGTTGGGACCTTGGTTTCCCAATTTATATATAAAAAATAACCAAGTCAATTTATCTTTTGCAATTATTGTGATAAAGTGAGGATTTGGCATAGTTTAATAAGACACCTCACTATTTATTGCTAAATCTATTGTATTTGCTTAAGATATCTTAGAAATAATTTATCCATGTGTAACACAATAGTTTACAAATATGGATAGTGATGCCTAGGTTAACTTATATTTTCACTTGGAATCAGAAGTAGACCTTTAAGAATTAAATTTGGAATCTAGTAGACTATGTCAAAGCTTCATTAACCACATCGAAGATAAGTATATTCCTTTTAAACTACCTTATAAGCTAAAATGAAGTGGCCACCATCGATAATCATGTTCATTCATAGCAGTCAGGATTGCGGGGAATGGTCAGGATCAACTGATGGATGATTGATGGTCATTAAAAAATTGTTTCAACATCTAGCTCCCTCGATGACATGTCTGGGAACTAACCCATGTTGGCCCTGTTACTGCATTCAAAGGGTTCGGGACGTTGGGTTCACCACAAAACCTCTCACTTCATAGCCAGGGAAAAATGAGACTTCCTCGCTCCTAAGACTATGATGAACACTTGAGTCACTATGGGACTCGAGGCGGGAGCTACTTCTTTTCGCTCCTAGAAGGAAGAGTACTGGAACACCCTTTCCATTTAGTGTTTGGATATGGACTCTCGGTGCAACCCGATTGCATCCCTATGGTGCTCCTTTCCTTGAACAACCATACCTCCCTATATAGGTTATTAGTCCAAATACTAGACATTGGTAGGATGACACCGTACTCTAGGTTGACTCCCCCATTTCTGACTTCTCATCACCAGTAATAACCCATAGGGACCTTCAACCCTTGATTTGTAGACTCTTCCTAGCCTGGCTAACATCTTGATGAGTCCAACTCACCTTGTAGAGTTGCCTTACCCTTGCAACCTACCTTAACTCGCCATGACTTGGCATGACTCAACACTTCTTTATGCTCCATGCTGCTATGCCCATGCTACCCTAGGTAACTCGGCTTCAAAATTAGAACCTTGTTGTCCCAACTCGCCTTAAGATTCAAAAAATAAAAAAGCAAAGAAAAATATGCCTCGAAAATGATAAATCTCGGCGTATATTATATAGATTATATATAAGGTATATAAGCTAGTTAAATCATTAATTATATTACAAATGAACATTGCTTTCAAATTATTCGTTCTCTGAAGCATTGGTTCTTGCATTTGTTCTTGACATAAGCAACATCCAATCGTCGATTGTGGGATTGAAATCCTTAATGTTTGTTAGAATTTGACAAAATATTTGTTGTTCTTCATTTTGTCCATCTTGTCGAAAAACACAACTTAATGTAATGACCATTTTGAATTCTTCCCACAGTAGCTTTTCTCACCTTTTGCTTTCATATGGAGCCATGTCATTTACTGGAGGTAATTGTGCCAAGTCTCCAACTAAAATCATGTAGATATGCCTGAATATAAAATATTTAATTAAATTGATAAGTATGAATTTGTATAGAAGGAACTATAATAGAATTGAATAAAAAATATTGTAATGTAAAGTTATCAAATTTAGCAATTTCGATCCAGAACTCACCTCCAAAACTTTGGTTACTATTTTTTGGGAATGCTTGTCAAAGCCTGGAATCTATGTTTTCAAGCAACCTCTCCCCAAATAAAGTCATTTCATCTATCAATATGTATCTGACATGTGATATTTCTTCTTGGAAAGTTGTAAGTCTTGTCCCTTCTAGTTCATTGAAATCTCTTATTGGAATTCTTCTCTTTGAATGAATGGTTGAAGCACCAATTTTGAATGTTACAACTCCAGTAAGCGTGAATAGAAGTAGAGGAGATTGTTTGGGAGAAGAATTTTTTTCTAGTGCTAGGTTATGTGTTAGGTTATATAAGGTTAGGTTATATAGTGTTTGAGCCTAGCCTCAAACACTACAATTAGGGCCGGGTTAGGTTATGTGTTTTCTTTAGGGTTAGGTTTATGGTTATGGTTAGAGTTTAGGGTAATCTCTAAATTTAAGTTTAAGTCGTAGTTGATTATTTTCCCACAAAAGGAAATTAGATCCATTTTTTATCATGTTCATTATAGCCAACTATGGCTTAATCTTAAATTTAGACCTTTTCTTGAAACCTAACATCATATCCCTAATCTAACCATAACCCTAACCCTAATCATAAGATTGACTCATACCCTGACCTTAACCCTAGCCCTGACAATAAACCTAATCCCAACCCTTACTTGGAAACTAAACCATCATTTTCTCATTAATGTAACCCTGACCATAAATTTAACCCTAACACTATTTCTCAAAACCATAATCTTAACCATAACCCAAGTCCTTTTTATCACAACCCTAAACATAAACATAAATCTAACCCTAAACCCTAAACATAAACACAACCCTAACCCTAAACCCTAAACCATGATCCTAATTCTAAACTAACCCTAACACTAACCTTAACTTACACCCTAACCTTAACCCTAATTGTAACCCTAAACTAAAGACAAATGCTACACCCTAAACTATAATCCAAATCTTAAACCTAGCCCTAACCCTAATCATAACCTAACCCTTTTTCTCGAAACCTTAACCTTGAACCTAACCCTCACCTTTATCCTATCTTTATAACCCTAACCACAACCAAAACTCTAACCCCAACCCTAACCCTAAATATTTTTTATTTTATTAATTAGTTGCATTCACTCTAATAACCCTAAACCTATCCCTAATCTAACCCTAGCCCTAATCCTAACCCCAACTCTAAGCCAAATATAAAAACAACCCTTAATCATAACAATAACCCTAAAACTTAATTCTAAATATAACCCTAATACTATAATCCCTAATTGTAATCCTAAACCCTAACCCTATTTTCATATCTAATCCCAACCATAACCAAAACTCTAAATCTAACCCTAACCATAAAACATAAACCCTAATCTAACCCTAATCCTAACATTATTTTTCCTAACCCTAACCCTAACTCTAAACCTAACACTAACCCGAACACTAAATCCTAACCCTAATTAAATACCCAATCATAACCCTAAATTGTAACATGATCCTTTGAATTGGATACTACATAAAAATTTATGTGTTATAATCATTGCTTCCATTATTGCCATTTTTTACATTCGATCGATGCATATATTTTTAAAATCAACAAAATCTTTTAATGTCTTGCCAAAATTAATATTATTAATTGTAATATCAAACTTATAAACATGTATGCAAAATAAGAACATAAATAAGAAATATATGGTAATAGTTTCTTCAAAAAACAAAGTGATGTGAACTACAAGGACTATAAGATATCCACAAAAGAGATCTACATTGAAAATATTGTAGGGAAATTCAAGAAAATACATTTGGTAGATGCAAAGCCAAATAAATGTGAAATTGTGTACTATAATGATTTTAGAATATACAAATAATGGATTTGTTGAAAAGGTTTTAGAAACTTTCAAACAAATGCAATTGGTAGATGCAAAGAAAAATTCCACAACCTTCACCAAAATCCTTATTGGTTTCCTTAATATGGGAGATTTGGAACAAGGTATAGACATCCATCAAAGCATAATATGAAGATAATTTTTTTCAAATGTTGTGGTTGTAGATGCCCTTTTAAAATTTATATAGAATGTGGAAGGATAGAAAAAGCTTGTGAACTATTTGACAAAATATCTCAAAGAATTGTAATCTCTCAATTTATTTTAGTGTCTATTTTGTTATACCCCATGTCCCAAATTGGGTATAACACAATAGACACTAAAACAAATTGATAGATTGTTATGTGGGCAGTGATGAGTCTTTTCTAATTAGAGTGTATTCCATGAGATTACAATTATTCGAGGCATTGTGTCAAATAGTTCATGAGCTTTGTCTATCCTCCAACATTTTGCATAGATTTCAAAAGGGAATCTACAACCACAAGATTTGAGAAAATTCATCTTCATATTATGTTTTCCTTATGATTGGTTGACTCTTATACTAAATCTGAGTGTTGTTTGTGTTTTGACAAGAGTAGATTAATATTTTTTAAATTTTTTATATGAAGATCAAAATTACATGTACATAGAATGAACCATAGTTTAGTTACAATACTTGGTCTCTTCAAAATAATCAGAGAAGATTAGGGAGAGGAAGGAATGCACACCAAACTACAAAATAGGGGTAGTTGTGGCTTTGTTAGTTTTCTTTATATACTCTACTTGTTTCCTATAGGGATAAATATTTAATCACTATACAAATGAAAGATGGTTGATTATCTACTGAATATTGTTTTGTGTGTTTTGAAATGGAAGATATCTATGTTGGAAAACAATGATAGACAACTGAGAGGGGGGGTGAATCAGTTGTTACAAAATTGAAACTTATTTAACCTTATTAATCTTTAATCTCAGATCTGATAATTAACAGTGAAAGCATGAATCAACAACACACCAGAAACACACATAACACCAAGATATTTGTGTACAAACCCTGTTAGGGGAAAAACCACGGTGGAGGTTAATCCATAATTTATACCCCGTTAAAAGTATAAAATAAATGAATAAGGAATGCACATGCATTCAGGAACACTGCCTAGAGCTCACTGCTCAAAGGGAAGGCTCACTACCTTACATAAGATAATCAAATTAAATCCATCTGATGAGGTTGAACTAAGAAATTAGCTTCTTCAAAAGCCTGATGACAGTTTCAGTTAGGCACATAAATACTTCTTCATACTTTGCCTAAACTTCTTCACACTCTGCTTTGCATTCAAATGATCTAATCTTTATTCACACATATCTCACATACACTTCACATAAATTATCTCTAAATGAATAAAACAATCGCTCTTATATATCAACTTCATGAATTTACATTAACAACTCTGTCGGCCTATTAGGTCTCAAAAGCGTAGGTTTGAACCATGAAAGGTTGCCAAGCTTCCACGATGTTTTAGGGTAACAGAACAAGGTTCTGGAACAATTAAACCTTCTACTCTTTAGATGCTGCTAGACCTAGGCGGGTATACCTATTTGAATTAAGCAGATTTGACTCTTGATCTTCTCTTATTGCCCTAATTTATCCAAGATGGCAATTTGAAATGGATAAAATAAAACAATTTTGGTACAACTGGCACAATAATATTCAAAACTAAAACCTAAAATGCTCAAAAATGATAGATAAAAGATTGTGAGTGAAACTAGAGGATAAAAACAAAAAGACTAGTGCCTTATAGGGTTTACGGAGTCAAGAAAATCTAAAACAAGTTTACTTGTTCTGGAAGACATTCAAGTTGTTTAGCATTTTATCTGGTTTATAACTTGTACAAACATGCAATATTGTGATTACTGAGTTCTTCTTGATAATCCAATTGATATTCCCTAATTACTATGATCAATTCAGAGAATTTAATCTTTACTGGAAAGAGACAATTAATTGATCATACAAGTACAACAAATGTGCATCGATGAACTGTGTAAAAACTTGTTTACACTAATTCAAATAACCAGGAAACACCATTACAGAGACAACTTCAATAATACGCTTAAACGAATATCTTAAACAACTAATACTAGAAAATAGCGCACCATCATATTAAATTTTCATTTGATATCTCCATGTTTTACATATGCAATCAGTCTCATCTTCTTTCCAAAAATTGTATTCTGCCGTGTCTTCTCTATTATCTATCTAATTCCACCTTTTTCATTGTTTTAAAAAATGATCATTTATACATTGAGAAAATGAAAGGACGCGTCCTTTCAGGAATAAGCATAACTAAATATAAAACAAAAGGCAAAGAATAATTAGGCTCTAGTTAGCCACAAATGAGTTTTAGTGAGATGGTCCAAATAGTCTTAGCGCTTGTACGTGTCCGCATCTTCAACAACATTCAGGATCATGATTTCCATCTTGACCATTTCCTCATTTTGCTCGCTCACTTCCTCTAGTGCTATATCCTCTGCAAAAGATGTCTTCATGATTCCATTCAGTATCGTGTCACATTCATTCTTCCATCGGGCGGCATCTTTCAACTCCCCCCTATTATTAGAAAATATGACCACTATTTTCTTGGCAGCTTCAATTAATCCTTGCTTATCTCCTTGTAATTCCTCACAAATTTTTTGATGATGACTGATAATATGATTTGTAGCTTCAAGTGCAACACCATTAGCCTCCTCATTCTTGGCTAATTCATGAAACCTCTCCATAACTTGTCCATCCATCCTATCATGCTCCTTCAATGCAGTCAGAGTATTAGAATATTCTTCCCATAATTTGCTCAACCAGGATGTTAAATTATTCTGCCTCTTCTTAACAATTGCAACAATTGCATCATATTTTCCTTGATTATAGGCACTTGATCCTACCCAATGATCCTTTGCTTGAGAGCTTTCTCCTTGAGTGAGCATTTTGGTTGGACTTATCGAAACACCAACCAAGTCTTTCAATCTATCATTTTCTCTTAACATTCTCTCATTACTTGCCTTGTACATTTCTCTTTCTCTTATCAATGCCTGGATTTGTGCTTTATTCAATTTTGCAATGTCTATCCCAATCTCTGCAGTAACCACAGGATCAACCTCTCCAACCTTTAAGGTCATAACATGACCAAATGCCTTCTCTATATCAATCACCACTGATTTCCTGTGAGGGGGATACAAAGCCCATATCATCAATGATCACTCATCGGTATTATATTTAGAACCTACATACACTTCCGTCACCTTTTCCTTATCAAGTTTGTGTCTATTGTTACTATCTCTTAAGAAGCTATCAAACACCAATGCATAATTCAAATCAAGTCCAGGAAAGATCATGACACCAGCATCCTCCAACATTTTCCTCCCCTTTTCAGGAGTCATATTTGTCATTTCATCATCCACACACTTTCTCAATTGATCCAACAATTGCTCTTCATTCCCAGAGGTGACAACACCCACACCTTCTCTTATTTCTTTCCCCTTTAGTTTGTACAAAAATTCTTTAAACTCTAAAGAAGTCATAAATTCATCATTTGAAACAAATGATCTATATTCCATATGTTGTGCATCAACATCACCGCTTCCAATATTTTGTTCTCTAATTGGGCAAACATATTGCTGAGTTCTTAACCTAGATGCTTTCTCCATTCTGCTCTGTGGTGTTTCATCCATTGGGGTTTCCTCATCTCCAGAAGGCAATGTTCCCATATCCTGTAGCCCTTGGTTATAACTTTCAACCACCACCTCTGCTTCCTCTTCATCCAAATTTCTGATCATATAATCAAAAGGATAAGGTACATGCTAATACCTTCCAAAGTTAATCTTTTCTTTGGCTGAATTGATATATCCTTCAGGGTCAAAGTTTTTTCTAGGTGGTCCACTTTTCATATTATAATGCAATAACCTATCATGAATTAAATTATATCCCTCCTTAGCCAATACAGTGAAACCACCAAAGCATAATGTACTAGGCATAAATGCCCGCTTCCCATAAGAACTGAAAATCATCACACTACTGTAATCCATCTGTCTAACAATTTCCAAATATGCAATCCTATTTGGAACTGTCTTTGGTAGAATAAAAGGGGTACCTTCAAACCCATACACCCTGATCATTGTGGCTCCTTCCAAACAATACCAGTCACCCCAATTATGATCAATTGGCCCATTGAAATCTTTGGGACAAAGAAATATTTTAATCTCATTAGTCAAAGAATAATTACAAGGGTACCTATACAACCTATACAAAGTTTTCACAAAGTACTCCTCAAAGTGGATGAAACTAGCATTGGAAAACCTACTGTCCCAAATAGCAGTCCACAGCTGAACAGGTAATGCCTCACCTTCCTTACCAATCTACAAAATTCTCATTTTTGGAGGCCATACTCCCAATTCCTGACCAAAATACAACACCAAATGCATCAATAACGAATAATGCTTGAGATGGACAATAGAAGCTCCACTCTTTATAGCCATCAGTCCTGAATCAATCTCCTTAGAAATATATGAAGCATAATCAAATGGCTTGGAGTTATGATACTGAATATCTGCTGTGATAATCATTGGCACAATTGACATGAGTTCCGGAGCATCCATCCCCAACACTTGACACACTGAAAAATATGTGTATTTCATGTAAGGTTCAAACAAATCTACATGATAAGGAGGCCCCTCACTATCTTGCAAAGGTTCTGATTTGCTACCCTGTTTAACTTTGTGAATAGGCAACCTCCAACCCTTATAGATTGTATCCATTCTCGAAAAATCCTTTTCCAACTCTTCGCAACTGATCTCCTCATTGCAGAACCCTTCCAATTTGAAAACCTCACCCACTGCTTCTTTGGATACATATATCTGTGGTTTTCTAGATGGGTCACATATAGTTTTATGTTTCAGATCATAATTGTCTGCAAGCACTTTTACTAACTCTACATTTACAAAAACATTAGGGCACACTAGTTTCCCTACATTCAATTTCCATGGGTTGCAGACTGGTTCAAAAAAGTTTCTTCTATGATAATGGAAATTGAAAATCTCATAACCTCTTATGGCAGTCCAGACGTCACCTATGAACCTGCACTTGTCATCTAGTTTATCAAATTCTGCCCTAATCTATGCAGACCTTCTAGCTTTAGGAACCAAGCCAGGTAATTGATCAATAAGGTCTTGGTTCAACCTTCTTTCAATGCCCTCATGTTCTGTATCAACCTTCTGTTTCTTTCCTTTTGACACACTACTCCCACCAGGCTTTCTACCCTTACCCTTTCCAGAACCAGAAGACTCCATTCTCAAGTTTATAGAATCAAAAAGAAAAAACTAAGGAATAGTCACTTACAATATTCTGCTCGAGCTTCTTAGACTGAAAAACGTCCCGGTTCTCTGCTTAGCACGCCAATTCACTTGTAATCAATTCGGAAATGAAGAACTGACTCAATCTTTACTGTTATATCCCGTCGCGCCATTAATGAAGCACGAATGAACACCAATTTAAAACTGGCATTGTCGCATCAAGTGTCCTTTCGATGAGATATTTTCAAATCTGGAATGAAATCCCTTTTCAACATCTATTGCACTTTTTCGCCAAGACAGAATGCAGTCTTATCAACACCTAGACTCCAAAAATTGATGACTGTTACTCTTGTTTTTTATATCGCTATAACAATTCTGAGTCAGGGAGATGCTACATAGACTTCTTTGTGTTATACTGATATGCATTCTTCAAGTCACAGTCGCTGAGAAAAAATCACCCTTTCACCGACGAATTCTCCCTTCGGCATATCCACCAAGTTTTCTCACCGAAAAACCTATCAATGAAATAACACTTTTGGCAATACATAATATCTTCGGGAAGACCTATATCGATGCCAAATGTTTTACCGATATCACTCTTATTCGGTGAAACTCACCCCGAGCTGCCTGTCGGTATAACTTCCAAACTTCGGCGAAACCTTATGTCGAAAGTTCCTCTCCTGGAGATGCACATCTCTGTCGGCATATCTACTGAGTCGACAAGACCCCAACACTCTCTCCAATACCTTTTCAGATCCCCCCGTATTAAGTTCGGCAAGACAACAATCGTCTCACCCAAACCTTCATCGAAGCACATACGTCTTACCGAAACATTTGTTTGCAATCCAGTTGGTAAAACTAAATGGTTTCGCTGTGACATCCTGCCGATACCAATTGGTTTGGCCGAAATGACCCCTCCCCATGCTAGTCAGCAAGATCAATTGAATTCGCCGTGACCTTATAACGACACCCCAACACATGCCGATATGGATCTTTGCAGTCACTGAAATAAGAGAAAAGTCTTGCCGATTATCTGCACAAACATATGTTAGTGAAAAATACATCTCGGGGAGACTTTCACTATGTCTTGCCGATATGGGTCTTTCAATGAAATCATGAGAGGTAGATGGATTTAAAAAGATCTCATGACAAAAATAAGCAAAGCAAATGGAAAGAGGGGATTTTATACACATGATAAGGACTTAATGTTGGAAACCCTTGAATGCAAATAGACTGTAAAAATTCAAAATCTTACAGTTCTAACACGACCAAAAATAAATAATAGATGAATACAAACTGTCGGCCCAATTCATGAACAAATCTCAATGTGCACCAACCTAAATCGGTCACAACATAATGAATACCTAAAGAAACATCCTTGAATATGCCAAGCATTCAAAAATTAATCCACAAGGATCTACAACACGCTACCACCATCATGTCAACCAAGAACATGAAAACTCGAACATGCAAAGGAAATTTTTTTGATCACAAGCACATTGATCAACGTGGACGTACCACAATGATAGAGTATGAGATCAAGAAATGTCAATGAACATATCAAGAGCATACACAACAATTCAATTCACCAGAATTACATTCTCTTCTTTCAGAAACACCAACTATAGCAAAAAAATAATTGTAGGAACACAAAAACTCATAACTCGCTCCAATCTTGATGCACACCTTTGAAATATCCAGAGGATATACTAGATAGGCTAAGCAAAAAACCCTTTAATACATGACTTCAGAATACCAACGTACAAATTTTTTCACCACTCTGATCTTCACAACTTCATAGACTATCTGCAACATATTTATTCTAATTTTCTCAATATCCTCGACATATACAACCTTTAAGAAATTAATGCTAATAGTGTTGACATCAATGACAACCACATATCATGAGCAACACAACCACAACATCCAACAATCTACATCTCTATAAAAATTGGTATTTGCTAATAGTCAACTTATTATCTTATTTATAGCATTTCCTTAGCTTTTTATACTAAAAAATTCAAGGTAGAGGGTAACATGATTCTTTGAATTGGATACTACATAAAAATTTATCTATTATAGTCATTGCTTCCATTGTTTTCATTTTCACATTAGGATGCATATTTTTTACAATCAACAATCTTTTAATGTCTTGCGAAAATTAATATTATTAATAATTTCAAACTTTTATAAACATGTATGGAAAATAAGTACATAAATAAGAAATATATTGTAATAGTTTCTTCAACAAAGGAAAAAAAAATCATGTGGACCATATAAGGATTGTGGTGGGACTTAAAATTTACTACCCATGTGGTATTAACGAGGGAGATCAATGATAATCCTTCATCACGGATCTCGCACGATCAGATTAAATGCCCCTGAGGGTACTGCGAGGTTTGCGAAGAGGTGACACGTGGTCTAGTTCTTGAAGTGACAGGGCTAGGTGGGACCCACTGTCCAGTTGCAACCTCTTGTTTTCTTGGGTTGTGATTTGGCACGGTTCTCCCAAGGCATTGATGTGGATTTTCAAACAATTTTTGACTCAATCTGAGTCGTCCGACTTGCCATGTTCGATCCGCATTAACGGTTCAATTTTTCTTGGGTTCATGTTCATCCGCGTTGGGAGTTCTTGCTCTCTACAAGTTGTTCTTATTAATGGCACGGGTTTTTTCAGTGGATCCTCGCCTGATTTTCCTGCGTGCGAACATTGTTCTCTTGATAAATGAAATGATGGGTTGTACTCCATGCCTTCGCAAGCCATGAATAATTTTCGGTGGCTACATCAGCCACTAAAATGCTTGAATGCTCATGCTGCATTCGAGCAATTAATATTCTCGCACCAATTAACTCTATAAATGCTCATTGTGTTATCTGGTATTATCATCGTATTTTGAGTTGTCTTGTTTGCAAGTGATTGAGTCGCTCTTGTATTTTGCGAGGTGTTCTTTGCAATGGACCATTCGGCTATGCGCAGAAGGACCAAACTCGGGGTGATAAATTTGTAGCCTGACGGGGTACAACCTATCCTTAGCAAGCTCAAGGTTGTCCATGATGCTAATTTTAAAGGGGTGGGGAGCTCCAAGTCCCCACTGGTGTTGTCTTCTGGTTCTGACGGTGATGGGTCTGAAATTGACTCGGACTACCAACATTACTTGGCATCCATGACCGAGCTGTTGGGGGTCAATGAAGAGCCCCTCGTAGTTTCCCCAATAACTATGATGGCACCGTGCCATGCTACCAGATCATGTGTTAAAGCGGATAAAAGGAAGCTGGTCTCACTTCTTACTGATGCGAGGACCAGGAGCAGTCACCTCTACCGGGGCCGTGTGTCTTGCAAGTAGTTGCAGTTGCTGGGTGTGTTACTTTTGGGTGGTGTGTTGATGTGGACGTACGCGTGCCTGCCACGCTCTTTTGTCTTTAGCTCCGGTTGGTTACAATGGTATAACTATTTTGATTCCTTGAATTGATTATGGTTTTTTCTAATGATGAGGAATTTCAATTTGAATTTCATTCTAAATGAAATTCAATTTTGGAATGAACAATGTAGCCTATTTCTTTGTTGCTCTCCTGTCCTATAAAGGAGATTTGATGGCTCATTGTTAAGGGTTGTTTTTTTTGGGTCCGAAGTCTTAGAATAGGTACAGTGAGTGGTAATGCAGGATTTTGAAGGTATTATGTAGGAAATCATGCTAGGTTGGGAATAGTATGAAAGAAGTATACTATTCTTTTGTAATTACTGATATCAAAAGAAATCTAAAAAAATTAAGACATTTTGCTCTCCTGTGTATGGGCCATGGATTATGAATGGATTTATCAAGGGTTTGTTCATTTAGTTTCAATGGTGTAGTTGAAAGTGTAATTTTTTCTCTTGCTTTGACTTAATGAGTTAATCAAATGCTTGAACACAAATTGCATGTTTATGGTTATATGCTCAGGATTCACTAAGGAGTATTGTTTAAATATACTGACAAATCTCATGGTAGCAAAGTCCTATGGTGATAAGTTCAATTTCATTTGAATTACGTTTTATATGACTCCCACCCAATGGATGAGGCACTGGATAGTATTGGTAAATTCCTTTCAGGTATAGGACTGTGACTCTAAGCACGGTGATTCAATATTTGAACATTTTAACAAATATCAACTGCTATCTCTTTTTGGGATATAGATCTTATGATAATTTTCAGTCTCCTTGCTTTGGGATATCTGTTATTATTCTTTGGTTTTGCCACAACCAGGGTAATGACTATCTGTTAGTGTTAGTGGGGACTGGATCTATAAGAAGAAGTGTTCTTACCAATCATGAAACATTCTTATGAACACACTTGGGTTTACCCACCTTGGTTTCACAGAGCCAAAAGTGTAGGAGATGTCAGTCTTTGTCTGACTCTTGTTAGTTGGCCACTAGCCTTTGCAGTTCTTTATAACGGAGGTTGGCTACCTCTTACAAAATTGCAAATCCTATGTGGGAAAAAACACCAACAGATTGTAAGATATACACAAAATGGATCTACATTGAAAATTCGATAGGAAAATTCAAGCAAATACAATTGGTAGATGCAAAACCAAATAAATGTGAAATTGTGGACTATAATGATTGTAGAATATACATAATGGATTTTTTTAAAAGGTTTAGAAACTTTCAATCAAATGCAATTGGTAGATGCATAGACAAATTTCACAACCTTCACCAAAATTCTTGTTGATTTCCTTAATATGGGAGATTTGGAACAAGGTATAGACATCCATCAAAGCATAATATGAAGATGAATTTTCTCAAATGTTGTGGTTGTAGACTCCATTTTCAAATCTATGTAAAATGTGGGAGGATAGACAAATCTTGTGAACTATTTGACAAAATATCTCAAAGAATTGTAATCTCATGGAATACACTCTAATTAGAAAAGTTACATCACTACCCTCATAACAATCTCTCAATTTGTTTTAGTTTCTATTGTGTTACTCAATTTGAAACTTAATTGTGATACATTAAGTTCATTGTCAAATTTTCATTTGTGTGTCAAGTTTGTCAAAATCCAAAATGATCAATTATTAATAAAATCATGGATCATGTAATATTGCGATGGGTGACCTCCTAGGAAGGCCTAGTGCTTCATCGCTTTGAGAATCATTTAGATGCAATGAGTGCTAAGTGGACAATTCATTATCATGAGAGATGGGTTCTTGTGAAACACTACTCATGAAACATGGGTCAATGAGTTTGACTTGTAAAACTACATAATTGAATCCTGATAACAATATCAAAATTTGACACAATGTGAAAAATACTTCCTACTTGTCAATAGATCATGTTGTCAAAATCTAGAATTTCAAATTATGAATTCTTTGTAATTACTCAATAGATCATGTTGTCAATTGAACTTGTTGGCATTTTTTTATTGCAAACCACACGTGTTTCCTAGAAGCTCCTATGAACTCACCACATTCAATAATAAAAGACTAGGAACAATATGGCCAACTTAACGAGAATAGCAATAAGGCTAATTCTCCTACACTTTGGACTCTGTAAAATCCAGGAGGTTATTCCCTAACATGTGCTCTTAACATACAACATTTAAACAATTCATTTAATTTGCACATAGGTAAGCAACAATTAGATCCCCAATTAATGTTAAAGGATCAAATACTTCAAGAAATTGGCTATTCCTTAAAAAAGACTCATGTCCATTTAACAGAGAATCGCAAACTTCAAATAAAGTAAATTGATAGGAAATGTTTGAGTAAAATATCCTGATGCCATAACACAAAACATACGAGAATAAAACGTAATCAAAATTCTAGTGCTATAGCCCAGCACAAGGAGTCAAAGGAGAAAACTGAACTACAGGGTAAATTTCATTTTGAACACTTATGATCTATTATGAATTACATAACAACCCATATATCTATACCTGAGTTTATTACTCCTTTATGAATCCTATTTGTTATATTGCATGAATTTACTGGTTAACTGAAGCATTTAACCGATCCTTTGAACCAGAGTTGTAGTTAAACATAATTCACAGTAAAGAACAAATGAAAATCAATGAAAATCATCTTTGATCGATATTTCATTAATAATCCATGTAACATAACACAATAGGAGATAAAATAAACTCCAAATATTCACGAGTTTGATACAAACATGCTCAAAAACCCCATGATTAACAAAGTTCTCCAATCTAACTCAAAAATTTTTAAAACCCGGACTTACAATTCATACTCTTTATATTACTAGACTCTTATTTCTCATATTTTGGATATTTCAACCGACCACTCTCTCGGCCCATAATTCCCTTTTATAAAACAAGAGAGCCAACAAGCTTCAAGTCGGAGAGTACACATGTCCATTTGTAATTGGACCGCTAACTCCTGATTCCGTTACAATTCTATTATGCGAGTGGAGAGCATAAGACAAAGATCATCATGTTGATAAGGAGGAAAGAAAACATCACTCCAAAGGCCGCTCCCCATACATCAAAGGCATGCTTAGCTGTTATAGTATTAACTCCACCTCAACACCCTATACTTGGAGTCAAAAGGAGAATACAATTTTAGAATATAATATCTAAGGCCAGACTTGTATTATACATGAAAAAGTTGCAATTCTCGACTATAACACTCATAATTCCAGTTCATCAGTGAACACCTTTTTCCATAATTGAAACTCCTCCTTGGAAGGCCACTGGAAAGCCACAACCTGATCAACCTTGTTTCGATAGGGAGCATACTTTACCATTATCGATGTGGCCTTTTTATCAAAGTTCTCTAAAAAACTTATAATAAAAGACAACTTTTCGAATGTATTCTCTAGCATGCAGATGTTGGCATTTTTGCATATCTCATGTGTTTGAGATATCATTCTATTGTTCATTTGCTGCTTCCAAACCTACAGGGGTTTGACTTCATCCTGACTATGTAAAATATGAGGCAATGGGGTCAAGTCCTTTCCATCGTACACATCTTTTAGCAATTTAATCTTGGATTCCATTTGGGTGGAAAATCCCTGAAACTTCTGCTCAACAATTCCCTTGACCAATTGATATGTTGCAATAACAGTAGGATATTTATCACCATGTTGTTTTTCCCCTACAGCCATGAATCTCAACTTCTCCATTCTAGGGCTCCATTTGTTTAGCAATGAGATGGCCAATTCTTTTTCCCTTGGAAACATTTTTAGTGCTTGCAACATTAGGACATAATTTACATGAACACTGTTTAGCTTACTCAAGACCGTTTTGTTTAAATGTTTAAAAACAGTGTCCACTATCACTGCATTGTTTCTCCCTGCTGCATCCCGAATTTGCTTTACCATCTCCTTATATTCTTCAACCTGATGAATCAATTTCTCCCTAGAAATTCCCCCTCCAGAGCTAGTAGCCCTCTCAATAGCAATGGGAACTTGTCCCATATTATATGGAACAATAGCCAAAGACTGTGCTTGTGCAGGAGGTTGAGACTGCTCTACTGGTGAGTCGGGAACAGTGTGGCTAGAACTGGCTTGCTTTTAAGATATCATGGTATCCATTTGTTGCCTCAATAAGGCCAATTCAGTTTCTAACTTTGCTACCTTTTGTTGAATCTTATTATATTCAATAATAATGTCATTATATTGGCCTCTCAAAGTATCCCGCTCCTTGGTCAAATCTTCAATAGTTGCTCTGGTGAATTTGGCAACATTCACGACCATATCAACAGCTTCCAATGTTGGGGTGTCAGCAACTCTCCTCACAACCAAGTGACCACTGAAGTTAGAAGGTTTTGCAACAATTGGCTTATTAGAGCCAGTAGATAGGGACCAAATTGCCAATGCATCCCATTCCTCACTAAAGGCCGATCCCTTGAGTGCCAATGTAGCCTCCTCTTCAGTAGCAAGAAGTGGCTTATTAGCCCTTCTTATTGTGTCAAACACCACCACATCAATGATATCCCATTCAGGGAGTAGCAATACTCCACTTTTTTGTACCGATTCCCGGCCCTGCTCTGGTGTTATTGCTTTGAATTTTTCTCTCATCTATTCCCTGACCTTAACTTGAATTACCTTCTCTGGGAGCTCTAGATGTAGACTTCTCTCATGTGCCACCTTCTCAGCATATAATGCAGTATGTGCTCTCCACACAAAATATTTAAAAGCACCGGTTTGAATAAAAGAGTCATCCATCATGAACTCTCTGTAGGCTTCTATTCTCAAGTCATCATTGCTTGTTATTCCTTTGATTTCATCTTTTCCTAACCTCAAATAAATTATACCCAAACCTGTTGCAATGTCAACTGGGTCCAATGGCATCTCAGGATGCATTTCATCCGGAGTGACAATAATGTCATCATCCTCATCACCATCACAATCAACAATCTTTACCCTTTCAAACCTCTGCCTCTTTAGTGATGGTGGGAAAGCCCGTTCTGAAAAACCTGGAGGATAATCCAAATCAACAACATTTGGTACCGACTACCTTGAAGAAGATGGTGCAACATTTTTAGCAACATCTTCAGCCCCACTTCCCTTTCTTCTAGAAAAAACCCTTATCTTCTTTTGGAGCTGATAAGTAGGCCTCTCCTCTTCCTTTACCTTAGGGTACTCCTCGATGGTTTGTGATTTTTCCCTTTCTTCCACAACCCTTTCATCTTTCAAAACCCCAACCAAGCTTTCAAAATTATCAATAGCATACATTGCCCTGCTAAACTCATCTTTAGCATTAGGTATGGGATTGAAACCAGGTATTTTCTCCTGCTTACTTTTTACCATTTTAGAGTAGGCAATGTATAGTGCCTTTCTACCATCTTGTAATTCCAAATCAAAATTACTCCTGATGATGTCCTCAGAAAAGTAGAAGTTGTGGACAAAAACTCATGTCCGATGTTTTGCCTTCATTTGAGAGATAAAACCCTTAGGATCATGATTCCTGGGGCACACAGTCCTTAGCCTATAAGGCCCAAGTAATTGATGCAACTCCTTCCATCCTCCCTTTGCCATAACAAAATCAGAAAATGTTGTATATTCAGGGAAGAAAGAACCTTTCTTCTATTCAGCTAGAAAGTGTAGTTCTTGAGCGCCCCCCAACTGCCTCATGATTTCCAAAAATCCAATTCTAAGGGGCACCTCCCTTGGCAGAACCTTTGGATTGACATTAATGCCAAAAACCTTGAAAACTATGGTATTACGATAGGGGATAATGTCTCTCCAATTGTGCATTATGTTCAATTCAAGCCTTCTCTCCATCGGCCTCAAGAAGTCATGAATTTCTTTTGGGATCCTTGGAGGGTCACGAACCAGAGCCTCCCTTAATTTAGATCCAAAGACATTATGGAAAGTTACACAATCAAACTTATGATCATGCATGTCAAGAATCCTAGTCCAATATTGGACAGGCATTTCAATGTTTCCTTCCTTCTTTAATTCCATATGTTTTTCGAACACAACCTGACCCTTATACAGAAACATGTGGATTAAGAAGGAATACCATCTGAATCCAACCCATATCTTCCCCTCCTTTAGGGCTAGTAGACTCGTGTGCATCTTCTCTGCCATATAAGTGGCAAAATCATATATTACATTAAAACTTGGGTGCTGGAGATTTACTGCCATATACATAATATTAGTAGACAAGTTTTTCTTTAAGCTGACTCCCAAAACTTGACATAAAGCACAAACAGTCTTCTGAAATAACTGGAGAAATAGTCCACAGGAAAAGGTTCAGGCTCATTCCTACCAATTACTACCTTCTTTTGATTTTTTCCTCTTCCTGAGATTGCCAAATGAGGTATTAACAAGGATGTTCTGAACAAACCCCTAGTATTTCTATATTCTTGTTTGAAAACCTCCAAGTCGACAGGAACCATATCCTGACTCCATTCGTGCAATTTAAAAATCTCTGCAATTTCTTCTTTGGTTATCTTAATCATCTGCACACCAGCAAGTGTTCTGACAATTCAGGCCACATGATCATATCTAGCAGCAATGTCCTTTAAAAGATCTACATCCATATAAACATTAGGAACCACCAATTTACCCAGGTCTAACCTCTAGGGGTTACACAAAGGAACCGACAAATTCTTGTTCCCAAACCAATTGGAGAACAACTGCCACCCAGTGTATGGTAACTCGGCATCTTGAATTGCACATTGCTTGTCTGTCAATCCTTCCAAGATTCGAGGCCCATAGAACAAAACCTTTCCCTCCTGCTTCTTGCTAGTAGAGGGTTGTAACAAATCAATAATATCTTGGGATAAAGACCTGGTAGTGGTTTCATAACCAAAACTTCAAGCCTTGGGTGCCATTTATACTAGACTAATGATAATTCGAACTAGGGTTTGCTTATTTTTAGATAGCAAATAATTACAATTTTCTCTTTTAGCCTTAATAGAAAATTCTTCAATATTCAAAAAACCCTAGCAATTATCTAGACAAGCTCTAAAAGCGAATCTATTCAATCAATTCTTCAAGAACAGAAACAAGAAACAATCACGAATTTCCCAACAAGTAACCATAAAATATTCTGAATTTACAAGAAATGGCGTACGTGCTACTTACGGTTTCAATCGCAAAACATCTAGGGCAACGAAATTGAGAAATCATAACCACAACTTGCTTCACTCGATACCAAGCAATTATTCCTCAATGTAGAGATACAAAACGAAAATAGTAATTCGCAAATTTTAGCATTTAATTATGCAAGTAGAGTCAAAATCGGCCATTACTATTCACTCACATGAGATAAAACGGCTATCGTACAATACCAGTTTATTTTTAAATACGAGTCGTTGATCAATCGCAATGTTGGCCAGGAGAACGGCTCAAATTTAGTCAAAATAGTTTGAAAATGCCACGTTCTCCCTCTAGTCACCAAACGGACAGGATATTCACCTACCGAGCACCACATCAGCACGAAAATGGGCCCCACCTTTGTTGTCAGCACACAACATCAAAGTTCACGTGTCACCAAATCACACACCTCGCAACATTATTGAAACTACAGTTTTAATTGCGTGAGGTCAGCGAAGAACGACCATGATGCGTCAGTACAGAAATAGCTATCAGCATCAGCCTTCATCATTGATCAACGAGCAAAACTGGTCCCCACCATCAAATATGACAGATGGCAGAATCTCGCACGCCTCACACCATATTTGTGACGTTAGTAAAAACCTTGTGAGGTCTGCGAGCAACGGTCAAGATTGAAATCACTTCATCCGACGGTTGTGCAATCTACACACGCAAAAAGGTTATTTCGCCCGACTTTTTAATAGTTTTTTATTTTGTAGGGGGTGTTTTTAATGACCGTCGATCTTCCTATGATTGATCCTGATCGCTCCCCGCGATCTCGCGATGACATCACTGCTGGTTGTTTGGCGATTGTGATATCACGAGCGAGTGCCACATGTCCCAAGCTGCCGATGCCGAAAAGGGATTAATAAAATGTTTAATATTTGTGTCGAACTTAAATACGTTATAAAGTGGGTTACTAAAATAGCTACGAGATGCACATGCTCGAGATCGATGGTGATGTTATAATCTTGGTAAAAAGTTGCTCGACGGTTATGTTTGGTGCTGCTGACTGCTGTGTTTTTAATGACCGTCGATCTTCTTACGATTGATCCTGACCGCTCCCCGTGATCTCGCGATGACATCACCATTGATTTTTTGGTGATTGCGATATCACGGGCAAGTGCCACATGTCCCAAGCTGTCGATGCTGAAAAGGGATTAATAAAGCGTTTAATATTTGTGTCAGACTTAAATACGTTATAAAGTGGGTTACTAAAACAACTGCGAGATGCACATGCTTGAGATCGATGGTGATGTTATAATCTTGGTAAAAAGTTGCTCGACGGTTATGTTTGGTGCTGCTGACTGTTGTGAGTGAACACGATCGCCGATGGTAGGAATCAACGGTTGCCTGCCATTGCGTGATCCAAAGATGCAGGATGTTTAGTGATCGCGATATCACGGGTGGGCGCCATGTGTATTCCTTTGGTGCTACTTCTGTGGTGGGATCTCGATGCTGACATGGAGATTTTGTCAGCCCTTTTGAAGATGGCCTTTCGATGATCTGACAAAAATAAAAGATCAATGGTTGAAGTTTAAATTCGCATCAAATGCGATTGGAGCCATTGGGGCAGCATGCAAATGAGCTTTAATGGTGGACAAGACATCTACTGCCTCAATTCAATCTACATAAAGTATCTACTCTTTTTATATCTTCATCACAAAAGCATTCAAGTATTTTCCAAGCAGTTCAGAGCCAGAGATAAAGTTTTTCAAGTGATCACCATGAAGTTTGGTTCTCTGCGAGGCGCATAATCGCGTGAGTTATTTTCTAAATTGCTGGGTTAATTTGACTGTGTCTTTGCGAAGGGTTCTATTGTGATGGTCAAGGGGTTTTGTTAATTATTGTTGTAGGGTTACTGGTTCATTTGAATTATTGGAATTGCACAGTTGTGTTGTATTTTTGTGTTCTGGGTACCCCTAGTTTCTTTGAGGATTTTATTTTTTAAAAGAAGCGCTAGTTGTTTAAGATGGCACCACCGAAGCAACACTCTGGCCATGTTGATTATTTGAAGATGAATTTGTATGATGACTTCTTGGATCAACTCCCATTGTCAACAAATAACAGGAAGAGTGGTTTGGTTTTAATGAATCGAAAGACCCTAGGAGAAGGTCTACTGTGCAAAAATTATAACATTGCGGATGTCAAGATTCCTATGACTGGTCTTCAAATGTTTAGGCTGTGGTATGGACAGCAAAACTTACCTCACCCCTTCTCTAATGCCTGGAGATATGACATGGGGAAACTGATAGTGCCAAATGTGTTCCTTGATGTTAACTTGCTCAAAGTAGTGGCAACACGGTATGATCCTATGACAAGGGTCATAAGGGATAATGATGGTGGAATTCTGCTAAGCCTAAATGCAGATGAGATTCGGCAGATTTTTGATCTGACTGAGTATAGCCCTTTCTTAGTCCAAATAGATTTTGAGGAGATGAAGGAGGAGTACAAAAGGTTAAAGCCTCTTTTCAGATTGAAGTTGCTTCCTCTTCACCTGGCCAGGGCGGGCAGTTCAACAATTCTTATTAGCCCAAATGACCAGGAGCCTTTCAAGCTAAGCTGTTTTGCCAGTCACTTCTTGGCAACATTTTATTCATTGTGCTAGATTTTAGGGTTCAACCCTAATACTGTGATGCCAGTTGCGTACATGTTTATGGGAGCCTAGATTCAACATCCCAACTTCTCTGTGGTATATGAATTTGCATCATTCCTGTCAGAGAAGATGCATGAAGGTTTGATGAAGCTGCATGTGGGGGATACTGGCACTCCTTTTTTCTGGTACTCCCTGTTGATGCATATGTTCTTGTACAAGAATGTTGTTTTCTTCTTAGAAAAAATAGAGTTGAGGCAGGAGGTGAATGGAGAAAGGTTACCAGTACAGGTGTGGAGTGTAGATTTGTCTTACAACAGGGGAGGTGCCAACTTTGTGCAGTTTGATAATTGCTTTGCCTCTAGACTCAGGGCTCGGTTGGTGGTAAATGTGCCAAGAGTCCTTGAAGATTTGCATGACTTCCTTCGATCGAAGGTGAGGAAGCCTAATTTAAAAGTGTGTCACAATTGGGGTGATATCATCTTGTACCTTGTAAGCACTGTCTTGAGGGTGTATGGTTTCCAGGGAACCCCTCATATCCTCCCCTTTAATGTACCATCAAGGATGGGGTTTTCTGAAGTAATGTGGTAACTAGGTTGTATTCATGAGGACAACCTAACAAAGAAAGGAAAAGGGAATTTGTTCCCTGATTACACTGTTGTTTCTAATTTTGTCTATTCCAAGGGAGGATGGGTCCACTTTGGAAGGTTTTTTGATGAATTCAATTTAAAGAATAGTCCTAGGAGATATCATGACCCTGAGGGATTCTGTGCATTGTTTAGACAACAAATTAAAGGTGGAAAATTTACACATGAATTCAACTTTCCTGAGGACCTAATCATAAATGAGTTTGATTTGAATAGGCAGGAGTTGAATAAAGAAAATGGATTGCATATGAAAAGCTGCTGGCTATAATAAATAAAATGGATCCAAAATATGATCCATTAATGGAGTTCACTCCATTTCACAAGAGAATAGACTTCTTAATGGCTAATTTCAAAAATATCATGGGCACCTTGATGACCAAGAGGGTCAGTGTGGAATTAGATTTTGGTATAGAAAGACTGGATGTGAGGCCTGAAGAAACAAGGCCAGCTTATCAGCCACCAGTTGGTAGGCCTCTATACAAGAGAAAGAGGAATGCGAGTAGTGATGAGGATGAAGGGGATAAAAAGGGAAAACAAGTCATGCAAGCATCATCACAGCTGGGTACAAGGATCAGAGCACCCGGAGGGATAAGGATTGTGGATCTAGATTCACCACCAAGAGGTGATCCTGTAGTGTTACCATCAGAGCCAAGCACTAAGAGGTAGAGAGTTGAGGAAACACAGGAAACTCTGATGAATGAGATAATTGTGACTGATCAAGACATGCAAGTTGGTATCCCTTCCCCTCTTAGATCAACACAATTGGTGCTTTCTGACATGGATGTAAAGGGACAATGTGTACAAGATGCTAGGATGGAGGCCTGCAAGGCATTCTTGGACAATGATGCATTTGTAAAGACTCTTGTATTCTTGCAACTAGTTTGGAGGATGAAACTAGAAGAGTACCAGAACAATTGCAAGAGTAGGAGAGAATCGAGACTTGATAGGTCTGAGCAGGAGAATGATGATGAGGTCAAGGCCGAATTAATGGAAGAATTCAAAGGCATCACTCCTGAGGAGGGAAGAAGACTTGTGACTCGGGCTGGTGTCTTACTTTTGCCTGAATGAGACATAGCTGATGCGGTTGCATTCAATGCTATCTTACAGTCCAAGCACCCTATACAAAACAGTGAAGAAGAGGTTAAGACAACTCTGCAGGACTCTACCTTCAGTGAGGAGTATGAAACTCTAGCCATATGGGCATTGGTACCCCAGGGCAGAAAGCCAAATGTAACTGATATTAGCCCACACCTAAGGGGAGGGCTAATCATCAAGAGAGCTTTTGAAAATTCAACAACAGAAGCTACAAGCCTGACAATAAATGTGGCCAAATTGGCCCAAAAGACAGTTGAGAGAGAAGAAGTTGAAAAGAAGAGTCTGATGGAGAAATACAATATGATAATTGCAGAATATAGTAGGATGCAACAAAAGAATGTTGAGCTGCAATCTGAAGTAGATAGGTTGAAATATGGGTAGGTGGGAGAATCCTCCAGTGCTCCTAGTATCAGAGCATTACCTTCTATTGCAGGATTGGTCCCCCATACTACTCCAATTGTTTCAACTCCAGGGTCCCCCATCCAGGCACCTGCTCTCAATCCTACACCAAGGCTAGTTGAAGAAGTTGAATATTTTGTGGATCCCATCAAGAAGCAAATGTTAAATAGGATCACAGAATTGCAGGCCGCCTTAAAGGCAAGTGAGGATGATGCAATTGCCAAACAAAGTGAGGTGGTTGACACAGTTTTGAGGCATCTTAATGAAAAGGTTCATGGTAAATTACCATCTGTACATTCTTTGTATTCTTTATTCTTGGATGGAATAAAAAATATCAATAGGGATCGGGAAATAGTTTTGCCTTTGGCTGAGAAATGGATCCCTAGGGCCAACGATCTAGATATTATGTATAAAGCTTCTAGGTTTGATGCAGACAACAGGCTCTAGTCATTGAAGCCTACTCAAAACTTTGTAAAATCATTGAGCGGATTCTAGGCCCTACCTGATTTCAGTAGAAGAATTAGGGAGCTGATAAAGAGCTTTGATGACTGGAATGATACATTTTTCCCAGACATTATTGATGCACAAGGAAATGTTAAGACATTGCAACAGTGGCAGGATGGGGCAGAAGAAGTTATCAATGCACAAATCAAATCGATTTGTGATGATTCAAACTATGATTTGCTGGTAAATAGTATGGATAAGATAATTAACACCAACACATTCTTAGAAATTTTTGAAAGGGAAGCCAATCAAGTTGCAGTGAAGTACACACCTTACAATACTAAGGTGAATGAGGTCATGAATTTTGGCTTGCCAACGGATGAAGAGTATCAGAGATGGGTGGACAAGTACTTAACCGAAGAGGAGTAAAACAATGTCTATTACCATAGGATGGATGAAGGAATGCCAGACGATGATGCAAACAATTCTAGAGATAGCCACAGGAAATGAATTAACAATGGACAGGGCATGTGAACAGAATGAGAAGATGTTCGAAATGGAGATAGCCATAAGGAATGCACTGGAGGATGCTGATACACACAAGCGGTCAGCTTACCGAGATTATCTATCAAACATCTATTTATGGCTTAATAGAGCATAATTTCTATTTTTTTATTTTTGTTAAGCAAAAGACATTTCTCAAAGGATGCACCATTTCATAATTTTGATATATTTATATCTGTTTCATAATGTAAAACAAATATAGGCGGATAGGAGAAAGATACAATAGATAGTTTGCAATGAAATTTTTCTTTAAAAGACTCAGATGCATGTATGAATTTTGATGAAGTTAATGAAGATGTCTGAACTTGTGGCTTAATCTTGGTATTAGTTGTTTTTGGAATTATACAGTTATCTGGTTGTCTCCATTTTGATGATTTTCTGTTGTCTAAATTGATATATCAAGCATATATATATATATTCAGTTTACCGATACACATTTGTTGTATTTGTGTGATGTGATTATTTGGTTCTTTCAAATAAAGATTAAACCCTTCTAGTCAATCATAGTAACTAAAGAGTATTAATTGGATCAATAAGAAGAATCACATAACTAGGATTGTCATTCTATCTCAAGTAGAGTTTGTCAGTCATTTACTTGCATATTTATACAAGTTATAAACTACATCTATGTGCCAAACACTTTGAATTATTGCCATCATAGATTACACTTTTATAGATCTTCATTAGACTCCATACACCCAACAAGGCAGTGGTCTCACACTTTCATCTTTCGGTTTATGCATTTTATTTTTTACATCTGTTAACTGAACATATTCTAATATAATTCAAATATAATTAAAATTAAAAACATCATAAATTAGTTATGTAACCACATAAGTCGAATATAATTCTATCAAGAAATTAATATCAAATAGATAATACAATCACATAACTCATACATTTCAATTTCATTGATCTTCTTCTTCATCCAGCTCTTTGTCTGTATCATCCGATCCGGATTCAACATTGTAAGGATTGGTCATATCATCATCATCGTCATTAATATCAGTTTCGATAATGTCATCATCCACATGGATATCATCTTCATGAACATTAACTCCTACATCATCATGATATAGTTCCTCCTCTTCGACATCTTCGTCAGGCACATCATCAACTAACTGTTGATCCTGATCATCATCTACATCATCTTCTATTTCTTCAGTATATTCTTCTTCCACCACATTATACTTTACCGACCTTCCTCTTGGATCATGTCTAACAACATATGATCAACCCGATTTACCTGGAACCTCTGAGTAAAATACCTGCTCACATTGGATTGGAAAAACATAGGGCTCATTTCTAGCTCGCTCAAAATACCTTGTATTAACCATGGTAAATCCATTATCATGTTCAATAACAGTTCTCTTAGGATCATTTTCATTCAATCGTAGCCTGTACCATAGGACAACAAACATAACTAATTTGAAGGACTTAAAGTCACACTCAAGTATATCATCAAAAATCCCATAGTATTGATTTTATGAGACTTCTGGATGTATGTTGCTTCTAGATGAAACAATAGTCACCTGGAAGACTGCAGTTATCCCAGAATCACAAGTTTTCTTTATGTCATCCAACTTTTTGATTTAAAATTTACGACCATTGCACCACATGGCCTTGTGGTGTTTCACCTGCAATATGTCAAACATGTAAAACTTATTGCAATATCGTCAGTTGATAAACATATTTATTCTTGGCCGAATGTATGCAAAGAAAAAAAATCTCAACATATATATACATCAATATAGTTGAAAATAATTAAATAATATGGGTGATTAACATATTTATACATACATGTTTATCTCTTAAACCATATGCTAAATCAATTTCCCTTGGTGTAACATTGGAATCTCCATTACGATGAGCTTCTTTAACCAATGAAGCCACACCTTCCCATGTTAATGCGTGACCATATTGTTGACATCGTTCAATCCATACCGTCATCCAATCAAGATTGTTTGCGACATACAAATGTAGTGCATGCCACTCTCGACCAACTATATCAAAAAAAAAAAAAATTCACAAACGACGTATAATTAGTTAATTACCACGGTATACGACCTTAATTTATAATTGATGAATATTGAAGATTAATAATTAAATAAGTGCAATATACATAAAAACCAAATGTAAAATGTATTCTAATTAATCTCCATGACCATCTTATAATTACATGTCACTTTCCTCAATCTACCTTTCCCCATCAGGTACTCCCCTTCGAATTTGTTAATGGAGTTGGGATCCGAAATGCGATCTACATGGATCTTTGCTGCAAACTTAGGAAGATATTCAGTAATGTACACCATGGTCTGGTATACCATGTATCCCTCCACCATAGAACCCTCGGGATATGCTCTTTGTCTAATCAAAGCCTTCAAAAATTTCAAGTGCCTCTCAACCATCCACATTGACCTTGTATGTACAGGTCCACACAATTCAATCTCCTCAACTTGGTGTATGAGGTAGTGTTCTTGTGCATTGAAAAATGTCGAAGGTAGACACTTTTGCATTTCACACATTAGACGAGGAATTTTTCTCTTCCAATAATTTATATCTTCTTTATGGATTGCTTTAGATGACAACTATCTACAAGTGATTCAAGGCACAAATATATTAACAAGATTTAACAAAAATATACAATGAATTGAACAAATATCGCTACTTACCTCATGTATTTTCCAAGATCATATATAACTTGCTTGACATTGTTGTCGAAGTTGTCTGGGAGAGATAGAGGTAGAACGTACTGCAACAATTATAAAATGATCTTTTCATTAATATTTTTCCAAAAGTAGTAAACATAATACACTGAAAAGTACATGCAGTATACATAATATATATATATATATATATACCAGAATAATTACCTTAATGAAGGTATGCCAATCATGCATTTTCATCCCTGACCCAAATTCACCTTTCTTTGTTATGATATTGTTTATGTTCGCAGCAAATCCTGTGGGAAATCAAATTTTTCGTATGACTTGTTTTATAGCATTGCTTTGCTGCTCCATTAATAACCAAGGAAGGGCACTTATATTAATTTGGTCTCCATCGCTATTTAATTGAATGACATTTTTCATTGCATGACTGGCTTCCTAAATGTCACTACAAATTTTGACAATTTTTTCTTTGTCATGCCTTCCATCCAATATTTTCCATAATGTTTCTATCATATTCTTTCCGATATGCATTGTATCAAACAAATGCACAATTTGTAGCTGCTCATAGTAGGGCAACCTACTAAATTGTCTGGGATAACTTTTCAGTCCCTGTGGAAGCCGACCATTAATGCCTTGACGACCTTCATGAAGCATATAAGTTAAACAAATTAACAATGACAATCATTGTCAATTATAGCATGAGTAAACACAACACAATATAAAAATATAAATTCAAAACATATCATAAATGATAGATAAACAATTTGATCCGATGTATAACCTTGACGATTAATTCTATTATATTCCAACTTCCATAGGCGAGGTGTCATTCTTCATGGTTTTGATGTAGTCTCTTCTTTCCCATTGAAAAGATGTTTTTCAGTAGTTCGATACTTATGATTTATGTGGAGGAAGTGCCTATACTCATCAAACACCTGCTTTCCTAAACTTGTTGAACGACGAGATTTCATCTTTGGACCACAAATTGGACATGCAAATTTTCCCTTTGTTTGAAGACCTGCAAATCATATATAATTGGATTAAATATGTCAATTTTTATAATTATATATAATGAATAGATTATTTAAAAAACGTGCATGATATCTACTTCATAAAATTAAATATCGTTAAAGTCATGCAGTCGAACGCTATAACATATCAGAAAAATGTGTTAGCCCTGGGGCATCATGAATTGTCCATACAAGCATTGCATGAAATTCAAACTGTCTTTGTCCTATTGGTCTAGATACGTCATACATAGTCATGCCATTCCATAATTTTATTAACTCGTCGATAAGAGGCTCAATATATACATTTATATCTTTAACTTGGTACTTACCTAGTAGAATGAACATAAACATTACATAATTATTATAACCATTTTACTGCAATATATATAAATTCATGTACATGACTATTAAATGAAAAAAACATATAAGTCATTATGCAGCAAATAAGACAAATGAGATGCTACTACGTTAAAGAAAATTGATGTAAAAAAATACCTAGAACAATCATTGCCAACATTATGTGCTCCCTCTTTATTGACATCCATGGAGGAATGTTATTGTTGATAACAAAAATAGGCCATATCGAGTAAATAGATCTCAGCTCTCCAAATGGATTGACACCGTCTGCTGCCAATGAAAGCCTGAGATTACGAGGTTCTTCTTTAAAGTGTGGCCATTTTTCCTCCATGTCCCTAAATGCAGAACCATCAGCAGGAATTCGAAGAATCTCATCTCCACTTCTATTTCGTGCATGGTAATCCATAAATTGCGCTAAGCTTTCACACCTAAATAATTATTGCATACGTGGAATAATGGGAATATAACGAAGAACCTTACGAGACACCTTTTTTGTTAGTTGATCTGTTTGATATCTACTGATATGACATTTCAGACATTTTGTTGCAAATTCATGTTGTTTATGATATATAATATGATCATTGGGACATGCATCTATTGCTTGATACTCCATTCCAATATCTTTCATAATGCCAGATAAATCTCGGTATGAGCGAGGTAAAATATTTGATGGTGGTAACAAAAATTCACCAATCAATCTACAACAAAAAATAATTTCTTAATATAAAGAATATTAATGGTACATACTTCATCCTTTATTTACTAGCGATGAACTAACAACAATTAAAATAGATGAAAAAAGATGACATATATGACATATCTTAACATCCGTGAGATTGCTATGTTGGATAAACCATTCATAACCTTCAAGTTCACCAACAACAATACAACAGAGAGAAGAGTTGTTTGGGATCCTTCATAAAGGGGCTCGTATGCCTTATCAAGTACAGGTAAATCATGAACATCATCAAAGTCATCTCGATCAACATGATCAGATGTGCCACTACATGTGTCATGGATCAATGTATTTGTACCATCATCTTCAATTGTGTTTTCTAGCACATGATCATCTTCTTCCATAGGATCATTAACTTCATCTTCGATATTCACAGCTCCATGTTCCTTCGCTTGCAAAACCACATTCTTCGGGTCGTGATAATTCATATCGTGTGCCCTAGGGCACCCCACCTTTATAATAATGACAGACACAAATAAACCATGATCATGATCAAGTGATTTTTTATATATATATCAAATGTTAAAAAAATATAAACACATATAATGAACAACTTACCAATGGACGATAATCATGCCCCCCTTCAACGTGACCATGCTGCCTATAATTTTTCTTAGCTGTTGTGATTAAAAGTCTTCTCATCTTTAAGCCCTTGCAATTATTGCAAGGAAAATAACATTTCCCATCACCCTTTCTTTTCAATATAGCCCACAATCTAGCAACTGTCTCTTCATTTTGTTCTGGACTAATATTATCTGACATGATTTTTCTTTACCAAGCTTGAATATTTAGATCTTCAAAAAATATCAAACTCACACTCCAATAATTTTTAATCATACATAGGTAACAAAATATAATAATTATGATATTTTACACCAAAAAAATTCGGCATGCAACCACCCTTGCAAAAGAGAAGATAGTCTGAAGTTAATGACCCCAAAAAACACTTTCAAATACTAATTCCATAAATTATTAAATTCTGATTTTACTATAATTTCCAACTGTTAGACTCTTAAAATCAGAATATTGAACTTGCACAACAAAATCTGGAAATGAAATTCTCAAAATGCAGCTAATAGGCTTCAACAATTAAGGCCTACTCAAGACTTTGTGAAGTCATTGCAAGGTTTCCAAGCCTTACCTGATGATTTCAGTAGGAGGATTAAAGAGTTGGTAAAGTGTTTTGATGACTGGAGTGACACATCTTTACCAGATATTGTAGATGCCCAAGGAAATGTTAGATCATTGCAGCAATGGCAGGATAGGGTAGATGAAATCATCAATGCACAAATCAAATTGATTTTTGATGACTCAGATTATGACATGTTGATGAGTAGTATGGATAAAATCATTAACACTAGCACATTTTTGGAATCTTTTGAGAGGGAGGCGAATCAAGTAGCAGTAAAGTATACACCTTATAGTGCCAAAGTAAATGAGGTGGTAAATTTTAATTGGCCAACGGATGAGGAATATCAATGATGGGTAGAAAAGTACTTAACTGAACAAGAATAGGACATAGTCTACAACCGGCAGTTAACAGCTCAGCGGTTATGGTTATAACAAATTTTGGCTATGTCTTGGTGGCAGTTTTGGTGCAAGTTTTCAAAGTTTGGCAAATGCAATAGTTATTCTCCAGTGGACGGGATGAACAAGAAGATTCTCCAAAGACTCAACTGTTGTAACCAATTTTTGAAATGTCATAAGGCGGTCCAAGTGACCAGTGACGGGTGTATTTCTGGTCCGATGCTTGTTGCTCCTTCATTTTCCCTATAAGAAGGATTTTAGGACCAGAAATATGGGTTAGCAAGTTAGATATCTTTAGGTCGAGTCTAACTGAAGTTGCAACGCAAATTTGTAAAGAGCCTGATATTATAGTGAAGATACTATTCTTAGGTTTGGTGTCATTCTGTTGTAGGTTTTAGTTTCATGGGTACTTAATTTTCAAGACAGTACTAGCATCTGAATGAAAATTACTCATTTCAAGGTCATGTATCTCCATTGTATGAATATATTATTATCTTGAATAAAATGATCAAGGGTTATTTTGTTCATCTCACTGTTATGGTGTGTGTAATTCTCATTTTGGCTTTAATTCAAGGAATTAATTAAAATGCTTGAGTGAGCTTATAGGTGACTATGTTCATATAAGGATTTGATAAGTAGTATTGGGTTAGAATATAGATTGATGGTATTGTAAGATAGTATTATCTAAGATTTTATATGCTATGTGTCTAGAAGATAGACTTGGTTACAGTAAAAAACAACCAACACTTTTGATATTATCTAGTTATGGATCCCAAATCTATTGCAAATTGAACATTATGGTTAAAATTGAAACCTTGCAAATATAATCTTTGTTCAAATCCATCAAGAATTTTCCATCAGTTATAAACAATTCCTTTATAAAGAATTTGTGAAGTCAGGTGTAAAATCTGGAAATGAAATTCTAAAAATGCACAAGACTAAAAATGAAATCTGATGAGATGTTGCTTTAAAATATGATTTTCAAACCTGAAAGTACAAATCTGACTTCACAAATGAATTCTGGAAAAAGACAATGACTACCCTCAACCTGGCGATATCTTCTGATTTTCCCCAAGAAAACCGTCGAGCAAAACACTATCGCAATAAATAGTCAAGCTCATTTCAATTTATGCCTGCCACAATTTAAATTTGCAGGTCTGTTGAAATTTCGGCGAAAGATCTTCGTCGAAACGTAGACAAAAAAATGGTTCGTCGAAATTTCGATGAACGTCGGGGATAAAAATTTTAAAAAATGAAAATTCGCACAAGTGTCGGATGATACATCTGATTATATAGCTTTCGTTGAAAGGTTTCATCGGAAATTGGGGTCAAATGAGTTAGTGTGGAGTGATGGAAAGATGGCATGTGCGAATGGAATTGAACACCACCATGCAACTTATTGGAAACATATCTGAAATTATGGTAATTCAATGTGTAGTACTGTGAGTAGATGTGCTAGAAAAAAAACTTGGTGTGATTATGGTATGTGTTGGAGAATTGCTAGTGGTGAATGAAAAGTTGAGGAAAGTATGAAATATGAATGGTGGAATTGATTGTTGCATGTAATGTGTTTTGGAGTGAAGAGGTTGAATGTTGAGTATAAAATGTGACTAGCAATGGCTATGAGTGTGATGGAAGTGAAATGTATGTGAGTGCTATCGATAGGTGAAAAAAAAGGTCCCGTGTTAGGGATGTTCCTTGGAGCTGTTGCTATAGGTCTCATGAGTTTCTATTGCACACCCAAAAAAATAAATGTTGGCAATTGTTGCTTGTGCATGTGTGTGCATGTGGGGTATGTCGGTGAGTAATTATACCTGATGAACATCAATAGGTGAGCTAGCTGGATCGTCTACTGATATATCACTCAATCCATTATTTTTTTTTGTAGGTTGAGCATGTAAGTTTGGCTTGAATTACTATTGTAGATTATGTAAGAAGTCTTACTTTTGCAATGAATTATTATAAAGCTTGAGTTTGTGGCCATTTACTAATAGGGAGAACCTTACTGAATCAATGGTAGTGAGATGAATCACTCCATTTTGAAAAACTTGCTTGATTTCATATGCTCCAAGCTAGCATGTTTGTAATTTACCCTTGTGGTTTTCATACCTGGAACCATATAGCAATGCTCAGTCACCTATATTGAATTCCTTTGTTTTTATGAATTGGTCATGCCATTTCATCCTTTGCTTCTAGATAATTCTTGTATGAGGAATGACCTCCATTTTGATTTCATCTAAAGCATTTAGGGTGTGAAACCATTCCTTTTGAGCTACAAATGTGTCCATGTCAAGTTTGGTTGCTACATGAAGTGTTTTGTATTCAAACTCAATTGGAAGTACACATTTCTTTCCATACACCAATTCATATGGTGTAAACCCTTTTGTAGTTTTCCAGGTCATCTTGTATGCCCAGATTGCTTCAAGGAGCCTTGCTTCCCAGTCTTTTCTAGGTAAGTGTAAGAAGATAGCGGGCCAAAAAGGGGTCTTAAGTGGCCACTTTTTTTAATTGAAATCAAGAAATACAGACCTTGGATGAGAAATTGAAGATAGTTACACCCAAAATTTTAAGATCCAACAAAAAAAATGTTCGTAGTGCTCCAAGTCTACTTTCTAAACTATTATTTATTTTTGAAAATGGTAGAGATTAAGGGGTTCAAAAAAGGGATCCATAGAAATTGGTGTTGTTTTTGTCAAAAAAAATATAACATAGCGTCTTTTGTGGCTCCCTCAAAAGGTTTTTTTTTTGGTATTTTAAAAATTGTTTAGATGAGAAATTAGCTAACATGTAGTTTATGCCCAATTTTTTTGATAAATTTTAAATAAATATTTTATTTTTTACTAATTTTCAAAGTGGAAACATTTTGAAAAATAAAATTTTGGCCACGCTACCCCTATAAATTTTGAAAACTAATTGAAAATATATATTTTTTGAATATGTGTAGAATGGAGTTTAGTTTATAAAAATGTAATTTATTTGAGTTTTCAATGAATGGTTAAAAAATAAAGTATAAAATATCAAACATTGGTTTTTGACAAAAATCAGACACACAAACAAAATAAATTAAAGATGAAAGCCTTAACATTGTCAAAATGTATAATTAGTCAGGATAACTTAAGTTAGTTGGGTAGGAAGTAGTAGTTTATTTTGGGCATGTCTAGTGTGATTGAAGCAAAAAACTATGACGAAGGCAGACTGCAATCTTTTGTGATCGATTAATATAAGGTGTTGGCCTTACCAGCTATTTACCTATAAAAAAAAAACATTGTCAAAATATTAAAAAAAACATAATTTAATAGATAAAAGAGATCCTAACATTACCTAGGTGTTCAATTTAATCGAACTTGAAACACGTGCAAACCTAATGGTTAGCATGAACTAGATTATGTGAAATCTTGTAGAATATACAAAAACATGTCTTTGGATGTTGGAAAGACACTCCAAGCCTTTGGGTTGGAAATCCAAAGAAAATCCAAGCCTAAGGCTTGGGGATTCCCAAAGCAAGATATAACGCGAGCACGTTATAACACACTTGCATTATGTGTTGTTTTGCATTTTTTTCCCTTTCGGTCATTTTTTCTCTATGTTTCTCGAGCTTGACATAACACGAGCATGTTATAACACGCTCAAATCATGTCTCACTTGAAATTATTTATTTGCAAGCTTTTTAAATGTATAGGGTTTGTATATATGTTTGTACATATATTTGTATGTCTGTATGCCTTTATGTATGCATGTATGTATGCATGTACATTTGTATGTCTGTATGTATGCATGTATGTATGTATGTATGTATGCTTGTATCTATGTATGCTTGTATATATATATATATGGTTGTATGTGTGTATGTGTGTATGTGTGTATGTATGTATGTATGTATGCTTGTATGATTGTATGTACACGTGTATGTATGATTGTATGTATGTATGTATGCTTATATGTATGTATGTATGAATGTATGCTTGTATGTATGTATTTATGTATGCTTGTATGTATGAATGTATGCTTGTATGTATGTATGTATTCCTAAATATATGTATGTATGTATGCATGTATGTATATACATGCTTATATGTATGTATGTATGTATGTATTTATGTATGCCTGTATGTATGTATGTAAGGGTTTTGGGTTTAGGATATATAAGGGTGAGGGTATAAGTTATAGGGATGAGGGTTGAGGTTTCTGGGTTTAGGGTTGAAGGTGTAGGGTGTAGGGTTGATGGATTAGGGCTTAAGTAATAGATTGAGGGTAGAGGGTAGAGGGTTTACAGTTGAGGGATAATATTCAACTTGTTGAGTGTATAAGATTAAGTGTGTAAGGTATAGGGATTAGGGTTTATAATATTGGGTTAAGGGTTTACGATATGGATTTAGGGTATAAGACATGGAGTGAAGGGTTGAGAGTGTATGGTTTAGGTTTTAAGTATAGGGTTGAGGGACAATATTCACGGTTTAGGGTATAAGGGTGAGGTTATAGGGTATAGGGATGAGGGTTTGTGGGTGTAGGGTTCAGGGTTCAAGGTTTAAGGTATAGGGTTGAGAATTGATGGATTAAGGCTTAAGTATATGGTTGAGTGTATATGGTTGAGGGTTTATAGTTGAGGGATAATGTTCAAGGTTGAGTGTCTAAGGTATAGGGTTTAGGGTTTAAGGTTGAGGGTATAAGGCATTAGGTATGAGGATTGAGGGTTATGACATAAGTGTAGGGTTGGGGGTATAGGGTATAGGGTAGAGGTTTGAGGGTTGAGGGATAATGCTCAGGGTTGAGTGTCGAAGGTTAAATGTATAGGGTATAGGTCCATTAGGGTTTAAGATATTGAGTTGATGGATTAGGGCTTAAGTATAGGGTTGGGGGTTGAGGATGCAGGGTGTAGGGTTTAAGGGTTGAGGGATTAGAGTTGAGGGTTTACGGGTTGAGGGTTGAGGGTTTAGGGGTTGAGGGTTTAAGGGTTGAGGGTTTAAGGATGAGGGTTTAAGGATGAGGGTTAAGGGATTAGGGTTTAAAGGTTGAGGGATTAGGGTTTATATGTTGAGGGTTGAGCGATTAGGGTTTAAGGTATAGTGTCGAGGGTTGAGGGTTGAGGGTTTAAGGTTTAAGGTTTAAAGGTTGAGGGTTGAGGCTTTAGGGATAGGGTCTAGGGTTAAGGGTTAAGGGATTAGGGTTTAGGGGTTGAGGGTTTAAGGGTTTAGGGTTTAAGGGTTGAGGGTTAAGAGATTAGGGTTTAAGGTATAGGGTTGATGTATTAGGGTTGAAGGTTTAATGTATAGCATAGAGGAGTGAGGTTTGAGGGTTGATGGTTTAAGGGTTGAGGGTTGGAGGATTAGGGTCGAGGGTTGATGGTTTAAAATATAGGGTTGAGGGATTAGGGTTGATGATTTAAGGTATAGGGTTGAGGGATTAGGGTTGAGTGTCTAATGTATAGGGTAGAGGGTTTAAGGGTTAAGGGTACAATATAAGGGGTAAAGGGTTGAGAATTGAGGGTTGAGGGTTTAATGCATAGGGTAGAGGGTTGGGGGATTAAGGGTTTAAGGGTTGAGGGATTAATGTATTAAGGGTTTACGATATAGGGACGATGGATTAGGGTTGAGGTTTTAATGTAGAGGGTAAAGGGTAGAGGATTTAAGGGATTAAGGGTTGAGGGTATAGGGTTGAGGGTCAAATGTATAGGTTAGAGGGTTGAGAATTGAGGGTTGAGGGCTTAATGTATAGGGTAGAGGGTTGAAGGATTAAGGGTTTAAGGGTTAAGGGATGAGGCTTGAGCATTTAAGGTTGAGGGATTAGGGTTAAGGGTTGAGGGTATAGGGTTTGAGGGTTTAGGTTTTAAAGGTTGAGGATTGAGGGATTAGGGTTGAGGATCCAATGTATAGGGTAGAGGGTTGAGAATTTAGGGTATAGGGTTGAGGGATTAGGATATAGGGTTGAGGGGGTATAGGCTTGAGGGATTAGGGTTTAAGGGCTGAGGGTTTAAGGTTTTAGGGTTTAGAGTTAAAGGATTAGGGCTTAAGGGTCGAGGGATCAAGGGTTTAGGGTTTAAGGTATAGGGTAGATGGTTGAGGTTGTAGGCTATAGGGTAAAGTTTAGGGTTTAGGATTTAAGATACAAGGTTGAGGGTTAATGTATAGGCTTGAGAGTATAAGGAATTATGGTGAAACTTCATATCACACAAATCAAGACATACCTAGCATTTAGAGGATGTCATAATTGGTCAAAGATAGGTTTCATTGATGTGTAATTCCTTAACCCAAGCCCCTATTGACACATGATAATAGTTAAGAAACCTTTACAAAATCAATTTTTTCAAAACACGAGCGCATTTTGGAGAAGTTGAAATATGACCATTTTTAGAGCAAGCTAAAATGCACTTCTGTTATAAAAATGGTCACATTATAACATGAGCACATTTTTTCTTGCTCTAGAAATGGTAAAATAGGCAGGACACTCGTGATCTAGGCCCACATCCTCTGTTATTCTCCTGATTTTGTGTGTGATCCGACAAAAAAGTGCTTTTTGATGCTGTTGGGAAGAGCACATGCACTTTTAACACAATCCACCACCTTTGCATCAAATTTCCACCACCTTTTCTTGGTTTTCCAACTTAGGAAGGATGAAATAATAGAGTGTTTGCATAAAATTTGATTATATCAATTGAAGTTTCAATGTTTGTAGTGTTGTAATGTTAAGAATGATTGAATTGTTATAATTTAACTATATACATTGGTTAATTATATAGTTTTTAGTAATTCTATTAGAGTTATATACAATTGAATGTTGAAAAGGAAGCAAGTTTGTGAAAAGATCAAATTGTTGAGGAGTTTGATGTGTAAGAAGAAAAATAGACTACGTGCATAATTGGGTAGTTTCTCAGATCGAATCTCTGATTTTAAGGTATGTCAAGTCTTTAAAAATGTTCTTTAAATTTTCCTTCATTCTCTTATGGGATTAGATTTTGATAAGTATTCAAAATTATGACTGCTCAACATACAGAACCTTAATCAAATGCATTAGATTTTGCTAAGGGATTAGATTAGATTTTTTTGAAATGCATATTCCATGTTCATCATTGTTTGTTTTTACTTTTTGACATCTATGGGCATTCAATGGGGGTTCCTTTGAAAATTATCATTATAACCTTAGCCCCTCTTGACACATTTAAACTAGACAAAGACCACAAAAAACACTTTTTAACCTCCACTGGAATAGTAAAAACAACAAATCTTGTTTTGGTTGTTTTATCCCCTTACCAAAATCTCTTGTTGAATCTTCAATTGCTCTAATTATAGTTTTAAGTTTTGTATCTAGAAATTTTTTCTTCTTTCTCATTTAGTGATGCTCTAATTGCAAGTAACAATCCAAACACAAACCAATTTACCCCTTTTTTCTCTGAAGTAATCGCTGCAAACTTGTTGTCAAACCCTCTATGGTTGGGAAACAACTTCAACTTCACCCCAAACTAGCAAAATTCACTTATATATGACAAAGATTCCAAATGAAAATGCTGGTTAAGGTGTGATATGGTGAATATCTAGCAATTTTGGTGGCTAGAGATGAAAGGAAATATGCCACGAATGCTGCACAATGTGCCTAGTGTTCTTATGCATTAGGATTGATGGCATTAAATATGTGTAATTGATTATAAGGATTTTATGTCAATCATCCAATACCATGCATGCTATTTAGTCTTATGGTGTGTCCTAGTGCACTTATGCATTAGGAATAATGACATTACTTATATAGCTAATATACATGAAACTATTATGTCATGCCCAGTGTGCTTGTGCATTCACCATGGTCGAGTGACATGAACTCTAGTGTGTAATGGATCAAATTTGATGTCATATATGGTGTGCATTAAGGTTGAATGACAACATCCTTTGATTTTCATGCCTTTTGAGTGAAGCTTCCATTGTGAATACAGTGCATCAAACTCCTACATTATGTGTCTAGTGTGCTTAACTGTGCATCATGGTTAGAAATATTTATGATAGTGTGTTTTGATTGTATTAGTTCTATTTTAAGTTTTAATGGTGTATATGTCATTGAGTTGTAGAGGTTTTATTTGAGTTTCTAATGACATACATGTCATAGAGATTGAATAGGTTTTGTTTGAAGGTTGCATTAAAATCCTACCATGTGTTCTTAGTGCACTCATTTATTCATCATGGTTGAGTGACATTCACTCTTCTACATGACGATTGTATGGATTTTGTATGAAGGGTTGAATGACATATATTTAATTTATTTATATGGATTTATTTGAATTTTATAATGACACATGTGTCATTGAGTTGAATGGATTTTGTTTGATGGTTGCACTTTTTTGCTTCCCTCTTCATTCCCTTTGTTGCCACTCCTCATGCCTCTTTTGGATTGTCATATATTGTATGTATAGTAATTTCATGAAAAAATTCAGATTTGTGTAATTTATTTACTCTATAGTACTATGGTGGAACTAATATTTATCTCTTTTTCATGCTATAGATAAAATTCTTTGTCATGCCGAGGAAACAATCAAGGATTAAACCAACACATGAAGAGCAAGAAGCTAAGAATGCAAAGAAAGCAAAAAATATGAGGGAACTTCGTGATAAGAGTAAATTGGACATGATAGTCAAAGACATGCCAATTAAAGAGGAACCTCAACCATCAATGAGAGATATGGTATTGGCGGCACAAAGGGAACAAATGCAAAACCTTCATGGTATGAGAGATTAGAATATCGTAGTTGGAGACACATCCTCTACCACAAGTGAAGACGGAGGGATACCATCTACCGCATCTCAAGTTGAAATTACATCATCACACACATTTGAGGAAGGAGGTATGCCATTGTTCCCATCTCAACTTTAAGGTACGCTATCTATTCCATCTATGATCGAAGGTATGCCATCTATCCCATCTCATTTAAATATCGATGAAATTACTAATGTTGAGATGAATTTACCTCTAAGAACACCACCTAGAATTTTGCATAGAAATCCCAAGTATTTGATTGATATTGATGAAAATATTTTGCAGCCAATGGAAGATAAGATTTCAAAACACACTTGTAGAAGACATGCTCATAATATTTGGAGAGTGTTCTTTGAAAAATTAAATGAGATTGAAAGATGTCAACTATTTGTTGAAATGATGTGAAGTATAAAGTATAGGTCCATCATGAAGACTCTTGGGTTGAGAACATTGGAGGCTTCAAGTGAAAAATCTATTGCGAAGAATTTAATGAGTGCATATGAGAGTGTGGGTAACACCTCACTCACAAAATACACGATGTGTCATTACATCGACAATAGTAAGTAATCGAACGAAGAAATCTTGTCTCATTAGAAAGACAAGTCAAGCATTGAGAATAAATATAAAAACTTTATCAAGAGTTGTTGGAAGACACCAAAGAATCAAGGACATATATGACAATGAATTATGGGCATTCTCGGGGAGACTACCATGAAAAGATAAACCAATTGTTGAAGCATTGAGACCACTAATTGAAGAATTTTGGAAAAAATATACAAGGGTATCTTTGAATCAAAGGGATGTGATAAGAAGGAGAATTGGTAGACGAAACCATGAGCCACATCCAAAACTTTTTTTGGATATGACTCAAACACAATTTTTTGGGAAATTTATCGAAATGTACCCTCAAGTTAAAATTTCTCGAAGATTTTTTGAAATGCTAAAACATTTCTATGTCAAAATAAATCACACATACACTACTTGTTGTTGTAGAGTACATATTGAATTTTCTAACCATTTTGATGTTTATCGATCTATATGTTTAGATTTGCATACTAACAATGTTTTGTAGGATTGTGGCATATATGCTCCACCTACATCTTCAAGAGACTTCATATCAACAATTTTATGTGAAAGAGAGGAAGGTCAAATATTCTATAAGAAATTATGCTTGGATGGCACATGCCAACATTGTGGAGGCTTGTAACGTATGCCAATATGTGAACAAATGGAAAGTACACATGTGGTTGGAAATGAACTAGTAGAGTTCAACAAGTATAAAACAACGACCTACAATACAAAAGATGGTAAATAAGCAAAAAGGTGTGATTTGGTTATTCAAAATATTTCAGTGTATTAGTTTATGTCTACATTTTGTGACAGTATAGTGTATGAGTATGCAAGGAATGCCCATAGAGCTCGATGGTTGGAATTCAAGTTATGCAAGGCAACATTTCCACTTGGTAGCATTGTTTCAGTTGTAGAATTTTGAAAGAACTACAATCTACAACCACAACATGAGGCACAATCACAATATTACAACTCCACACAAGTTTCTATATTTGTGCACATAGAATTCATTCATGCCAATTGTAGCGCCCCTCCGCTTTTGATCCTTCGTGTCGTGTGAGTGAGTTGTTTATTTGAGATGTCTTGTTGACTTCGTGATTCTATTACTTAATTTGATTTCGGTTATGCGATAAAGTAAATATTAGAGTTAGCCTTGAGTATTCAATTTAAATTAATTTACAAGGTAACTTAAAATTAAGATCGGTTACGCTGTGATTGAAAATAAATTTGACAACTAAATAAGAGGTAAAAGGTTTTAGTTTTAGCATCTAAGCATGCCTCGATCATTTCTAATCATTTCTTACATAAGAAGGCATGAATAGGAATTAGAGAAGGTTTTAAATGGGTTTTTATAAAGGGCCACATAAGCTCTAGCATATTTAGTTTGTTAAGGATCCTTGGGAATTGTAAACATGGTACCAATATTGCTTCATTAGGAACAAACACTTCACACAATACTACTAATATGACCACCCATTCGTTATCCAAGAGACATCTCATGATATCAACAATTATTATATCATTCATATGTAGCAACTCCTAGGTTAGCCTTTCACATAACTATTATTATACAAATGATGAAAGTAAGTTAAGAGAAAAATGCTTTTTTTCTTAAGATGTTTTAAGTGTAAATACTAAAGAGTAATAAAGAGTTTGAGAATATAAGAATAATTATCTAAAATTAATGCAAATGAAATATATTTAATATTATTAATTTGTATAATTAAATATGTTATATATATATATATATATATATATATATATATATATATATATATATATAAGTTTTTTAATAATATTCAAAATAATAAATGAAACTATTTAAAGAATTACTCTCATCGTTGTGTTACAACTATCAGCTTAATTAAAATATATTGGATATTTTAAACATGCTTTGAGGTATGACCTCAACCTATTTGAACCTCCCATTTTGGCATAGGGTGGAAGGATACATTTAGCATTCCACTTGCCACTTGCTTTTACCGCCACTTTGCTTGGAGGATTTCTTTCTTTCATTCCACATGCCTTGTCTTTGCATCCACATTTTTTTTTCGATGAATAAGCAGATATCTATATTAATATAAAGATAAAATTACAAATTCACAAAAAAAGGGGCGGGTGGTTAGAAGACACACCTCAAATGTCACATGGGTAGAGCCCAGAAAAACAAAAAAACAATATCACATGGGTCTAGTCCATAAGTTTAACATTAGGAAATAAAAATCATGCGGCCAAAGCAGTGCTAGTGGATCCTGGGGGCTCCCTGTCATCCAGATTTTTCCCCCATACATCAACGGGGTTTGGAGTGACGTCAGGAGGAGCACCCCAACCATCATCATCTTTATCTTTTTTTTTTTCCTTGCGTCGGGGCGAGATTGCTAGAGCCAGCTGCAGAATTTTTTTACCACTTGTAGGCCAACCAGAGCCAGAAACAGGCGGAGCATTAGAGGGCCACCTAGAACCGCCACCACCGCTCCCTGTAGCACCACCAGAGGACCAGCCTTGACCAGGTCGCGGCGGAGGAGAACGAGCCCGCCTGAGAGGCCAGGAATCTCGTCGAGCAGGAGACTGGGAGTGGGAACGCGCCGAATCATTCCGCTTCCAGCCCCGAGAGGGCGACTGACCGCGGGAGGAGGAGGGCGAATCTGGAAGCCGAGCCACAGTACAAGAGGCATTGCCCCAGTGGTTCAAAAGAACCTACAGGTGAGCCACCTCCAGTGCAACCTTGTTGGCTTGCACCTGAATCTATAGGAGAACATTAGAACAAATAACTACTTTAGCATAAATAGAGACATTAACATCCAAATGAGAATGAGCAAATATGCAAGCATTTCTGTCTTTCCAGATATTGAAGAGGATTTCCACCCTGAAAGTGTGCCAAAGCTGGGTGAACTTAGTTGGAATTCTAGGCGGGTCCCCCAACAAAACCATATGCCAAGAGAAGGGTTTCGGTTGAAAAGATCGAAAGAAATCATGAATCCAAGTCCAGAGCTGTTGAGTTCTGAGACAAAACCAAAAAAGATACTTAAAACTTTCAGATTGCCCACAAAAAGCGCAGCGAGGGTCAGGAACCCCCAGATAAACAAGCCAAGAGCCCACAGACAATCTTTGGAAAAAAATACACCAAACAAAGTGGGTCAGTTTCAGATTAACCCTTGCAGACCAAGTGGCATCAAACCTCTTACGTCGAGTATGGGCAGAAGAAATAAGAAGCCATCTCTGATTCAAAGTACTGATCATAGGAAAATGGGGTGAAAGCCACCTGTAACCAAACAGCGACTTGTAACCCCTGATAGGGGTTTCTGGAAACCATTTCCAATCTTTCCACCAAGGTTTGTGCCAACGAATACCAACTTTGTGAAACATATCTATCGGAATAACACTCACCAACCCGTCGAAAATAAAACGGTCCTGATTTTGAAGACTGTACTGGACTTTAAAAGCATCCCACGGCAAAAGACTCATAATGGACCGGTGAAAAAACTTGCATCCACATTTTTGCATGCATATCTTTGTGGTATTTCTTCCTGCTAACTCTGCCTATTCAGGGGTACATGTGACAGCAAGGGGGAAGGGGTGCGAAACCTGGAGGAGATCTTAATGACGGGATGCAACCTTCAGTGATCTCTGCGTTGTCTATGCTTCGACATTTTTGCAGCCACTGCTAATGATACATCAAAGGATTTTCTCTGGACACTCCAACCGATTCGGTCTACTTGATAGCCCTTTTTCCTTCTTCCTCTGAGGACTCAAAAGGCCCTTAGCTCTCTTAGAATCGGTTAGCATCTCTTGTTTACACTAGACTCCGAGTTTTGCTTTAATTGGGATTTTATGCTCTTAGTATTAGGAATTTTGTTGAGTGTCCAGAACAGGCAAACTAAATCGTAGCATCTCCTCCTTGTTTGGAAAATTTATGATTGAATGTTCTTTTGTTAAAATTCGCGTTGGAGATGTTTCTTTTCCAATCGTTTCAACCTTCTGTTGGGAAATGGTAGATATTTTAAACCCAGTTGAACTTATCCTGCAATCATGATATTCTTTGAGATCACAATTCTTTGAGGCATTCTGTTAAACAGTTCACACACCCTGTTTCCTGCGTCCTCCCTGCCGCTGTTGTCTCGGGGCTCCTCCAAACTCCCTCTCGCTGGTAATGACCTTTCGCTTCTCCAATTTGGCGAATTTGCAGCCTGAAAATAAGGCTTTGACGGAGGTTTTAGAGTATGTTTATTAAATTGAAAATTACTGCTAAAATCCTAACAATGCGCACATTTAGGTTTTAACGTAACGACAACCTTTACCCTTCGTAGCTGCATTGACGCTGGGAAGGGGTGTGGAATTTAGTTTTACACCTGCCAAATGCTTTGGCTTGAAAGCTTCTAAAGCCTTTTCAATACATCTGTTTTGTGCATATCCTGCAATCACTTCAGGCCCATGCGACCACATTCTTTGAGGTATTCTGTCAACCAATTCACGTGCCTATGTTGCTGTGTCGTGCATGCATATACATCAGGGCAATTGCAACTACATCTTCTGACAGTAAATTTCCTTTTTCTTATGCTTTGTTGGATGTCCCTTCATTACTACTAGATTTCTGGTATGGTGCAAATTATTAGAGTGCAAGCCTATTTTTTAGATTGTTTCATTTAGCACCACCAATATTCTCCGCTAGAATGTTGTACCTGTTTAAATGATGGTAATGGTTCACATCTTTTAGAACAATTTCTCTTTCAACAATCCTTACATTCCTTTCATGCGCTTACACTCTTCACATGACTAACTTGAAATACTCTTGGCGTAAGTCTGCCCCTTTGGAATGTATAATGGGTAAAAGCTTCCTGTAATGCTATTTTGGCCTTTGACGAGAATGTAATTGTAGATTGCTAGATTTAGTATTTGTGTAATCAGACATATGCCTAAAACTTTAGAAACGTTTTTGTTTTACTGTTGATGTACATTGTGTACTGTTCTAGTTTCTTTTAATTCCTTCACCGTTACCTGCATCCCTTGTGTTTAAATGGAAGCAGGGGAATCGGCTTCATGCCATACTTTTAGAGCGATTTCTGTTATCTTTTATGAAATATTGATATGTAGGAAAAACCTTAATCCTTGACTGTGGCGTGAGAAACTATGGTAAAACTGATTATATATGTACTGTGTTGTATTTCAATCTTCCACTTTGACAATAGCATTTTGTTTATATATATGAAAGAGTTCAATTGGAATTGTTACTGTATGGTAACTTGTAGATGAAACTAGTAGTTAGATAGAATATATATACATATATATAAGTGTAGGTATATATATATATATATATATACCGTTGTTTGAGTATGTGATTATATATATATATATATATATATGTATGTATGTATACAGTTATATATATGTATAGATATGTTTGTAAATGTAGGTATCGGTTCAAGAATTCACATTTTATGGTTTTGCTAGAGGGCAATCCTTTATATGAAATTTGAAGATTAAGAGTATGAAAGTATTGGGAAAAAAATATTTAAGAAAGGGATAAATGATGTGTTGATAAGTGAAGAAAATATTAAATTTAATATTATATGGTATTTTCATATAGGATTAAACCAAAAAAACATTTTGATTAAAGTATTAAAACCTTGATATAATAAGGAAGTTGTTTTAGAAGTCTTACCTTGGGTATGAATAAGTATTTTGTTGACATTTAGTGGATTTGAATTCACCTTCTATTTGAATTTAATAATCCTCTTCAAGAGAATATAGAATGGAATGTTATTTTGAATTGAGAATAACTAGAAGGATATCTAGGCTTGATATTCATACATGGTCTTGTTTAGGTTTAGGAATGGGTCTCGACATTAGTAGAAGCATAGGTAAGGAAAAACCCTTAATTCATGTGTTTATCATAAAAGAAATTAGTATTATAATATAAGATACTTTTAAAGTAATCAGGTTCTATGTTCTTTTGTGTTAAATTAGATGGTAAATGGTTTAGATTGCTCTCTATTAGTTAATTAGTAAGTGAACGCTAGTTTTTTTTATAATGATCTAATAGTCAATTAATAGTTTGTTATGAGAAATTGAAATGAATAAATACCTTTCTTTTGTATAACATTAGCATTTAAGAGATTAATTTTTAAAGAGAATTAGTTAATTAAAGAAATTAAATTATGTTAGAAGAAAAAAATAGCTTTATTTATTATAGTTATATTAGTTTGAGAGAAAACTGGCCTATCTATATTTCGATAATTAAATGATGCGATGTAACAAAATAATTAAGTTATCTTTCCGTTAATTGTTAAATATTGGTTCTATCAGAATTATTGTATAATCGATATGAGATAAGTTATTAGATTAATTATTGATATAGTTAATAATGAATTATTAAAATAGGTTACTTGATTTATTGATTTAAGGTGAATAGTAGGTGAATTGGTTTTAGGATTGTGGAGGGATTTTTTTAAGAAGAGAGATAGAATGTTATTAATAGAGAAATTGTAAATAGAAGATATATGTTAGGATAAACATCTTTTGACTTTAAATTTTAAAGTTCGTATATTCATCTAAGTGGTTCAACTTGTTTTCATGTTGGGATATTTGAGCATCTTCCATTGTTATTTACTTATTCGTATCAGTACATGAGTTGTGAAGGTTTTTTATAGTTATGGTGTATTGTTTGGATAAATAAGGAATTTTAGTAAATATGAAAATAATGTCACCGTTGGATGTATTGCTTGTTGATGCTTATTGGTTTTGTTTAATTTGTTTATTAGTCATATCATTAGCTTGTTAGGGAATCGTGTGTGGAGAAAATTGAGGTCTCCCTTGGATGTCCTATTGGTTGGTTTCCTTGTGGTTGATTTTGTATTGAATTGGTTATGTAAGGGTTGCTTGAACTGAAAACCTTGTTGTTGATTGGGTATTGTTTCAATGTTTGAAACTTTATGTTTGATTTTAGTTATTATGGTGGATCTTGATTTATATTTGATTCTGATTATTGCCTTTTATGGAAGGATTCCATTTGTCCCCAAAAAGGTTATTGAGAAAATTTGATCTTTGCGATTAATTCTATAATGAGTTGATTTTGTTAGCTTAGAGTGAGTTTGAAGATCTCATCATGTTGTTTCCACACTTACTCTACTCTCGTCGTTGTGTGATTGTGGATTTCATATAGTCATTTTGTGGGCCCTGATGTGAGTCTTTCTCTTGTGCTAATTTTGGAAATAAGAAGACTTTATGTGATGACTTTCTTGTAGTCATATTTTGAGATGGTTGAGAACCCGAAGAGTTTGAATTACCTTAAGTAGGATTTTGTGGATATTTGGTGTTTTAGGCTTCCAGAGGCAATGGTAAAACTTGATTATGTTGATTTTCCATGGTTGGACCTTTGTGATTCATTGATCTTATTTCTATTTTTGAGTTCTTGTGGGTGTCACCTTGTACCATGGTGTTGACTTTTGATGTGGCTTTTGGGCGAGAAGGTTTGTGCCTCACATATGTACTTGATTCTCGTGATTTTAGTGGATCGGTTGATTTATGTAGTTTATGTGGTGGGTGGTACCTCCTTTGTTCTTGTTTTCAGTGATATGGAATGGGTTTAAGAGATGGTTCTTGCCTCACATGTGGTGTGTTATGTACACCTTGATTTTTATGTGAGATGAGGTACACCCCTTGTGTGTTTTTGGTTTGGGTGCCTGTAGGGAGAGTGGCTCTTCATGGGGGTCGACGCACAAAGGGGCTGTCAGGATAACCCATGGAAGAGTTTCCTAAAGAAGTGATAATTTAATTAATGAACTAGTGGGTTTGGGTAGTTAAACACTAAACAAGATTAATTATGTGCCTCACCCATACCGTTAGTGCTTTCACAGGTTAAGGATGGGATGAGAAGACCTGGTTGGTAAGATCATTGCCTTGTCCTCACGAAAGGCAAGTGGTTTCACATGAGTCACCCTATGGAGCGACACCTTGAGATAGGTAGTTAGGAGAACCATAGATGGAGGTGAAACCTTGTGCAAGGTTGTCTGGATAATCCATGTAAGGCCATGTGATGACACTCTTGTACAATACTCATTTATTTTCCCTTGTTTAGTTGCCTTTGGGAGTGTTGCTTGTATTTGTTTGATGTTGCTTTATGTTGGTGTTGTGTTAGTCTTGTTTGGTTGTGGGTCCTTTCTTGTCATCTCTTAGCACGAGGGCTGGGTCTTCAGGTCCATGTGGTCGGGTGGAACATGCTATGCACCCCATTGGGTTCCCAGTCAGTGTTCACGAAGCGCAAAGGTCATGTCATTGCAGAAGATCCTGAGCTTCACCACAATTCAATTATATCATGTTCGATTCTATATTACTCTAGTATTTGTTGTATCTTTCCCACTTTGTGTCAGGAATCACAGATGTGTATATGTGCTCTTGAAACGGATGCAATGTATTATTTTAACTTTGTATACCTTATGAGGTTATTGATTGTGGTAGTTGTCATTTGATGTGTTGTATCTGCGGAAATATGCTCCATTAAATTTGCATGATGATAGTATGTTATGGTTTTTCTATGTGGATGATTATTATTGATGGATTATAAGGAATGTATGATTATTTTAAACGTATGCTATATCATGGATTATAATGTAATCTTGGTTCATTCATTATCGTTATGGTATGAGTTTAGGTTTCGTAATGTCGTCACGTGTACCCCAGGGGACATAGTTGATATTGTAATTATTTAATTTCTTTTCATGTAATGTTTGTTTATGTGCATCTTGCGTGAAGTTCTCATTTAAAAAATAAATAAATAAAATAAAAATTGTGCGATAATTTGTTAGATTTAGTTGTCTTTTGGGGTTCGCACGGTGGGACGTTACACCAATGATAGTATAGAGGATGATAGAAAGATCATAAGGGAGTGTCATTCTTATATCAGTGATGATCACACACATTCTACAGAGTTCATGCAAGGTTGATTTTAGGTGTTCTATAATGATTTGGCTAGAAGAGGCATATCATTCAGTCAACATATCATATGGTTGGATAATTGTGCATCACAATTCAAAAACTCACATACGTTCTATTAGTTGAGGGGTGATCCCACAATACTGGTTTACAATTTTTTGGCAAACTGGACACCAAACTAATTTTTTTTAACTAAATCTTCACTTTCGAGCTCCTATAGCGGCTAAACCGTCAGGAATTTGAAGATGATGAAAACTAGTGATTTGTGATGTTTTGTCTATAGATTCTAAATATATTTTTTTCTTTTTTTTTGGAATCAGATTGCACTTATTTTTCCATCTCCTTCAAAAACTAGTTTAAGAAAAAACAACATTTTTAAGAGTGACACTCACCGTATACAACATAACTTTTTTTATATGAAGGATAAAATTATAATTTTTTTGAATTTAGATTTGTAACTACGATATCTAGCACTTTCATTTGGTTTTATAGTGTTTTATTGAATATTTTTTCTTCAATCAAGTGTCTAAGTCAAACCAATTACAATTCAGACATAGACAGACTGTATACAACATAAATTTTTCTGTATGTATCGATTTTTTTTTAAATGGATCAAGAACATGAATACCTAGCCTGAACATAGTTTTCTAGTTTTTATTTTGATAATCTGCTATTTTTCCACATGCGCAGAACAAAGAGCTTTATTTTCGGTGAAAAACCTATGTTTAATAAAACTAAAAAAACATATACATAATAAAACCAAAACATATTAAAATTATATTCATTGGATAGCTCGTTCTGAGGACTACCATAACCATATGAAATAAATTTTAAATGAATTCATTTGATCCTCCAAAAGGTAAATCAAAAGTGATTTTTTATCAACATTTTGATAAGTGTAAAGGAGACTCATTTATAGGTATGGTTTAAAACTAGCGAGACTCTATCCAAGGGGGTTTGATCTAAGGTGGTTTGATCAAACCCTCTTCAATTGAAATCTTTAAAATGGAACTTTTAAAGGCTTAAATCATTATATTTTCTAAAAATATGTGATTTCAGCAAAAATCAGTTCCTCTCAGAAATTGTAAACCAACTTTGTGGGATCACCTTGAGTAGGATGCATAATATTACAGGTGTTCAACATATGTGGAACTTTTATGAGGCTGGGAATGGAAAGGGGGAGCATGAGGGTACAAGAGCATGTATCAAAAGAGCCATAGCACGAGAAGAGTTAAAGTATAAAAACAATGCAAAGTTGATAGATACAAAAATCAATCGTCGAGTGGTGTAATGATTTGATGGGTCTAGATAATGAAGGTAAGTCTTCAATTCTTAGATTTTTTTGGTTGATAAATGATACTAACATTGCACAATATGAGGATTGTTGTACACTAACAGGATCAAGTGAGCTACACTCTTTCAAAAGCTCAAATGCATGTTCATGGAGTATCCATACGCGGAAGATGACATGCTTTTGTTCTTCATGTACAATTCAAGTCTGAAATGAGTGTGAGTCAAAGGAGTGGGTTGACGAATGGTGGTTAAGTTTTATTAGCCCACTTGACACGTATTGACTCCTGACGACATTGGAACTAACACAAATGGAATCATCAGTTGACTTTGACCACATATCAGATCTAGTTCAACTAGGTAATATATCTACTTGCATAGTTTCTGAAATTCATAATGTTGTCTTACTTTGTATTGTTTTTGTAATGTTGACTAATTTCATCTAATATGTTGCACATATCAATGCAAGGCATGTTTATGAAGTTATTGCAGATAAATACAATTAAGAGGGAATTGATTATTACTTGTGTGATTGTGTCGAGGCCAAAAAGAAATTGGAGGCCCCAATTATAGATGGAGAAAACATCAAATACCCTACAGGCTCGGTGGTTGTTATTGTTAAACATATAGAATACTAAGAGGGGGGAGTGAATCAATATTCTAAAAAACCATTTGATTACTAACCATCCAATTGTTAAAACATATCTAGCAACTGTACGTAAAAACATGAAAGGGATCATAACATCACACAACTCATAGACACCAGGATTTTTACGTGGAAAACCCAAACTGGGAAAAACCATAGTGAGGATTAACTCACAATATATTATAATCAGTCATAAAATATTACAGGGCACACTACTAGGACACACTGTCCTTGAAAGGCTCATAGCCTAAAAATGATTACAAAAGAGTGTGGCTCACTGCCAAAATGTGAAATGATGGAATGCACCTTTTGTGTGCTGAGTACAGTTCCAATTAAGCTTTTGAAAATAGAAGTCGTGCACCGGTTTGCGGGTATATAACAACTATCAACAAATCCACACAATATCATTCTATCATATATTTATGCACTATCACTTTTTCTATATATTTGAACAGTATATGGATGTTCCATATATATACACGGTTACATCTTCATACACCAATTAGATCAGCCTAATTGGATGTAAGCATACTTAACTCAAAATGTCTTGTCGACTTCAAAAAAAAACCTTCTTTGGTGCTCAAAAATTAATATGCAAGACATGATTTAGGTCAACCTGGACCTAAAAGGGAACCCTTTAAACCTTCATGAAACGTGCACCGCATGTGCAAGTTTGCTAGAAGAAAATCAACCCAAACCTGTAGGTCGAACAACTGTCTTTTACAATTTCCAACTTATTCAACTAAAATTGTTGAATTCCTAACCATGATTGCATCTACCAGTCCTGAATAACATACTAAAATCATATGAGCTGATATTCTATTGAGAGTGACTCCGGACCAAATTATCGGATCAATATAGCACAAACATAGTTTACTAAATGGGTAGATAATAAAATCACCAAACAATGTTGGCATCAATGAAAATAAAGACAACAACCTGAAGGTCCCCTTCTTCATTCTTCCAACAATCTCCCCCTTTTTCATTGATGAAAACATGTGCCAAAAATGAAGCTTACTTGAAAACCAAAAAATTGTGCGACATCAATTTATTCAACTCCCCCTTTCAAATATACAAAAACACAAAACTGTTTTTTAAAAACAAAAAATTATTTACACTAAACCTCCCTTCACATAGAACCTTCTCCCCTTTGACATCAAGGACAAAGGGTAAAAAAAATATATTTAATTAAGAACTATGGGCTCCTTGTAACTCCTTGAGAATTGCTTCCCAAGTAGGTTTGCCATTATCCCAAATCCCTTTTGCTTTGGTAAGAGATTTATGCAATGATTCCAGTTACACTAAGAATTCTTCTCGTTCTTTTGGAGTGGATGGAATGATGTTCATCTTCTTTAGTTTTTCTGCATCTACTTAGGAATTTGATATGGAAATATGTCTGGTCATAACCAGATCTCCAAGTTGTCCAAATCGTCTTATTGCATCTTCTTTTTGCCTTTGTAGAATGAAAAACTTGTTCTAAAGGTCTGTAATAGAAGTCCAACCAATGTAGTTTCTATCATCTACAACCTTATATTCTCTGGAGGAATCAACAAGTTGAGACTCTATTGAGTCCATTAAATCCTTAATACCTCGAGTGGCATCAGGCCATCACATGTAATAAACAAATAATATTTGAGCTTCCTCATCACAGTTCTTTACCTCTTTTAAAATTTGCAATACTCTTTCATGCACAATCACACACTTATCTTGTAGAATCAATAACCTTTTCTCTAGAAGACTTGACTTCGCCTCTTTCATAGTTTGTACCTTAAGATTAGAGGCGTATTCCTTGATAGAATCAACTACGAACTTTAAGTTCTCAATCAATGCTAATGAATCGTCAGTGGTAACACCGAGGGTTATCTCTTGTAAAGCTCTATTAGCTTCATTTATCAATTCATTTCCTTTTTGATAAGTTTCAACAGTTTCTTATGCAACAAAGTTGAGAAATATACCACAAATCTTTATTTTATCACTTGGTGCAATCTTAGTTAAATCTACATAGCCCAGATGTGATGGCAACTTAATTAACTAAGGTGGTAGCACAGGCTGAAGTCTTGTTTTCCTTGTCAGTAGACCTTCAAGAGTGCTTTTGGATGATTCTCCGGTGGGATTTGATAGCTCAGTAGCCTTGGGGTTTTATTCGTCAGTTCTTTAAGCCTGAGTTGCTTGATTTCCTTCCTCTTCCTTCTTTTCTTCTTCTTCTTCTTCTTCTTTAGAGGATTTTCTTAAAGATTTATCTTTGTTTTCCTCTTCCTCTTATCCTTATCATCCTTATCATCATTGTTCTTTTTATCCTTGCTTCCTTCATCTTCATCTTTATCTTTCTCACCATTTTTTTCGATAGATTCATGATGTTCTTCTGATTCATTATTGGTATCATCTTTATGTTGATCTTCAGTTTGTTTGTTGGTTGTCTCCTCTATATGATTCAGAGGGGCAGGCATTTTTGAAACATTATGTATTTAACCAACACTTTCCAAAATTGGATGATCCATTGCTTTTGTGATATTAACATGCTCATGTGCTTGAGATGTATGGTATGAAGAATTGGTTCTTGTCCCATAATTCCTTGTCAAATTTCTAATTGTGTCCAAAGTTTCTTGTGTTACCTTTTCTATACTATCTCTCTCCTTAATCACAAGAATATTGACTCTCTGTTTGACTCTAAACAATGTAGAACATTCTTTTAACAGATTAGCATCCTCTTCCATAGATAAAGAGGAACCATAAGAATTCAAGGCATCGGTTTTCATCTTATCGTCAACATCTAAATCTTCGTGCCTTCTTTGTACTAATTTTTCCCAAACATTGTCAGTCACTTTGTTCTAGATAGCTCCCATACTCACATTGCAAATAACTATATATTGAATGAAAGCATTAATGATGGTTTTCTTATCTTCATTATTGACTTCATCAAAAACTTAGCAATTGGAATAAGATTAGAGTCTATAATATTATTCACTAAGGCTTCCATATTTAGAGATGGTCAATCACTTACCGGATGCATGTCCTCCTTTAGATTTGATGTTCCTTCTTCATTCTTCTTCTCATGCACATGAATTTTGAAAGTATTCTCTTCTTCCTTTGTCTCTTCATCTGTTGAGATATTGACTCTGGTTTCTGCTTCTTCATTGCTAGTGGAAGTACTCCTTTTATTCCTTTTCAACTGTTTCTCTTCTTGGATGCCAAAATCTATTTCTTCCTATACATCATCACTTAGGTTTCTTTTCTTGTTTTCCTTTTTCTTTACTCTTCTTTTTTCTGAGAGTAACAAATTGTGCAACAGGGGCTATGTTCTTTCTTTTAGTAGCACGAGTACTAGGACTGGTGGATGCAGTTACATCAACTGATGCAAGAGTATTGTATTCTTTCTTCTTTCCCTTTTCTATTGTAGCAACATTGGAAGAAGGCATAGTAACATAAAATATTCTTCTTGATTTCCTAGGTCCAGAGGACAGTTCTACTAATCCGGTTTTCCTCTCATCAAGAGTTTCCTTTAATTGATCTATATCATCCTTAGAGAATGAATGCCCTTGGAAGAATTCCTCAACATTCTTTCTTTTTTGTTTTTTCTCTATGGGATAAAAAAGTTTCTAAGTGCACTTTACTAGATTTTTCTTCATATGTTCCATGTCGGGGCAAAGAGGGGTCCCTTGGACTGCTTAAAAATATTTCAATAAACCTCTCATCAATTGTTTCATCAACCTCATATCCCAAAAGTTATATCTAGAGAGTTCTGGGTTCAACTACTTCTATGATGCATTCATCTGTGCTTACAAGAAAATTTATGTCCTTTGCATAATTCTTCACTAGGCTTCTGGGAACCCTATCTTTTTCATGCATATCATTCTGGAAAACTATAAAGAATGCAGTCAAAGAATTATTTTGTGCTTTGAAATCTCCAAGACTATGGAGGTGTTCAAAGATTTGGTGTGCAACTAGCTTGTTTCACTCCCATACAATATTTTTCCTTTTGGGTAACTCATCATAAAGTAGAACAGTAGACAAACTACCAGTGTACCAAACTTGAAGGAGTGTTTCTTTGAATTAATCATGCTCATATTTTCCATAAGTTGCAATCGAAGAAACTTACATAGATCAAAATCTCTCCCATTCACTACCATTTCATATGCAGTATGAATTGTTGTAATAGACACAAAATTCCCTCGGTTGGTAAAGTATATTTTTTGTCCAATCATAATAGCACCATATCTCACGACTAGGTTTGTGATAGGTTCAGTAATCAGAGCTCTCTCGTCTAATGTGGCTCCAATTAGCTTCATGACCACATCATTTTTTACAGCTTTCAGGACTGGTAAGGGTCCAATTGCACAAAGACTAGTTATGGCTTAGATTACTTCCTTGGTAATTACCCTAGCTACATTTGTCCACACAAAATTATCATGTATCCTACTAAGTGCCATCCTAACAAACTTAGCATCTATCTCATTTGAAAAGTTTGGGAAATAATTCCAAACATCCAGCTTCTTCCGCACTAGGTTTTCATATTCAGGTTTTACAGAGTGATTATCTCTAGTCAATTCATCTATCCATAGATCCCTAAGTTCTTGGTGGTTAAATTCTTATTTTCCAAGAATACATGTTCTAGTGTCTTCAGTGGGAAGGACACTACTCAGAATGTGTGAGAACACACCCATGAGATCCATTTCATAGACTTTCCAAGAATACCTTCTGAATTTGGGTCGGGGTCTCTCGGAGACTTCCACAATAGTGGGAGTGGCCATTTCTTTTCCTCAAAATACTTGTATATGCTCAAGAAAATTTTCTTCAACTAAAACCCACAAAGTTCAGATAATAGTCAATACCTTTTCAAGCTTCATCGAGAACTAGGGTTAGATGCCAAATACTCTAAATCACTTTCAAATCTCTTCATCTCGCTCCATATCTTCCCAATTGTGAAAATGTGATCTAATTCAATTTAGTTTCTCACTTTATGACTCACGGATTTTACCTTAGTTTTACATTAAAATGCATTCCAACTCCAAAAGCTGATAAATATTTTATAAAATACACTGTAAACCCTAAAATGCTTCACAATTCTCCATTTTTGCATATATTTTTTTCGTAAACTTCTTCAACGTCTTCAAAATGATTTCTTACATCATATATCCTTGTGTCACTTCTTGACACCTCTTATATTGGGGGTTTGTTAGATATCTATGTAACTGCTCCCCTTGAAGCCACTGCTAGGTTCATTTTTAAGAATTATCTGCACCAGATGCAGGTACAGATGCATTTGAATCATCCTTATTCTTAGGTTCTTCCTTTTTCTTCCAAATCTTCTCCATTTAATTTCTCACTTCGGTAGGATCCACCTTGTTCACAGATTTGTTCTTTTGTTCCACATCAGTTTTCTTCTCATTCTTGCTTTTACAAATTTTTGAGATATTACCTAGCTTTTTGCAAGAGTAGAACACTACGTTTCTCTGTCCAAACTGATTTGAATTTATCCTTGATCTGCATTGGTTAGCTTTGTGTCCAAAAGCATAACATATATAGCAATAACCTTGAAAAGATTGAGCCATTCTACCAGTATTGAATCTATTTATTATTATTTGACTTCTACACTTAGTAGCTCTATGTCCAAATCTTTTACAATAAAAACATTGTCCAGAGAAGAATCGATTATTATGATTTATTCTACTTCTTCATTCAATTGCCCTATGACCAAATACCATTAAAAGATGGGTAACTTTGGGCATTAGGTTGTCTAATAGGAACCCTTCCTGTATTGCTTCTTTGATTCTTGAACTATTTATTATTGCCTTGGATCTTCCTTTGATTGTCCTCTTTGTTGGTAATCTGATTTTACTTTGAACTTTGTCCTTCTTCAAGTCCTAGACCACCTTTATCCTTAGCTGGTTTTTGAAATGTGATCAACTCATCAAGCATTGTAGTACTTGTTTTAAATTTTTCTTCATGAGATCTTTCCTTTTTCAAGTCAGATCTTAGGGTTAACACTTCTTGTTTAAGCTTTGTACATTCATCAATTTTATTATGAATTTCAGCTTTTTGACATTCTTCAATTCTTTTATTTTCTTCCACTTGCACCTTTAGCCCGGTGATGTATTCATTAGCTTTCTTCAACTAATCATTGACTTCTCTATGCCTTTGCTTGAACTTCTTGATTTGCTCTCTTAGCTTTCTAATGCATTCATTTGCTTCTTTCAAGTTTTCTTTCAGAGTTTCTTTCTCATCTTCACTTTTATCCAGATCTTCAAGAGAAGCACATAGTTCCTTAGTTGTAGAGATCTCTTTTGGAGGAACATGATACTTTTTGTTAGCCATGTGTTCAAGTTTCAAGATATTCCTTAATCTGTTAAGCTTTTCCAAAGGAATCGAGCTCTGATACCAATTGTTGAACACACATAATACTGAGGGGTGTGAATCAGTATTCTACAAAACCATTTGATTACTAACCATCCAATTGTTAAAACATATCTAGCAACAACTATAAGTAAAAAAATGAAAAGGGTCATAACATCACACAACTCATAGACACCTGGATTTTTATGTGGAAAACCCAAACTAGGAAAAACCACGGTGAGTATTAACTCACAATATATTATAACCGATCATAAAATATTATAGGGTACATTGCCAGAACACATTGTCCTTGAAAGGCTCACAACCTGAAAATGATTACAAAAGAGTGTGTCTCACTGCCAAAATGTGAACTGATGGAATGCACCTTTTGTGTGCTAAGTACATTTACAATTAAGCTCTAGGAAACAAAATTCCTGCATCGGTTTGCAAGTATATAACAACTATCAAAAACTCCACACAATATCATTATGTCGCATATTTCCACACTATCACTTTTTCTATATATTTGAATAGTATATGGATGTTCCATATATATACACAGTTAAATATTCATACATCAATTAGGTTGGCCTAATTGGATGTAATCATACTTAACTCAAAATGTCTTGTCAACTTCAAAACAAAACCTTCTTTGGTGCTCAGAAAAAATATGCAAGACATGATGTAAGAATTTGCTTGTTGTTATCCCAACCCTTCTTCTTTTTATATCTCCAGGTCTTTTTTAATACTACCTCCATGGGGACCTCCTCCTCTTCAATGGTATCCTGAGTAGAGAAATCCCCTACATCATCTGCAAAGTCCATGCCAGATTGGGAAGCAAAACCATCAGAAGTTATCACTCCACCAAAAGTGCTAAGAGGAGCCTGCACATTCTGGGGAACGACAATTTCACCTACTCTCTCATTCCCATTCACAAGATAGATAGTTTTAAGAGAAGCATATGTTATTGGCCCCCCTTAAAATTCATTAGGTTGTAATCCAACTAGCTCCCCATCAAAGTTTTGGGGGTAGTGTTCTTGCCCCTCAAATTCATTTGCAATTGTTTTGACATGTGATCAGACCTCCAAAATACTTACCAGAGTGATAGTGGCATCCTAAATATCATCACCATGTTAAAACATTTCCTTCTTTGAAGCATTTTGAATTGAAAGAGTATAGTTCTTTTACTTGTTTATCATTATTCTCCTTTGGTTTATTAGTTTTTATAATTTTAAGTAGAGCCAATTGTTGTGCATTTAGTTTACCATTGCTTGTGGGATATTTTATCTCATTAGATCAGGGAGGCCCAATGTCCCTCAACAAATTGTTAGTGGTTTCTTGTCATGTTCCCTCCATCTCCTAGTTATCAACTGAGTGGTTGTTATTAGTTTCTTGCATTAGTGCTTCCAGATGATCTTTAATCCGAGATGATTCATTATTATTCTTTATTGTTTCCGCACTCAACTACACAAGAGGGTTGTAGTTTAGCCCATCATTAGAACTAGGGCTCAAGGGCAGAGAGTTTTCTTTTAAATCTTCTGGAGTGAGACAATAGTCCACTGTATCCTCTACATTATATTCATTTTCTTTAGCCACCACAATGCTTGGTGAGGGTTGTACTTTAGTTTTTCCCTTTCCACCAAGAGTGGAGTTATTATTGGTTTTGTTTCTAATTAAAGGACAATTCCTCCTAATGTGTTCCTTTCACCGATAAAGATAGCAGGCATTGAGTCCACCTAGGGTTTCCAAGTCACATAGGAAATTACCATTTTTTAGTTTTATCTCTAATTTTTCAAGGAGATCAACACCCGGATACAAGGATACCAGGGCCCTCGCATTTGAGTGCGGAAGTGAAGCTTTAGCATCATCTAATTTCAAGATATTCCCATATGGTTCTAGCAAAAGCGGAACAAATTTCCACGGTCGAGGAGGGACACGTTTGATTACCAGCCATCTTGGACTAAATAATGCCAATACTTCCTCTTCCAGCTCCTCAGGAAGCCATGCTAGGGCTTGAAAAATAATTTTCCCAACACTCTAAAATTATTTTTTGATTACTTCTTGAGATTTCTGCCTATTAAAGAAAATTACATACAATCCTTTTTGCACCATTCGAAAATAATAAAATTGAAACCCTAGTTTCTTTTCCCAAAAATTATGAAACCACTTACCCATGTACTTATTGGAACCCTATTTGTGTCAACGACAACAAAGAAAATTGCAGATTTTGAAAGCCTAGTATCTTCAACAAAAATAACATCATCTAATATCTCATTAGGAATCAAGACTGCTTTCTTGGGTGGATTTAGGGATTGCTTACCTTGTTCCTCCCATCCATCTTCTTTGACATCCTCGACACCTTCGACCACAAATTTTTCACCTTGCGGCAGACATCTTCTTTCTTTCCAAACAATATCTCTAAAGGAGTTAGGAGGCAAAGTGCCATATTTTGATTTACCAGAATCATTTAAAGCATTATCTGGGGGATATGTATCCCCCTCCATAATTAAATCACCACACCCAAAAAGTCACACATGCGGCAATGGAATCAAAGCAACTAGAGATATACCCTTGTTACACCCACAACAAGAGAAGCAAGTAGAAAAGAAATCCAAGCGAAAGGTAGGGAGGCCATAGCCTGTAAGAATGATGAACGAGCATGGAGGAGGGCCAAGCATCCTCCATTCTCGGCCGATGAAAACCCTACTAAGAGCGATCATTCCTTTCACACACAACCAAATCCTCTCCCTCTCTAACCACTTTCTTGCCCCAATTAGATAAAATTCAACAAGTGGATCAATTCTATACTTTTATTTTGTTAATTATTATTTTTTGTTTTAGAAAACCTATTCCTCTTCTTGTTCCTATGGGAGAGTTGACATTTACTTTTAATTTTGTTTACAAATCATAAATAAATGAACTCTCATAGACCCTATATAGCAGGATACCCTATCAAGAAGGATATCTAGATCTTGCATGTATTATATTGAATAAGGTTTTTTTGTTAGATTTTATTCAACAACTATGTGTATGATTGAAATGTAATAAAGAGAAGATATTTCAGTAGCATGTTTTCCTGAGTGAGTAATTGAAGAAGATTTTGTGGATGTAGCAACTCAAGCAAGAACCACATGAGGTACTGCAACACCGCATTAGTTTAGTCGATAAATTAGATTGTGTATTGTAAGTTTAATTTGTAGTTTTTCAGTTTATGCTATTATGAATGATGTATTGTATTTCTGAATTGGAAACCTTTAGTTGATATTATGTTCAATACTCTAAAGGTTAGTTGGATTAGAATATGATGTAGCATAATAGTTATTGAGTTACAGTCATAAGCATAATAGTTATTAAGTTACAATCATAAGCATAACAATTATTAACTTACAATCATAAGAATTAAGCACCTATAGCAATTAAGTAGTTCTTGTATCCGCTTACCCTATTTTGGAGATAAAATTCAATTTTGGTTGAAAGCTTTTATCATATTTATTTGTGTTCAATTTACCTATACTCAACCAGTGTAGGATGTTTAGAATTCCTGAATGCATATATGTTTCCAATGTCATCTAAATTCTACAAATCCTTGGTTGATAATTCAATGAAGCCATCTCTTGAATGATGAACTACTTAGTTGAGGTATCTTTAGGTCCATTAAGCCATGCGTATGATAATCTACACTAGTTAATTAGACATTAGGAGAAGCTCTACATTTTTAGCATCATTGTCAAGGATGGTGTTAACTTCAAAATTATTATTTATGTTTAAAATTATTTTCAAAGTTTTCATAGATTAGTAAGTTTTTGTTTCAGCATTAGGACCAATAGATATTTAAGAATCAGCAAAGAAATATTCATTAATAGTGTGTAGGGAATGATAATTAAAGATCAAAGAGCTATTGTATACCCAGGCAAAGAGACGCTCTAGGAAGATTTATCCCCTTAATTCATAAATAATTTGAAGTCATTGGTGCAAACAAAGAATATATTAGGGGAATAAATGAAGGAGAACCACCCCTCACACTAGTCGCTACTTCAAACATAGAGGAGACTTCCAAAAGGAATTTCAACACCATAGCTAAGGAAGCAATTGAAAATCCAATAGAACATGTGACATTTGAGTTTCCAATAACAAACCAAGAAAGGAAAACTACTCTTAAGAACATACCTCCTTCAACATTACCCATTTTCCATGGATTGGTTACTAAGGACCTAGACACCTTCCTATTTGAATATGCTTAAGAAAAGTTTCTTCAACTAAAACTACTTGCATATGCTTAAGAAAAATTTCTTCAACTAAAACCCACAGAGTTTAGATAATAGTAAATACCTTTTCAAGCTTCGTTGAAAACTAGGGTTAGATGCCAAATACTCTAAATCACTTTTAAATCTCTTTATCTTGCTCTACTTCTTCCCAGTTGTGCAAATGTGATTTAATTCGACTTAGTTTCTTGCTTTATGACTTATAGATTTTTCCCTAATTTTGTATTAAAATGCATTCCAACTCAAAAAGCTGATAAATATTTATAAAATACATTGTAAACCCTAAAATGCTTCACAAGTCTTTAGTTTTGCATATTTTCTGCTAGAAACTTCTTCAACATCTTCAAAATGATTTCTTACATCATATATCCTTGTGTCATTGCTTGAAACCTCTTATATTTGGGGTGTTTTAGATATCTTTGTAATTGCTCCCCCTGAAGCCACTGCTAGGTTCAGTTTTTAGAAGTATATGCACCAAATGCAGGTATAGATGTGTTTGACTCATCTTATTCTTAGGTTATTCCTTTTTCTTCCAAATCTTCTCCATTTCTTTTCTCACTTCGGTAGGATACACCTTGTTCACAGATTTGTTCTTTTGTTCTACTTTAGTTTTCTTCTCATTTTTTCTTTTACAAAATTTTGAGATATTACCTGGTTTTTTGCAAGAGTAGCACAGTACATTTCTCTGTCCAAACTGATTTAAATTTATCCTTGATATGGACTAGTTAGCTTTGTGTCCAAAAGCATAACATATATAGAAACAACCTTGAAAAGATTGAGCCATTCTACTAGTATTGAATCAGTTCATTATTATCTGACTTCTACACTCAGTAGCTCTATGTCCAAATATTTTGCAAGCAAAACATTTTCCAGGGAAGAATCCAACATTTTGATTCATTCTACTTCTACATTCAATTGCCCTATGACTAAATTTATCGCATGAGAAACAAATTCCATTAATAGATGGGTACCTTTGGGCCTTAGGTTTTCTGATAGGAATCCTTCTGGTATTGCTTCTTTGATTCTTGAACTGTTTATTATTGCCTTGGATCTTCCTTTGATTGTCCACTTTGTTGGTAATCTAATTTTCCTTTGAACTTTGTCCTTCTTCAAATCCTAGACCACTTTTATCCTTAGCTAGTTTCTGAAATGCGATCAACTCATCAAGAATTGTAGTACTTGTTCTAAATTTTTCTTCATGAGCTCTTTCCTTTTTCAAGTCACATCTTAGGGTTAACACTTCTTGTTCAATCTTTGTACATTCATCAATTTTATTTTGAATTTTAGCTTTCTGACATTCTTCAATTCTTTTATTTTCTTCCACTTGCACCTTTATCTCGATGATGTCTTCATTATCTTTCTTCAATTCATCACTGACTTCTCTATGCATTTCCTTGAACTTCTTGATTTGCTCTCTTAGCTTTCTGATGCATTCATTTTATTCTTTGAAGTTTTCTTTCAGAGTTTCTTTCTCATCTTCACTTTTATCTAGATCTTCAAGAGTAGCATGGAGTTCCTCAATTGTAGAGATCTCTTCCAAAGGAACAAGATACTTTTTGTCAGCCATGTGTTCAAGTTCAAGATCTTCCTTAATCTGTTAAGCCTTTCCAAAGGAATCAAGCTCTAATACCAATTGTTGAACACACAAAATACTAAGCAGGGTGTGAATTAGTATTCTAAAAACCCATTTGATTACTAACCATCCAATTGTTAAAACATATCTAGCAACAACTATAAGTAAAAACATGAAAGGGATCATAACATCACACAACTCATAGACACCCATATTTTTACGTGGAAAAACCACGATGAGGATTAACTCACAATATATTATAACTGGTCATAAAATATTACAGGGTACACTATCAGGACACACTATCCTTGAAAGGATCACAACTTGAAAATGATTACAAAAGAGTGTGGCTAACTACAAAAATGTGAACTGATGGAATCCACCTCTTGTGTGTTAAGTACAATTCCAATTAGGCTCTAGAAAACAAAAGTCATGCACTAGTTTGCAGGTATATAACAACTATCAACAACTATCAAAAACTCCACACAATATCATTCTGTCACATATTTTTGCACTATCACTTTTTCTACATATTTGAGTAGTATATGGATGTTCCATATATATACACGGTTACATCTTCATACATCAATTAGGTCAGCCTAATTGGATGTAAGCATTCTTAACTCAAAATGTCTCGTCGGCTTCAAAATAAGACCTTCTTTGGCACTCAAAACACAATATGCAAGACATGATTTAGGTCGTCTCAGACCTAAAAAGGAACTCTTTAAACCTTCATGAAACGTGCACCACATGTGCAAGTCGGACAGAAGAAAATCAACCCAAACTTGTAGGTCGAACAACTATCTTTTACAATTTCCAACTTATTCAACTAGAATTCTTGAATTCTTGACCATGACTATATCTTCCAGTCCTGAATAACATACTAAAATCATATGAGCTGATATTCTATTGAGAGTGACTCCAAAAAAAATTATCGAATCAATGTAGCACAAACATAGTTTACCAAATGGGTAGATAATCAGTCACAAACAATGTTGGCATCAATGACAACAAATATAACAACCCATAGGTCTCCTTCTTCATTCTTCCAACAATTATTGGAACATGGATTAGAAGGTACCCACATAAGAGTGTTAATGTTTGGTTGTTTCAGGACTTTGACACACATCGGAAGATTCTTAATTACTCAAACCTTGTTGTGGAATTTAATATTCATTTGATACAATATCGGGGTAGAACTTTGAACAAGAACTTGTGGAAGGTGCACAAGTCTGACCATGAGGCAATACTTGTCAAAATAAATAGTAGAGCATACATGGATGTTTTGTTGGATTAATTTGTAAGTATGCACATTGAATTTGTAAAGTCATATTATTGATATTAATGTATTGCAATTGATAGTTAGACATTTCATTTCTATATTTCAACTTTACTTATGTTTTGTTTCCAAATTTCATATGGCATAGGAAGGACTTACTGCCCCTCTTAAACTTTATAAGAGAGGGAGACTGACCATGTCAAGGCCCTAGGTCACAAAGAGTCGAGAGTAGAAGGCTTCCCTAACTTACCTTAGCTTAAGGGAGTGTTAGGAAATGAGGGACGAGAATGATGTGGACTATAAGGTCCTTCGATCACTCTGCAGACCCAAGACTTGAAATGGGGCTAGGCAAGTCGGTTTTCGAGGTCAAAATTGCGTCTCAGGTAGCTCTCTATCCAAGGATAAAAGCGTGGATCTAGGATGACAACGCAAAGCATTGGCGTTCGTACAACCAATGGACTAGAGAGACAAGGTTAGACACAAGAAAATAGACTAACGAACTAGCTAGTTACTTTCGAAAGGCTAAAAAAACAATAGGATGTAGATAAGTATGAACAAATATGATAAAGCAAATAAACAAGAGTAAGGATGACAAGAATGATCTCACAAAGGTGCTTGTTCGCCAGCTAGCTCCAAGAACACTTCCACCTGCACACAAGAGAGAGGAAATTTTTGAGGGGCTGTATAGGGGGGTGCCTCAGTCAGACCCCCGTTTTGGTGTTTCCACCTCCACGAACAACCAAGATGATGATAATGGAGAAAACATACGATAAAGCAAGAAATGAAGTAGAGAACACTAAAGCACTACAAAATAGTGTTATGCTACTCAACCAAATCATAGAGGAGAGGAGTAGAAAGCTTACCACCTCCACCAAGAGCTCACTAGCCAATGGGGGAGAAAATGAGAGGACTCAAGCCTCTTCCACAATGGTGTTTGTTCCACACTTGCTCGACGAAGGTGACAAAATGTTGATGTTGTTGCTATGGAGTGCAAAGTGCTACTTGAGAGTGATGGATTGAAGGCTTAGAGCTTGTACTGAATGCTTAGAGTCTAGAATGAATTAAGAAAGAGTGGATTTGAAGTAGAGATGAAGAAAAACAACCATATTCAGGTCAATTGGTCGAAGAGGGCGTTACAAATTGACTTCTAATGGGAAGTGTAACACCTCTGCAGGCTCCAGATGAAAGAATCTTCCAGGGATGTAAGTGCACCACCCTAACAGTTATTCCTCCATCGACACACAAAATAGACACCAAGTGGAACAAAGGTAGCGAGCTTATGTGGAATTTTTCCTTCGGATTTGGTTTTTTAAGGTGAGGATGTGTAAAAGGGGAATTTACTTAAGGGGTGCAAATTCACACCTATACATTTTTCCCCCACTTTAGCGAGCATGAATACTGATGAGTGCTTCAGTAAAGTAGGTTAGAGAAGTAGTAGAGTTAAAAATATATACCTGAACCATCGAGGAAGCAAACTACGATCTGGCGAACCTGAGAGTGCAGGATAAGCAAGGGACTTCATAGCTCCGCAAAACTATGAAGTTGAAAAAAAAAATTGTCTTACAGGCCCGTGGACCTACAAGGAGGGAACCCCCAATATCTCTCACATGAAAAAATCCCCAAGAAGTAAGTGCCTTACAAGCTCGTAGAAGTGCAAGGAAGGTGTCTCCCAAGATTTCTCGCATGAAGGAAACCAAGGAAAGTGGACTCCGCAAAATCAAAAACCGGCTTCATGGGCGCAACCATAAAGCGACATGTTTACCTGTAGATAGAACATATCAAGAAGCGGCCATGCAAGAAATTAAGTGGACAGTCACATAGACTGTCAACAAGTTGGAATAATTTCAAAGGGCTCCCTCGGGAACCCTTCAAAAGGAGGAGGGGTCCACTCAAGGGACACACTATTTGAAAAGTGAGGTCTAGTCAGGCTACCATCAAGCTAGATACAAAGATATAGAATAGGTCTAGTCGGGCTGCCCCCAAGCTAGATGCAAAGATATGGAATAGGTCTAGTCGGGATGCCCCCAAGCTAGATGCCATAGGGTTTATTTGAAATAAAAACTTTCAAAGGGGGTCCCTCAGGAACCCTTCAAGATAGCAAGGGGTCCACTCAAGGGATGTGTTGTTCGAAAGCTAGTGTCCTCTTTCTTGAATCCATTCGTCATCAAGGAATCCTTCTGAAAGATCTTCACTTCATCAAGGAATTCGAAAGGAAGAAAATTTCCCCACACGAGGGGAAGATCAAAGTTGTTCCCACTTCAGAGGAAGGTTCTCAATTTCTTTCTTTACGAACCCTTGATAAAGGAAACATGTTCCATTAGGGTTTCAAGTTGAGAATGCAAAGAAGCATGTGAAGATTCTTGAGAAAAGATTCTTTGGAAAAAATGCATTTTTTGAAGATCAAAGTGATGTAGAGGTGGTGTTGTCACATATGAGAGGGACAACTCAAGCAAAGAAGAGAGAAAGATAAAGGAAAAACAAAAAAAGAAAGAGAACACGAAAAAAGGGCATAGGGGTAGCCTGATATTTTAGGGTCAAAACTGCTCATAAATATATATAAGTATAATAATAGTATATAAATGAATTGTCATCAACACCCTACTATATCAGGCCATGTGAAGAATGCACGAGAAGACAACATAAAAATAAAAAATTGGGTCAACATGGAAGGGAAGCCTAAATGCCCCCAATGCTTTGCATCGTCCCCAAATTGTTGAAATTCAATCAAAAACATGAAAGAATGATGATATAAATAGAAGAAGGTTTACAACACAAACACCACACCTGTATCCAAGCACCAACAAGGGTGATGAGAGTCATCCAGGCACACATAGCATAACTATGGGGAAACACGTCACAACAAATACACACACCTAATCTAAAGATAAATAAGGGGCCTCCCCATAACACTGATCGACCAATAGGTCATCCGCTTCCCACTCTAGATCATCATAAGGGGAAGGAGGACGAGCTTGCAATGATGGAATGTTAAGGGGAGTATCTTCTGACCCTCCCACAATAAGGGCTAAGGACGAGGGACCTGCAAGGTCTCCTTCACTTAGCTCTTGTGGAGCTAAGGTCAAAAACTTCACGAAGATCATTGACAAGGTTGGGACTTCATCCATCGAGTTAAACATGCACTTAAGATGAATGTCATGTTTCACCTCAACGGATAGTGGAGATTCCGCCCAAGGTTCACCGCTAAGTCACTGAGCGATTTGAGAGCAGTGACGAACTCAGGAGAAGCCGAGATTGGTTATGTTACTAGGAAAAAACAAGTCAGTGCAGTGCCACCTTTCAGAGAAGGTGGACTCTTCCTACGTCCTTTGTTATTGGAAGGACCACTCTCTACCTTTTACTTTGTCGGTGGAGGCAAAATTCCACAGATGAGGTGAGAAGGGCAGAGGAAGAGGAGGAGGAAAGAAACACTATAGATACGACCGAGGTGTAAATCATATCTATGGGCTTCAGGAAAGGTGGGACATCCGGAACAGACGTCAGAAAGGAGGCTCCACCGAAGGAGCGATGAACAACTGCACCTTTTTGAGGTCAGGCACATGTGCACTCCCAGCAGAAGCCAAAAGCGATATAGAGTTGGTTTGAATGGGAATAGAGGGGAGGAGAGAGGAGGACATGACAAGAGGTCCTAATACAAGAACGGTCATCTCCTCTTCCTTCCTTTGTAAGGAAGCTTGCTCAGTCAAGAGAGCCTTTCGCCAATGCTTGCGCTCGTGTGCAAGGCAGTTTTTGTGACTCTTTGAACTAGAGGCCATAGGTTGTGAAGGAATGGAAGGATCTTGCTCAGCCATGAGAGTGTCCTCCACAACTGTTTCCAATGGAGGGACAAAATATTGAACGGGAGTAGGAGGGGAAAATTCAAAAATAGTGAGGAGAGTCGGCTCTAACGTCTCAACAACGAGCCTTTTCTTGTTCAGTGCTTTAGGAGCAAGAGTGATAGGAGGCCATAGAGGTTGGGACATAAATGATTCCCCACAAGGGGCTTTCTTTCTACCTACAAGTAGTACTAAGGTCCAGGTGGTTTATTAGGAAGATCTGATAACCTAATCTAGGGTCTTCGCCAAGCAAGCACCATCAGACTTAGCAGATAAGGACCAGGCTTACTCATCCAATACTCCTTCCAAGAAAGGGGAGCGGATGAGGAAGCCTAAGAAGAGACAAGATTCTCCTTTCCCTTTTGAGAAGAGGAGGCAACTTGCTATTGTGCTACGAGAAAGGGTCAGCTTCGACTTGCCCTTGCCCCAAGTTTTATACTTTATATAGTTTTTATAAAGTAGGTCCATTCTAGGAGGAAGTAGACCAACTTGGGTGGGCCAAAAGTGATCCAATGAATATCCCCCATGAGATACCAAGGGTTGATAGCTAGTATCATGTACCATGTGCACAACACCTTCGTGGGATAACTTTAAACATTTGTGGATAACAGAGGTGATCCCATTCACGGAAGCTAGCCAAGGTATACCTAGCGTCACCCTGAATAGATCTAACTCAGGAATAACATCAAAAATTGTATCTACGTTCCTAGGACCAACCAGGATGGACAAAGTTACCGATCCATATGGTTCAAGAGTAAGGCCATCATATGTACGAATGATGGACCTTTTTTTTTTCATATTCCTCCCTTTGTAGGGAGTTCAACAATAAAGTCTCTTCTGTGATGACATTCACTCTACTTGTGGGGTCGACTAAGACTCCTGTCACAATGTTGCCATTGAGGTGAGCGAGAATGTAAAGCGGAGAGGGTTTTTTGTTCATCGGTAAATCTTGCAAAGTAAATATTACATCCGACGAACCAATCGCAGGATGAGGAGAAGGAGTAACACTAACCATGTTAACATATGCTTCAAGCTGAGTAACAGAATCAGAAAGATCGATAATCATGTTAGCAAAATGTGATAGAAACAGGTCCGTGTATATTTGTAATTCACTATTAGCTTTCACCACCGATTTTTTTACTTCCATTGAGAAAAATAGTACCATCCTCGATGCGATCATGTATCTCATGATGCAGGCACATGCAACGTTCGATATCATGTCTGTTAACTCAATGGTATTGACAATAGGTATTCGCTTCATACCAACTAAGGTAAGGTTCCTTAACGGGTTTAGGGTTTGGTAAGGTTACGATCTTATCCTTTAACAACTTTTGCAAGATGGAGGAATAAGATTCTAATAACTTTGTGAAATTTCAGTTGCATCTCAGGTTGTTGTCATCCAAAGTAGCTAATACATTCACAACAACCTTTCTTTTTCTAGAGATCAACACAATGGACTTCCCTTCAAGACGAGAGCGCGAGGAAGGTCCCCCAAACTGAACCATTGTCTGTTGATACTCCCATAAGGCTGCACACAAATGTGCAAAAGAAGGGTATTTCATAAGGGAAAAATTATCTTGCCAAGGCCTCTATAAGTTCCCTATGAACACCTTTTGCACATTAGGAATCAGTTAACAGGTATGAGATTTGTGAAAAGAGAGCTTGATATCACACTATAAAATTTGTAATCTTCTCATTATCTCCTTGCTTACACTAGACAAGGTTAGAGAAGGTCTTCTTAGGTCCGATGTTGGCTTGGAACTGTCGTCGTAACTGGTTCACAAGATGATCAAATGTAAAGATGGAATTTTTCAGGCAAGGAATAGTACCATTCGAGTGTTGTATCCTTGAGAGATCTGGGGAATAGTTTTTCCATCGGTGCATCGTGATGGAAGAAGTTTGTACATAAGGCATTAAAGGCAGACATGTGTGTTTGCAGGTCCCCTTTGCCACCATATTTCTCGAACTTAGGAATCTCCATCCCTTGCGAAAAAGGAGTGTTTAGTATTGCTACCGATAATGGGCTATGTCAGAAGAAGGGATGGAAAATAGGTTGGGCAGAAGCTCGAGAGAGATTCACCAGCTAGTTCTACATATTCCCCATATTCTAAAGAAGAGTGTTTAAAATCGTGTCGTTAGAAGATATAAGACCAGTGAAACCACCACCAAAGCCACTGCCACTTCCAAAGCCACCACCATGACCTCCTTCGGAACCATTTTCGCTAGTTCCACCTTTGCCACTAAAGCTACCACCACCAAATCCTCCACTGATCATCCCGTCAAATCCTCCACTATTGGAGGTGATAGGAGGTGTGAAGTGAAAACCCAGAGGGGTCTTGTTTACTTTGACAGTTTCAAAACTTTCAAAAGTGGCAGGTATACTGATTGAAAGGACCATGTCAGCCATGTACACAAATGTGGGAGACATTGACACTCCTAATTGTCTCTCATGCTCTTCGAAGGGGCCACCTCGTATCATGTTGCTATGGTTTGAAAGGGCGCACGCTTTAGTCAGACTAGTGAGACTAACCAAGAGTTCTACACATGTTCGGTCTTTTCCTACCATATACTTTATTTCACTGATAACCTTAGCGGCCCTAGAAAGCTTTGGGTTTTTCTCTAGGTGATTCTCCAAAGCACTCAACCCTTTGCTAAGACTAGCGACATAATCAAAAGGGATATGGACAACTTCACGCTCATCTATGAATGATGTAAAATATGCAGGAGGAGTAGGGATGCATTCAGTTTCATCGAAGAATCTTGACTCACCTCATGACACCTGCTCCTAAGTAGTAAGGCCAACTGCAGAACCAGAGAAAAGGCCTGTAGAGAAACTAGAAGTGACCTTCAGCTTCTCCATCGGAAGGTGTCGTACACTTCTCATAAAAATATAAATAGAGGTCATGGACTGGGTTGTGATGCTCATAAACCTTCACAACACTCAGGGGTACATTGATCATAGGGTACAAGGGGAAAATATCAAACACCAAAAATTGAGCAGACATTCATTCATGTCAGGTTCACCAAAACTGTAAGAGAGGGGGATCGACCACGTCAAGGTCCCCAGGTCATGGAGGGTTGAGAGCAGAAGGCTTCCCTAACTTACCTTAGCTTAAGGGAGTTTTAGGAAATGAGGGACAAGAATGATGAGGACTATAAGGTCCTTCAATCACTCTGCAAACCCGAGACTTGAAATGGGGCTAGGCGAGTCAGTTTTCGAGGTCAAAACTATGTCTTAGGTAGCTCTCAGTTTGAAGATGAAAGCACGGCTCCAGGATGATAGCATGACACACTAGCATCTCTCAGGTGCGTTGGTGTCTGTATGACCAGAGGACTAGAGAGACAAGGTTAGACACAAGAAAATGAACTAACAACCTAGCTAGTTACTTTCGAAAGGCCAAAAAAACACTAGGATGTAGATAAAGTATGCACAAATATGATAAAGAAAATAAACAAGAGTAAGGATGGCAAGAATGATCTCACAAAGGTGTTCGTTCTCCAACTAGCTCCAAGAACACTTCCACCTATACACAAGAGAGAGGAAAATTATTGAGGGGCTGTATAGGGGCCTGCCTCAGTTAGAACCCTGTTTTGGTGTTTCCACCTCCATGGATAACCGAGATGATGATAATGGAGAAAAGATATGATAAAGCAAGAAATGAAGTAGAGAACACTAAAGCACTACAAAATAGTGTTATGCTAGTCAACCAAATCAAAGAGGAGAGGAGTAGAAAGCTTACCATCTCCACCAAGAGCTCACTAGCCAATGGGGGAGAAAATTAGAGGACTCGAGCCTTTGCTGCAATGGTGTTTGTTCCATAGTACGTAGTTGATGGAGTGTCGATGTTGCTACTATGGAGTGCAAAGTGTTGCTTGAGAGTGATTGATTGAAGGATTAAAGCTTGTATTGAATGCTTAGAGTCTATAATGAATGAAGAAAGAGTGAATTGGAGGTAGAGATGAAGAAAAACCATATTCGGGTTGGTTGGTCGAAGAGGGTGTTACAAATCAATTTCCAAGTGTAATGCCTATGTAGGCTCCAGACATGAGAATCTGCTAGGGATGTAAGTGCATTTTGCGGACGTCTGCGTGTCATGCAGGCGTCCCCAATAATTATTCCTCTGTCGGCACACAAAACAAACACCAAGTGGAACAAAGGTAGCGGGCTTATGTGGAATTTCGCCTTCGGATTTGGTTTTCTAAGGTGAGGATGTGTAAAAGGGGAATTTGTGTAAGGGGTGCAAATTCGCTCCTATACAAACTTAAAGTTTGTCTTTTTTTTGTTTTTGTATTTTTACACATATGCAATGAATATTAGGCAGATTATATGCATTTTTATGGTTTCACCATTTGACCATATTGAGACCTCAATTTGTAATCTTGACATTTGCAGCCCTAGAGAAAACTTGGGAGACCCTTCCTCAACCATCATTTCACTCGAAACATCAACCATTTTCATCATATCCATCTGAAATATATCATCTTTCCCTCATCTTAGCATTTTCATCATTTATCATAAGCTAGTCATCACAACCATCATCAAGTCCTTGTTATCAAAATCCCCATCGAATCCTTTCTTAGGTGATTATTCAAGCCTAAGCGATCATATTCAAGCCTTGTCTAAGTGATTATCCAAGATTAGGTAAGAAGAATTATGCTCTATCCAAGCCTTATTCAAGTGATTATCCAAGATTGAGTGAAAAAATCAAAGCCTTGCCTAGAGGATTATAAAAGTATAGTGTAAGAAAACCCCATTATAATCAATCAAGGATCTAGTTTAGCTTGAGACAATATTGGTCTTGTATCTCCCTTTTCATCATTATCCCCTTTTCCATCCATTTTATTATTATCCATTTTCCATCCATTCTATTATTATCCCCTTTATATCCATCATCTCAAATCTAAGGTCTACCCAATCATCCTCATTCTATTTCATCATTCCTAGGTCTCTCTCTCTTGGATTCCTATCACAAGGTCCCAAGCATGAAAGTGAATTATGGCCTCCCAAGATTCCAAACCATTATATCATTATGCTATCCAACAAAGGTTCCAAATTACACCATGATTTTTACACATCTCAAATCATCCAACAACCCCCTTTTACACCCCCACCTTCTATTCATCATAATCCTACATACCTTCCACCTTATTCTAATCTTCATGACCCATCACATCTTCTATATTCTTCTAATCTCCCCACTTCATCTCAATCCATCAATCCTACATCACACTTACATATCAATATCCCCTCTCACACCCAAAACATTTCATCACATATCCTACAACCTCAACATTATACCCCTTCTTCTCATATCTCAACATCTATCCCATTTGACCCATCATATCATCTCCAAACTTCTAATCCCATCTCATATACCCATCAACACCTCCAATATTCTAATCCCATTTCTCACTCTTATTAACACAAACACATATCATCCACACAACCTCCAATATCCAATTATCAATCAATAACCACCCTTCAACTTCACAAGTACTTTGGCCCAATATGTGCAACAAATAAAGAATACAATTAAGGGACCTCAACTAGGACATCATAGTCTTTTGTTGTGTTTCACTATCAAGTCAAAATGCATATTTATGTGATAAATGGAATTCACCATCTTTTGTTGTGTTTCACTATTCAAGGATAGATGCATATTTCTGTGATAAAAATTACATTCAACGTCTTTTTTTTATAAAAATATAGTTGTGTGTTAGAATATTTTTCTTTAGGATTTTTTTAGGTTTTAGATTGAAATGTATATGCATCATCCACATTCCAAAACTAGAGGCAACATGTACTAGAATGTATGAAATGAAAAAGGAATCAGCTAGAAAATCACTTGAGATGATGCTATAGGTGGATTTGAACAAATGAATTCAAAGATTCTTGAACTTAAGACTTCCATGGAGAAAATACAATTGGAAATAGATGATTGGGAAAAAGCAATATCATATGTAAGTGCAAAAAAAGAGAATCAACGTGGTGGACACATGAAAGTCTTATCTATAAAGGTAGATAAGTTTTGTAAATAACTTGTTAAAGGAAACATTTTCATTCTGTAATTAGAAAGACACTTCCAAATATGATAAAAAAATGGCTATGTACAAAGCTACATAAAAGTATTCAAGACATTGAAAACTCTATAAAACAAAGGGATGTTTTGTTGCAAGGTGTGCGCCCTTGGTCTCCTTGGTTGTTCAGCGCAACGCTCGAGATTTGTGACATGGTTTAACCGCCTCTCGTGGATCTTAACTCTGGCTTGTATTGGGCATTGAAAGGTTGATATTTTGGTGCAACGACAAGGCCAACAATTGGTATCAGATTTGGTCACGGGTTTGAATCCCTCGCTTGCACTGGGGGGATTGTTGCAAGGTGTGCGCCCTTGGTCTCCTTGGTTGTTCAACATGGCGCTCGAGATTCGTGACATGGTTTAACTGCCTCTTGTGGATCTTAACTCTAGCTTGTGTCGGGCATTGAAAGGTCGGCCTTTTGGTACAACAACAAGGCCAACATGTTTTTGTCCTAAGCGTTGATGACAAAGCAGCTAATCTAAAGCTCAAAGTCAAAGATATGAAAAAGAAGTTAGAAGATCATGAAAAGGAATACCAAGGGGTGTTAAAAGGTAAGAGCAGTGGATATGAGGAAAAATGTGTGGATGGTCAAGTTGTAGATGCAAAAGCAATAGTTGGAAGTGTTGAAATTGAAACAAAATAACTGAAGACTAAAATTAACCACTTAGAAAAGGAATTAAAAGATAAGAAGATTTTATCGTCAAAGAAAAGGAGGTTAATGTTGTTGAGAGAGTTGCAATCTAAAAGACAAGAAGTTGAGAAAATAAAGACAACAATGGAAGGTGTTCCTTATGAATGAGGGTGCATGGAGAGAACAAAAATGAGCTTTTGCAAGAATTTGAGGGAATTCAAAAGTTGAAGGTTGATATTAGCACCTATAGGCTTAATTAGGAAATGTTCAATTTAGTAATAATGATCCTGTAAAGCATATTCAAAGATAAAAAGTTGAGGAAGGTGCCTATATAGATTCTTTTTTGTTCATCGTGTGACCAAACCAACAATTCCAACACATCTAGATGGGTAGGTTTACACTAGGTATGGTCATGTTTTGCGCCCTTGCATGCCGACACATTCTGAGCTACACTACATCAACAATATCTCTTAAGAGACCAAAGTGCAAAAATGCAACAAAATTTTACGAGACTTTACTCAAAAATCATGGCACTTAGAAACATTCCTCTAAAGGTATGAGATCATGTAGGTCCCCTCTATAATAACCTCTCTCATTTTTTGATATCTTCGAGCCGTTTGCTTGTGGTGTCCAATTTTAAGTTGAGAAAAGAAAAAGTGTCAAATGAATGTAGTGTAAAGTTGCAAGGTGGTGTAATTTTAATTTTGTTGGTTGTGGGACCAAACTGATAGTTCCAACACATCTGGATGGGTATATTTACACTAGGAAATGTCTTGTTTCACACCCAAACGTGTTGGAATAGTCTGAGCTACATTGCACCGACGATATCTCTTAAGAGACCAAAGTGCAAAAAGGCAACAAACTTTGACGAGGTGTTACTTGAAAACCATGGAACTTAGAGACATTTCGTATAAATGTACAAAATCATGTAGGGCCCCTCTACAATAACCTCTCTAGGTTTTCGATATCTCCATTCTTTTTGCCCGTGGTGTCCAATTTTTAGTTGATGGAAAAAGCATCAAATGCATGCAGTGTAAAGTTGCAAGGTGGTGTAATTTTTGCTATGTTCATTGTGCAACCAAACCGATAGTTCCAACGCATCTAGATGGATAGGTTTATGCTAGGCAAGGTCCCGTTTCACACCCAAACATGTTGGAACAATTTGAGATACATTGTATCGGTATATCTCTTAAGAGACCAAAGTGTAAAAAGGAAACAAAATTTGACGAGGTGTTACTCATAAATCGTGGCACTTAAAAATATTTTTTCTAAATTCATGGGATCATGTAGGACCCCTCTACAATAACCTCTCTCGATTTTTGATATCTCTGAGTCGTTTGCTCGTGGTGTTCAATTCAATTGATGGAAAAGCATCAAATGTATGTAGTGTAAATTTGCAAGGTGGTGTAATTTCATTATGTTCATCATGCGACCAAACTGACAGTTACAATGCATTTGATTGGGTAGTTTTATGCTAGGAAATGTCATGTTTTGCACCTGAACATGTTAGAATAGTCCAAGCTACATTGTGTTAGTGTAATTAATTAATTAATTATTACACTAGCATAAGTTAACTTAGGGTTAATTAATCATATTAGTCCTAGGTTACTTTTTATCATTTAATAATGGTGTTGAGATAAGATTCCCTTCTAGAAGATGAGTTGTCTTTTCTAGAAGTTATCTCCATCTTGTTATCATTCCCTAGGTTAGGGTTTCATGTTGTCACATGAAGTGTGGTTTGTACACTTGGCAACATCTTATGCATTCTAGGTTTAGCTCTTGCCTATATAATCAGGCATATGTACTCTTTGTAATTAAGAATCTAGATCATCATAATAGAATCTCTATTTTGAATGTCATTATCATACTTTCTGTGTGGGTGAATATTTCTTCTTGGCAAAGGTCCTCCATTAAAGTTTGCAGCTTCATCAAGGCAACCTGTGTATCCAGCATTCCAACATGGTATCAGAGCTGTTCCAGTGAAGGTTCATCCCAAGATCAAGAAAGTTTGGCTCTGATTTGGACATATTCAGCCATTTGAGCTATTATCTAGGGTTTGTAATTTTTTGTACTATCCGTACAAATTTGCAGAAAATATCTCCCCTTTCAGTCCTCCATCATGGCAAAATTTTTTTAGATCTGCAGGAATTTTTTATTTCCAAAAAAGGGCTATTTTTTCTATAGTTTGGGCAAAAATTTAAATCTGGGGCGACCTGCTATTTTACTCCTAAGTCGGCATCATATTTCTCTAATCTGTAGACTATAGGGTTTGATAATATTCATCGGCATTCATATTTTTTATTTTTTGAATTGCCAATTTTTGGCATTATTCAAAAAATTTGGGGGGTCGTTTGCTTTGGTCAGCCGCATTCATTTTTTGCAGGGGGCAAAGTACAGGCCTGCCGTCATTCGTCCAACGCCTGTCACATCCGTCCGGCCACCATCCATTTGTTCCCGCCCACCGTCCGTCCAGCTCCCGCCGACCGCTTCTCCAGCCGCCGGTTACCGGAGCACCTCCCGCCGGCGTTCTCTCGGCCCGTTCCCAGCCGCTCTCCGTCCACCACTCCGGCCGCCACCTCTCCGCTCTATTCGAGCGGTGCTGCCTGGTTCTGCCGCCCACGAGCCACTCCATCGCCACCATCACTGGTGGTGCCTTTTTTTTTGCCAACCCCACACCTATGGTCACATCAGCGATTGAGTGCTAAGCTCGAAGGGGCTTATTTTTTGGTCCCTGTTAGCCTACAGAGTGCCTCATCTAGGCATTTTTTTCATTTTATCATATCTTTTCACCAGGGTATCGAAAATATGCAAACGAGATACCATCGGAAAGGAAATTCAGTACTCTTTCCAGTGGTGACATCCATTCTGGGAAATTTTGCTTCCAGAAAATTCTACAGTCAACTAAAGTCAAAACCCTAATTTGGACATAAAGACTCATATCTTCGCAACCGTTGATCAAAATTCAGTGATTCCAGTGGCATCAGGAAGGTAATTCAGAGATCTTTTCATCAGTCTAGTCACTTTGATCAGTTTTAGCTCTAGGTACTCTTGCATTTATTTTGTTCAACTTCGTGCATTTGTTCAATAACTTGGATATCCTGAAGCTTGGGAAAAGGTATTTTATTTGGGTTGCATCACTTCAGTTGCATATCAGTTTTGGGAGTTTCTATTTGCTATTGAAGGTCATTGTCTTTGTATTTTTGGAGAAATTTGTTTGTACATTATGGGGCTTGCATATTATCCTTCTTTGACTATGTTGCACATGGGGAACTATAAACAATGGCGAGATGGGATCATCCACCATCTCCAAACACTTGAATTATTGCCACATTTGTATGGTACGATTCCCCATCCAGGTCAAGGTATTTAGAAATTCACTTGGAGTTGCAGCAGATATAATGTTTTAGCAATGATTGCAATGCATGTTGATTGTGATGTTTTGGAATCTATTGATCATTGTGATAGTCCTCACATCCTTTGGACTAAGATTTGGGAGATATATGGAGATTCAGATACTCCACCCTTCCTTAATGGCCATGATTCAGAATGTCAGGTTTTAGATCAAGTACCCCATGATGATATTGCTATGCAGGAGGTTGTTTGTTTGGATTGCCTTGACTCTTTCGAAAAGGTTAAAAAGGTTGCTTCAGATGATTCTTCTTCTCCATCAGAGACAATTGGTATCCCTTCACATTCAGTGATTCCTTGTCGAGAGTCATTGATTGAGGCTTCCATCATCATCATTCATCAGGACACATGCAGTCTTCTAGACTTGACATCACAGGATGGCTTTGTTTCAGGTATCACTGACTTGGCTACTTCTATAGGTTTGGAGAACATTCTTGAGGGGATATCACTCCTCTATTCAGATATTTCATATATGAGACTTCCTCCCTCTTCATCAGAGTTTCTTCTGCATCTACCATTCAATTGGATTCAGTCTTCTTTCAGTGGTTTTGAGGACACTTCATTATGGGGGGGCAATCAAGTCTCCATCTATTCCTTTGATGGAAGGACCATCACATTGCTGTCTTTGGATCATGTTCAACATCAGTTTCTGCATCATCCTGATTTGTCACCTTCTACATTGATTGGGTATGTACCTGCATGGGTTGTGGCATCTTCATCTTCATCAAGCAAGGAGACACATGAGCAACTTTCAGAGACATCATCTGCATCCATATACATCCTTCCTTCCTTCAATTCCTATCCGGAATGGGAAGCTACCCTGCATCTCTACATGGTTTTGTTTCTTCCGAAAGGGAGACAAGTTGTTTGTCGACATTGGATCATATTTTGTCTACATACTCTTACCTTTTTTTGTAGGTGATCACATCTTTTGGGGGGGCTATCTAGTTTCTCTATTTCCTCCCTATGGGGGGACTTTTCATTATATTGTATCCATGTGATGATTTTTGTCCTTGGGGGGATGATGTTGAGTCCTCCAATCATCACCTTTCTGCATTTCATCTCCTTTTTTGGAGAGGGGTTTTCTTCCCATTGGGTTTTTCCTCTTTTCTCTATTTGTGAGAGATAGTTGCATTTTCATCCTATGTACATGGGTACCTAAAATGGCCATCAGCCGGGACCCATCATCATCATTATGCATAATCATTGCATTTTCATTTCCTCCCTAAGTTGCACTTATGGGGGGGTGTTAGTGTAATTAATTAATTAATTATTATACTAGCATAAGTTAACTTAGGGTTAATTAATCATATTAGTCCTAGGTTACTTTTTATCATTTAATAATGGTGTTGAGATAAGATTCCCTTCTAGAAGATGAGTTGTCTTTTCTAGAAGTTATCTCCATCTTGTTATCATTCCCTAGGTTAGGGTTTCATGTTGTCACATGAAGTGTGGTTTGTACACTTGGCAACATCTTATGCATTCTAGGTTTAGCTCTTGCCTATATAATCAGGCATATGTACTCTTTGTAATTAAGAATCCAGATCATCATAATAGAATCTCTATTTTGAATGTCATTATCATACTTTCTGTGTGGGTGAATATGTCTTCTTAGCAAAGGTCCTCCATTAAAGTTAGCAGCTTCATCAAGGCAACCTGTGTATCCAGCATTCCAACACATTGCACCAACGATATCTCTTAAGAGACCAGAGTTCAAAAAGGCAACAAAATTTGACTAGGTGTTACTAGATCAAGTAAAGGTACAAGATCAAGTAGGGCCCCTCTATAATAACCTCTCAATTTTTGATATCTCTAAGTTGTTTTCTCGTGATGTCTAGTTTTTAGTTGATGGAAAAAGCATCAAATGCATGCAGTGTAAAGTTGCAAGGTGGTGTAATTTTCGTTATGTTCATCGTGCAACCAAACCAATAGTTCCAAAGCATCTAGATGGTTAGGTTTAAACTAAGTAAGGTCATGTTTCACACCCAAACATTCTGGGACAATCTGAGCTACATTGCACTGATGCTATCTCTTAAGAGACCAAAGAGCAAAAAGGTAACAAACTTTGATGAGGTGTTACTCAAAAATAGTTGCACTTAGAAACATTCCATCTGAAGGTATGGGATCACGTAAGGCCCCTCTACAATAACCTCTCTCGATTTTTGATATCTCCAAGCTGTTTTCCTATGGTAAAAGTTTTTTTGATGCCCCAAAATCGTTAAATGCATGCAGTGTAAAGTTGCAAGGTAGACTACTTTTTGTTTTGTTCTTCGTGGGGCCAAACCATTAGCACCAACACATCTAGGTAAGCACATCTATGCTAGGCATGGTCACCACCCTTCATTATAAAAGGGCCAGTCTTTCTTATTCGAAGGGTCACAACTTTTGGCCTTTGAAAAGTCACAACCTAAATCATATCATCACTATTCGTGAGAACCTAAATTAATTTATTTGCAATATTTTCTAAAGTTCTATTCTTAATTAAATTTTTCAATGATGTTATGGATGGCTTTCTCAAATGAAATTCTCTCCCTTTTATGTTAGTGCTTATCAACTTAGAAAGCATTTTGACAGACAACATTTTTTATATTTTCATTATTTCTAAGCATAAAGTAATTATAAATACACAAGGAATAATCTTATTGAAGATACATATGGTCATGAACCAAACACATAGATATACACAATATACAAAGGATGAGGCATACATGTGAATACACGTAATACATGAAGTATACATGGGAACCATGAAGCATACACATGAACACATGAATTATACACGTGAAGCATGAAGCATACACGTGAATATACATAATACGTGAAATATACACAAGAATCATGAAGCATACATGTGAACATATGAAGTATACACATGAATCACGAGGCATACATATGAACACATGAAGTATACAAGGGAATCATGAATCATACACCTGAATACATGTAATACATGAAGTATACACAGGAAGCATGAAGCATACATGTGAATACATGAAATACATGAAGTATACATAGGAAGCATGATGCATACATGTGAATGCATGAAGTATACAAATGAAGCATGAAGCATACATGTGAATACACGTAATATATGAAGTATACATAGGAAGCATGAAGCATACACATGAATACACATAATATATGAAGTATACACATAAAGCATGAAGGATACATGTGAACACATGAAGTATACATAAGAAGCATGAGGAATACACATGAATACACATAATAAGCCTCAATATACACAAGAAGCATGAAGCATACATGTGAATACACGTAATACATGAAGTATACACATGAAGCATGAAGCATACACATGGACACATGAAGTATACATAGGAAGCATGCAACATACACATGAATACATGAAGTATACACAAGAAGCATGAAGCATACATGTGAACACATGAAGTATACACAAGAAGCATGAAGCATACATGTGAATACACATAATAAATGAAGTCTACACAGGAATAATGAAGCATGCACGTGAAAACTTGGATTTTAAACTTTATAAAGGAAGAGTACATAATGTTCAAAATTTAAATATATTTGCAATAATATAAAGGAAGAGTGCATGTAATAAACTTGGATTTTAAATATTTGAAGTAAACCATCTACAAATATCCATTCAAGCATGGATTTATAATGAAAATATGGAAACCATCAATAAAAAAGATGTGTATTAACGAAATAGCCATATAGGCATACATCAATATATGTTGATATAAGTATAGCATATATAAAAAATAGCTATATAGGCTTACAAAAATGTCATATAGGAATACAATGTCAAGTATATGCAATACAAAATATATGTCCAAAAATGCCATATAGGAATACAACAAAGGGCCCCAATAAAAGCTCATTCCCCTCCAAGTGAAGAAAATAGATCACGTGTGGCCTTTGATCGTCAAGGGGATGGAGATGCATATGACACATGTCTACTTCGAACTTGAGGGATTTTCCTCTTATTTAGTTCTTCATGGAGCTTTACCTATTACAATAAAAAGTATAGACATTAATATATAAAAATTACATTATAAAAAAATATATTTAACAAAATAACCACTTACCACTGCTAGATGATCTCTCTCCTCATTCAGAACATCATCATGCTCAAGCTATGATGTTCCAAAGTCCTATAGAAATCATCCGGATAGAAATTAAACTAAAAATTAATGATCATTTGATTTTTCACTAATAAGCAACTATAACAATGAATGTAATTTGAAATTTACTAATTTGCCTCACACCACCATCAAAGGCATCAAGATATCTATTTTAGAAGACACGCCATGCTCCATTCCCCTATGAACATTGGGAGGTGTCTTTGCTTGCATCATATGAAAATAAAACATTATTCAATTATGAAAACTAGAATAGTGATACAAGTCATGGATTATAATGTATGAGATAGTCAACAAAATTTTGAGTACTTTGGTAGACATGTATGAAAAATGTGGTAGCATAGACAAGGTAGTGAACTATTTGAAAAAAAATCGAGTGTACTTTGATAAAATGATTTGGTAGACATGATGGAAAATGTGGTAGCATAGACAAGGTAGTGAACTGTTTGAAAAAATGCCTCAAATAAATGTGGTCTCATGGTGATAGAATGCCATGACATCACCATGAGACCACATTTATTTGAGGCATTTTTTCAAATAGTTCACTGCCTTGTCTATGCTATAGCTTGCTATTATGCTTTGATATATTTTTTCCAAGCATCCATAACATAGACAAGGCAATGAATTGTTTGAAAAAATGCCTCAAAGAAATGTGGTCTCATTGAATTCCATGACAAGCAAATGTAATTGGCAGTTGCTCCTAGTTATTAGTTATGCAATATGAATTAATTGCATAATTGCTTATATTGACTTTATAAAAAACTATATTATAATTAAAATTTTATCATCTATCAACATCTAGTTATTAGTTATGCAATATGAAGTAATGCTTTGAGTTTGAAAGATGTGCAATGCAATGTAATCAACAATATGAATATAAACTATAATTTATCTATTTTCTATAATTCATTAGTTAAACTCTTTATTTTATTACCTGAGTGAAGCTTTGATGTCCACCTCCAATAGGAGGTGTTGTCATCAAATCTCCAAGATTAACCTATTCAACATCCAAAATTAGATATAAGAATACCATTCATATAAAAATGTTATTCACATGTAAAATTTATAATTATTTACTAGTTACATACCTTGATAGTACATGTCGTCACGTAATAAGGAGGTGGAGGACCACTGAATGAACATTACGACCCTAAGATTTCATTATAATAATTAAACTAATTTAGTTAATCTTGCATTTCAAAAAAGAAATTTGATAAATTAAATTTAATGAACTTTCTAACATTTCCCTGACTATCAAGGTCAAATGCCTCATTAAGGAGGGCATCTGTCATCACCATCTGATCAGTTGTAGATGTACCCTGTGCACCTGCCTCCTGAGTATGTGTGGGGTCATAGCCACAGTGTGTCCCACAAGCCTAACAAATATGAGGTGGAACTCTACTACCGGAAGACTCACTCGACTCACCTTATGCTACAGGATTGACATGTTGTATGGGGATCTAGTTCAAGGAACTAATCAATTGTAGTGTCTCAACCTCAACACTCTCCTTCACAATGGAAGGGATAGCCACATGCGCATATGTTGGTCTAGCAGGTGCTCGTCTCGTTGGTCATTGTGGGTCAAGATGCGCCCCCACTCTATCATATGTGAAGCCCCCACCTCTACCCTAGATGTCCCGTATATCAAAATAGTTTGGGATTTTATTGAGGATAAAATCACAGTAGAGTTTACTCAAAAAATATTGTGGCACCTCATTGTTGTTGCATGGAGGATGGTAAAAAATCATCCACCACCTCTGCCAAAAATGGTTCTTTATCCCTTGGTGGTTGCACTAATGGACATGGAACCTCTTGCGTGAAGGGTGTAAAGGTTGATTTTTTTAAGGGTTTGTGAATAGGGAACACAAGTCAAATTTTGTAATTTTTCATCTTTCACTTGTTTATAGGATAATTTATCAGCATAAAATTATCTATACTCTCTTCTCTTATTTGACTAACTAGTTATTTGCTTGCTAATTGAATCTACATTTGATAACAATGATTCAAATGATTGATCAAGTGTGGCTCTATGCGAGGTTGAGCTTGTAGGATCTTTCAACATTGCAATTATATCCTCAATTTATTTTTTGTTATTTTCAATTTGCCCCATTAAATTTTCTTGAGTTCTTGGAGTGTATTGAGAATTCCTTGACATTGTGGTAGCATTTTGGCAAAGATTTGGTGAAGAAACAGTGAAGAATGAGGTCTCCTAAAATGCAAGTTCCCTCTTGAGGGTTTGAAGGCTACGACTAAACATGAAAATTTAGAAATGAAAATGAAAGAAAGTTGTTTTTTTCTTTATTATAACTATAATGTGAGTGCATTATGGCTTTGGTGTGACCGAGCCTAAGGCTTGATCACGCCAATCCATAATGCGAGCGAGTTATAACGTGCTCACGATGAATTTTTTAAAATTGAAATATGGTTGGCCACATTTTGGCCCCCCATCTTTCTACACCTGCCCAAAAAGAAAAAAGAAAAAAGAAAAAAACTAACAAATTTTTTACATTTTATCTATCCACTAATTTTGTGTTAATAAAACTAACATTCACAATACAAAGAATAACTATTTCACTTTAAAAGGTTTTACATTTATAAAATGAGAAATAAATTATGTGTATTTAAGCTTTGAAAATAAACAAAAAAGATAAAATTGAATTTATGGATGTTAAAATATAGATAAAATTGAATGGATGTGAAGCCTCTTGTTAAGTGGAAAACTATAATTTTGCATGTACACCCATGGGTAACAATGTTACAATATCCATATATGTGATTTTACTTAACATCTCATACACAAGTGCAAGGTGTAGGTATGCGTGACATAATCCTCTAACTGTATAAGTAGTTTTCAATCACCTTAGATGGTCCTTGAGTTATTATATTGTATTGTGAGAACATGTCAAACCCCTAATCTTTTCCTAAACTAACACAATAGATAAATGATTAATTTAAGGAATGATTGTACATTCAACAACCAAACAAGTGAATACTCCATTGGGGGAAAAATTATGATCATACAAGGGAGAATAGGTGCACCTACAAAGCTTAATAAAAGCAGATGTGCACAACCATACAAAATAAGTATCACTTAATGCAAATAGACATAATAATCTCGTCTAAATGCTCAAACTATCATGTGGAACATAAAAAATTCCATTAAAAAATATTTTGTAATGAATTAGAAGTTGTCACACATTAATTAAACATCTATTACATTCATACTAGTAAATGTAGCAATAGAGGATTCACAACTAGGTTTGAGGACCCCTTGAATAGTTATCGATTTATGCATGGTGTTCATTACATAACCTTCCTATGAGTTAAAATGAGTATATTGTTACCTTAAAAACTAAACTTGCATCATTTGATACCCTATAACAGCTTGGGACATATATTTGGCTAGAAATTTGACTCAACAACCAACAAGAGATACATCACATAGTTTTGTATGTGTAAAATTCAACGTCAAGGCTCTTGGAGGGATATTTAAAATACATATCCAATCAAATCCAATCTCTAAAATTCACACATGGCCATGTCAGAATAATGATATTATTAGGAAGAGAGATCCATCTAGGATCACATGGGATCTAACTAGTAAGGGAAAACATGTCATACCCTCATTTTTCTAGGAAAGCAAAGACATCCAACTTTATCTAGAAACCAACCAATAGGTACAACCACCAATTAGATTGTGGACTATAAATGTAAAGGAAATTTGAGGAATATATGCATAAGGATTAATATGAAAGGTTTGAATAATATCTTGTCATGGAAAATATGCAAATAGCCCAAGGATCAATGTCTAGGCTAAGAAGACATGCCAACCAAGCTAGCTATGAATTTCACATTTTTAATACATTTAAATGACATAGTTACATAAATAGGGTAGGTGATAGTGAACAATGGACATTGGGGTAGGTGCAGTATTTTACCTCCACTTACATGTCATCCATGTGGAAGTAGAGTAGATGAGATGATGAAACATAGAGAATAGTGCAATCACACCAAAATAAAGCATGCAACCATTGGTAACCAAAATTCCATCGAACAATAAAATACTCCAACATGTTTCTACAACATCACATGGATCTATTACAAAGATGAATATGACCGATAGAATGCCTATAGTCACAACATAGTGAACGAAGCCCCAAACCATCTAATATATACCCACAAGAACATTTCCAATAGAAAGATGAATACCATAAAGAGAGAACACTTCTCAAAGGCCAAAGAACAACACCACAAGAACAAATACCACCACCACTAATATATGTCCTAAACAATCAAAAGTACCTCTATAGAAAAGATAAATCATATACAAACACCATGAAAGGGACTAAGAATTATGCATAAAATAAAATCATCATAAGTATGAAGAACCAATCCCAAAATTGGAGTAACAACCATAAAAGAATAAGATCCATTACAAAGGGACTAGTAAGGAAAATATTTGAGGTATACTTCCTTTATGACCTAAGAAAAATAAGTTAGGAGGACATGCATTACCAAAAGCAAGAAAGGGAAGGTGATAGTAAGTCATAACAATGTACCATGGGGCATAGCAAGGAGAAACATGGTACTACAAGGCATAAGTGGTAAAAGTTGGGCAACAAAATAGACCACCAAAAAATTCACAAATAAAAGGTAGTATGTATTAATATTAGTTGTAGTGGAGAGAGAATAAATAGATGATCTACAAAAGATACTTGGGAAACATAGAAGCATCACATCAATAGAAGTATCGATTTTGAGCATAAAATTTGGATGTTGGCCAATAGGGTCCATGTGATATGTGGATCGATTATCATCATGAAACACATAATCATGTATAGAGGAAGGTAGCATAACAAAATAATATGGCTCTATAGAATCCTTATGACATGTAGAAGAAATCTCATCATAATTTGTACTAATGGTGTGAAATGTACTCACATCACATGGTGTAATATCCATAGGAATAGGAGGTATATATATGTGTAGCGTTTTAAGTGAGGAACAAAAAATTAAACGAGTAATATAATAGAAAGATAAAGCATGTAAACTAAATATTTTACCTTAATTCGCCTTACTTCTTGGATTGAGCCAAAGTGAAGTGCACCCTTGCTCCACTTGATTTTCTCTAATGATTTTTTTGTTGGTGGAATGTGGTTGCTTATTTAGACTAGTAGCACGACTATAATATGAAGGTGATTAGGAAATTGGACAACATAATGATGTAATGCTAGATGATGATAAAAATAAAAGAAATGCCTTTATTTATAGATTTTCCATGAGGAAAATCAATGGCCAAGATGTATTGTGAAATAGAGGGTTATATTGAGTAAGAATGTTCGGCCATGGATTGATGGCTTATCCTTGTGAAAAGTCACAAGGTGGAGGGATGAGAATGACATGCATCATAGGTGGAAGATCTAGGAGTTCTCGCACATGTGTGGACACACATATATGAAAGCTCATGAAAGAGACAATATAGAGAGGTAGGGTGGCTACCTTATGACATGTGTAAGAGGTAAAGTGGCTTCACATGTGTGCGAAAGGGGTAGGGTATATGGGTTAGGGAACTTGTCAAGTGATAGAAATTTTAGATCTTGATCCATGTAGATGGATTTAATGGCTAGGATTTAATGGACAAGGATTGAGGGTGAAGTGGAATTAAATAGTGGGGGGAATGATCTAATGAAGGTTAATTAGCCTAGATCAATTAGTTAAGTAGGTATTAACTAATTGATTTAGTTGGAGGATTTAGGGGATAAAGCTAGACATAATTATAAAGGCAAATAATAAAGTTTAATTAAATAAATACAAATTTATTTAATTAAGGGTGACAGATAAAGGTAAATTATGGATTAAATAAACAATAAATATTTATTTAACTGACTAGGATGGGGTAAATTCAAGTGTGATCAATTATGGACAAATTCAAGTGTCTATACTAAGTATCAAAATAAAATGGTCTTAGGGTTGAGAATGGTAATATTTATCAAATGAATTAGATCTTTGTTTGTACCTAGGTTGAGTTAACGCCTTAATGCATTTTCATGTCCACTACATATTTATCTTCTGGTAAAGTTAACTATATTGATCTAATCTCAAATAGTGTGTAATTTTGCTTCTTGGTTTGTTGGTTTTTCCTCTATCTTCTATGCTATATGGGCTAGATATATTTATAAATACTTTTGAAGTGTTGTAGGATCACTTGGGAAAAAAATCTCCCAAGTCAAACCCCATAAAATGGACCAGCTTTACAATTGTGCTAATGATAAAAAAAAAAATTAACTATGCATATGTTTCCATGATGATTATGCAAAATTGGGCTCATTTTAAGTACTCCAATGTAAGTGTTCCTTGCATGCTCCTTAAATGTGAATTATATTTCCTTAATGTTTGATGATGATAAATAGATAAAGTTAAATTCCTTTAAACATAAGAACATATCAATGAATCTTACAAACATGTGTTTAGTTGGTAATAGTTAGCTAGAACTTTAATTTGAATATTATAAAATCAAGGATCAAAGTCATGGGTGTGGGATTGAACTTGTGCTATAAATGGTAAAATCCAAGTAAATAATAAATTTATGAGGCTGGGTGCATGAATAGGCGTAGTAAATTTATAATATAGGTGAATATTTAAATGCATGTGTAAATAAATAAGGTGAGGAATAAATATGTAGGAATGTGTGTAAGTGAGTTTAATGGTAGGGAAGAAGTGGCCTAACTTTGCACAAGATTGCATCAATTATCAATATGAAAATGTATTAATTCATTCTCTCAAAATGGGCACAAGACTAAATGGAAAATGGCATGAATATGCAAATTTCACAGTTATAAGGATGGACTCTTTACTTTTTTTGAAAACACAAATACTCTATTATTGTTGGTTTTTTTTTTGTATTTTCCTTCTTTTATATATAGCTCTCTTTTTTTGTGGGGGAGGGGGGTTAAACGTTGTTGATCAGAGCTATGAATCACTAAGGTCGTAGATGGGGGACCTCATCTCCAACATGAAAACACAACCATAACACCACAGTAGTTGTTTGAACCTTGGTGGAAAGAACAACAATGCCATGATTTAACCATCACACCATGTCATTATTAAAATTTTATATATAATTCTCTTATTAAAAGGGAGATAAAATATTTTTTGATTGATATTACATTAGAATAATCCCCATAAATAATTTGAGATATGCTCTTATAGTTCTTAGTAAATAATTAGGAATTATCGGGGCCTATATTTTTTAGGATGGGTTATCAATTCTTCTAAGAAGTATATGTAATTCATTGTTTGTATTGTATTGTGTCCTTTAATATTTTAGAGGCAAAACTTTTTTTTTTGTTAGCTAGATACCAACCATGTTCTCAATTTTTTAATATTGCACATCACCAATTGCACAAATAATGTTTATATGTACCCTATGTATAGAATCACATTATGCTAATGATGATCATTTGGACATAGTGTAGACACTTAAAATTGTCTTGAATGGTATTACACACTTGAATCTAGTCACTAACACTGTTTCATCTTGAAATTCATCTTCTTTTCATTTGTTTGATTAAATAAGCCTAGTTATTTAATTAAATGCATCATTTTCATCTATTAATCTAATTGATTTAATTAGGTTATTAACCCCCTTTCACCTTCACCTCTCATCTTGTTTAATTGAATAAATCAAATTATTTAATTTGAACACCTTATGTCTTCTCATTTAATTAAATAATCCTAAATTATCTAATTAAATGTCATTTTGAACCCCTTTTCATTAAGTAAATTAATTATTTAATGGATATCCTCATATTCCTCAACTTACACAATTAAAACTTAGTTTTAATTACTAATTACTAATTTTCCTCGCCCATCCACTTGCATAGGGAATATTCTTCTATTTGGCTCCAAAAAATGGAATATTCTTTCCTAACAAACTTTGTAACAAACTTTCAAAGTTGTTACAAAGTGTGTTTGTTTGAATCATTGTAAACCCTTGATGCTTTCTTTGATCCATGTGATCTTTGATTCTCATCCATTGATGAGAATCCTCGATCCATGTGTTCACCCTTGATTCCATATTGACCGTTGATTGATCCTTTTCATCTTGATCATTGATTCTTCATTTTATCTTTTATAAATACTTCACCATTTGGAGAGAAATGGATCCACTTCCATCAAAGAAAATTTATGCTATCTGTTTGAGTACTATCTCTATTCATACATGCACCATTATCAAGCTTTTTCATCCTTTTCAATTTTAGCTTAGTTTTCAACAATGGAGTTCAGTTAATTGCTTATTTTATCCAAGGGATTGGGAAAGGGTCGTTATTCCACATCAATACGACACCACTCCCCTAATGGGATAAGGTTTGGAGTTCTAGATTAGGTTTCTTTTAAGCTTTCATGTTTATTTCATGTTTAGTTTAATGGTTTCTTAGTTTTTGAATCTTTTGAACATCTCATTGGGATTGTAGCTTAGGGGGTTAAATAATGCTTAAATTCATTAGGATCTAGTGTATTAAACCTATACTATTATTACAATCACATTTTGGCGCTAGAAGGAGGGCTTTACTAACTTTTTTTGATGAATTTCTCTTAATTTTCTATGAGTTGCAGGTTCCTAGGATAGAGCAACGCTTTTGAAAGCTACATCGACACATTTTTTCACCAAAGTGACACTATTGATTTTTGGCAACAACGACGCTATTGGTTTTTGGCTACAATGACGCTATTGATATAGCAACACATTTGATGTCACTATTTTTGTGCAGAGCGGTGCCTTTTTTCACCAGAGTGACTTTTGACTTTTAGCGGCCCATTTGATAGCTTAAAATAGTGACACTATTACAAAAAAGCAACACTATTGCAAGTAAAATAGAGATTCAAATTTTCATGTGTGCTTTAAATTTTTAGTTTCATATACTCTCTGATGTTTTATTGACATTTGGTTTTGTTTTGTGAGGCTAACTAATTTTGCAGATTTGGAAAGGAGCGACAAACTAGGAAATTATTTACCCCAACTTATTGGGGTCATAAATTTTTACTTGGTGCTCAAAATTCAAATCCACCATTGGAAAGGTATCCAAGAGTACTAATTCAATCCCTAAAAAATTGTGCCTTCAAGAGTCAATTTTTAAGGGCTAACGCAAATTTCAGCCCCAAATTTCACTTCGAAGGCCTTCGAAAATGCAATTTACTAGAACCTAGAAAATATCGATTTTTTTTTTAAATTTAGATTTTTGGTTTTCCTTAGTTCTAGTTATTTCAAAAGTGTTTGACACTTATGGGACAATTATAACCCATCATATACTATTTTTCTTCATGTTTTAGGACCACTAAATTTCCATTAGGTTTTAAAACTTACAATCTTAGGACAACTAGCTTTCAATTGGGCTTAAAATTCACAAATGCTTTAAGTCTTTTCAAAGTTGTTTAAAATTGAACCCATACAACCTCATTTTGCAATATTGGTTAAAATTGGACAAAAAAAACAAACACTTCCATTGGTACTTAAAATGAAGTCATTTTGCAATATGGGTTAAAATGAATGAGTGTTTGATGTGCTTGATTTTCTTGTATATACTTGTAGTTCATATCCACTCCCCTTGTGCTTCGTGCAATCTTGGGTGAAGAGAAACAATCAAGTGTACTTTCTTTCCTTTGAGTCACCCTTAAGAGAGGGCTTTCTATGAGACACATCCCGTAATGGAGAACTCATGGGAAAGTTCTTGTAAGCATGTTTATTAGATGACTATATTAAAGGTTGTGAAATCATGAGAAAGTACCTTCAATCTGTTGCAACAACTTACTGCACCTAATCCCACGCCTTAAGTGGAACGAGAACGGTTAAAGAGCCTTAAGTAGCCAAGTGGATCAATGTCGGTTTTGGTGTTCTCGGTTTGTTTTCATTAAAAACCTTGTTGTAGTAGCCAACCAAGTCCAAATCCAAAGCGTTCTTTAAAGTGGTGCATTGGAATTTACTTACCAAGTTTGATTTATGGGTTAAGGCATAAAAGGCTTAAAGAGAATGGAATATTTTTATTTTGACTCCTCCACAAATTTCATGTAAAATCATCCCTTCGGGGCATGAGGTAAGCCCTCCAAGAAGAACGTACCCACTTGAGCTAGGAATGTTATATTGCTTGTGAGTCAGTTTGACACATTGCTTGGTTTCAAAACATCTTAAACGCACATCAACATGATTAATCAAATTTCAAACCCTTTGGATTAAGTGTGGATACCTTTGAAAATTCCTATATTGTTGCTTGTCCCTAAGGATATTTATCTTTAGAGGCTTCTAAATATTTGGACTTATATCTTAATTCACACTTTCCAAAGTTAACATAGGGAACAATGACCTTAGCTTCTTGATTTTCACGTAATGGAATTTTGTGGAATGAAGTTTACTTAGACATAGACATTTTAGTTTGAAATTAATTAAGACTTTCTTGATGTGGTAATAAATAAATCTCACTAAATCAAAGATTAAAATCAAAATGAACACACCACACATTGATCTTATGATTAAGACACATTGACTCCCCAACACCAGAAAATTGAGACAAGGAAAGTATTGTAAACATTGATTCCGAGTTCTATTTTATCAAAATCATTGAGTTCTTAAGGTTCTATCACTTTAGAGGTAAAGCATGTTTCTCACCATCTTGGTCTTGTAAAATAAAGGTCCCTTTTTGGTTAACACATTTTGGGTCAAATATTTCATCCACCTTCATCACATTTTACATTCCACTTCACAAACAACTTTAGAAACTTTTGGGCACATCAAAGAAATCTAGGACTTAGACAATTATCAAACCAATCCCCTAACTTAGCTATTTGTGTGTAAATGAATCTTTTCCCATACACTTAGTTGAGTTAGTCATCATCACTTTTGAAATAGTTTATCTTAAAGGTAACAAGTCTACCTTTAGATTTAAAAATTCATTAGCGCATTTTTATCCAAGACATCAAAACATCAAACCCTTAAGTCTAAAAGTGTTGTCCAAAAGTTTAGAAAGTTTATGCCCCGTATCACTCACCCCTTTTCATCATCCATTCACATCATTGGTCCTAAACACCTTAGAGGGTCACTTTTGCAACAAGATCAAAACACAAGAGAAACATGGAGAAAAACCAAAATTTAGCTACCATGAGTGACACAAACTAGCAAAGCCTTGGAATGAATGAGATTAATCCTAGAGGTTTCACAATTCCACCCTACAATCCATACATGGGGTCATCATATCCTACAAACTACAATGACACAACAAATGTGGGTATACCAAATCAAAAATTTGGAACATATTTTCACATGATAGATTTCAATCAATGCCAAAACTTACCAATCTATCAACCAAATGATCAAAGCATAAGTCTTCATCAAAACAACGTTAGCTCACAAAGTCAATACATGTCAAACATAAACATACAAAATGTAAACATATCAAATATGAACATGTCAAATCCACACTTGGTGAGCTATGGGATGGATACATTCACACCTCAAAACATCATTCAATATCCACAACATCAACCACATTCTCAAAATTCATACCAAAATCAACTACATCAAGGGTTTCAAAATCAACATCAAGATCAATATCTACAACATCAAATTTCCCTAAATTCACTTACCAAAATAGTTGATACACTTCTCCAAAAAATGTCTCCACCTCCAAATCAATACACTCTTCATCAAAACATTGGTTTGTATCCAAAACATCAACCAACACATCTCCAACATCAAGATAGTGGATATCAAGAAGGACAACATCACCAACAAGATCTATCCCTACAAAAACATGATCAATCACAACAAGATCAAACACAACAAGAACAAGCTTCACAAGATAACAACACCATCACCAAACGCAAACACATTCCTTTAGGGGAGCCAATTGAATCAACACTAAACACATTAATCCATGTTAAACTTATCAATCTTCCAGATTCATTAAATGGGGGTGAACCTACCACCAAGTTCTCATGGTATGATGATAATTATTATTGTAAAAACCATAGCACAAAAGGTCATGACATGTTAGATTGTATCAAACTCAAGAACCTCATCCAAGACCTCATTGATCAAGGAACAATAATTGTTGACAATAATGATCAAGATTCAATCTTAGATGATCTTATTGACATGTCTCTACTTCATCCAATGAGAAAATCAACATACCTCAAGATTCACTTCATAATCATGATCAAAATCCCTCACCAATATCTAAAAATGATCCATTTCAAGAAATCTTAAGATCATTTGATCTCATGTTTGAAGACATTGACAAGGTTTCTACCACAATTGTTGAGGATAAAATTCAAGATTCATCCGCTAATGATCATGTTGATGATGTCTCTACATCACCTAATGAGTTAGACGACATACCTCAATAATTTATTCCAAAGCATGATCAACATCTTTCACCAAATTATAGCAATGGTCCTTTCCAAGACATATTGATATCATTTGACCTCATGGTTGCCAATATTGAAGAAATCCTTAATTCAACACTTGATCCAAATTCACTTAAAGATCAAAAAAATATTGAGCCAATGCCCATGCATAATGAAGACACTCAAGAACCATTTACAAACAATCCATCGTTTGAAATTGATCCATGTCAAGAACATGAACCAAAGCATATTGAAGATAACACCACACATAGTCAAGATCAAGGATCTATATCTCTAAGATACTACCATGATCTAATGGGTATTCTCCAATCCATACAAGATGTCGCAAATAATGATCATATCCATATATCACATAATCCTCCATCTACCCATGAGATGCTTACACCTAATGGACATGTAGATGATCTTCATCCAAAACAAGAGTCTCATACTCTTGATATCATTACCAAGGAAAAAGAGTCTCATACTCTTAATATCTTTACACATGATCAAGGCATAGCATAATCCATAGACATATCAATAACTGATCATAAAGAAGACCTCTACATGGATGGTGAATCAGAAACATCCTTTGAAGAGCAAGTAGAAATGGATCATGGGGAAGGCTCCTATATAAATTGTAAAGCATGAAAACCTTTTGAAGAAGCATCCAAATCAAACACATCCTTAATACAGATTGAAGAAAGTGAGTATGAGGATATCAAGTATTATCTAAAATCAACAAAGCTAAACAATCTTGAACAACAAGGAATTGGTTTTCCAGCAACAAAATCAAAGCATGTCAGTAATACTCCCATAATATTGGGGGCAACTTTATCTAGCACAAACACTAACATGGAGAGCACAAAGAGACCTTATGATAAAATGGCTACCAACACTCCAACCATTCATATCATGAATTGTTGTCCATGCAACATTCCACCCGCTTATTGGAACCAACCACAAGAAAGAGGTCTATATCAAAGAAAAGAGAAAATTATTGAAGCAAAAGAATCGACAAAGAAAAATGGACAAGAAAAATTCAAATGGATTCCAAAGAAAAATAAAGAAAATCATCCCTCCAAAACTCCATTACTCAAAGAAACTATGGGTCAAAATCAAAAAGGGAATTGTATCCATCAAAAACACCCACAAATACAAAAGCAGACTTCTCAAGTGACATACAAGGTATATCAAGAATTTGGTCCCAATTGAATCTCCATATCCACCCATCATTGCTCATCATCCCAAGTTTGGAGAATCAAAAATTCTAAATTGTCGACCAATCCATTTGCATCTTGTATCCCTCAACACATTCCACCATCCACTTTGACATCCATGGTATCCAACTCTCGTATTGACCACGTATTGGTATAAATTATTTATCATAAGGACTCTAAGGGCACTCTATCATGATGTGTGCATCTAGGTAAGGTTAAGTTCGGTATTGATAAAGAAGACAAAAAAATTCAGGGGTTACATTCAAACATTCGTATCTTAGCAAAGAAACTCCTTCAAGTAGGATATCATTGGCACATAATGATAGCAACAAAATCTATATCAACACCAAAAATGTCTACATTAGCACCACCAGGTGGTTTGACATGAACATAAACTTTCAAAAAATCAAAAAATCAAAAAAAATAGTCAAGAAAAAATCGTCCTTTAGTGAAAACCACTTTGGTGGCGCTTTGGACAAGTACCATGATGAAAACCTAGCAAAAAAAATCATGAGTAGAATTGAGCATCTATGTGTACCATTTCAGGTGCAAGCATCTCATCACATCCATAATAAATCCAACATTCCATCCATCTTATCCATAATAAATCCAAGAACCCTTCTTTATCCAATCCATTTTCATCCCATCTAACTTATCTTGATCTTGGGAATGGTTCAATATGTACTTCACACTTGCTTATGGTAAACATATTGACATGGGTCACTATCATTGATCCTATCCTAACCAACATTATCTAAGCCATGAGTCATTGTCCAAAGAGGCATACTCTATCCAAACATGCTATCCTACCACAAGATAATCCTTGGCGTCCTTCACATACCTATCTATCAATCCATTCATTTATCCATGCATTCACCCATATCATTCCACACATTTCTAGACAATGGGGATAGATACTTAGATCTTGCTTCGGGAATAAATCTTGAGCTATATCCTATAACTTATGTAATGATCTAAAAATTTGCAAAACACAAAATCAAATTGGTCAAATCATTTGTAAGAAAAAATCTAAATCACTAGCCCATGTCACATTTTGATGAGAAGATGTTCCTTATCAAGCTTTATATTTTATCAAACATCAATCCAAACAATCAATATCAGTTGCATCTACCTTACACTTCAACATCACATCAAATCATTCAAATAGATTTTTTTCCAAGCCTAGCTTCAAAATCTTGATCTATCTAATCCAATTGATCCATCATCCTCTCGAGACATATCATTCCCATATATTTGTGTTGTTCAACACTATCCATGCATTGTTGAGCATCCTCCACAATGTTATCACTATCAACAATCAATTAATCAGATCAATCAATCTTAGCTTTGTTTTCAACAAAATCCCAAAATAGATCACTAAAATCATCACATATCCATACACTCGTCAACATTGTACAGAAAATCCAAAAACATCAAAATCTTGTACAGCCAAAAAATCCAAAAACATTTGAAAAATTGTAAAGTCAAAATCCAAAACACATCAAAAATCCCAAAAATAGGTCAAAAAGTCAAAAAATCAAAAACATTACCTTATTGAACTACATTGTCTCTGAGCTTGAATGTAGGCAAGGCCATCACTGATGTACCCCCGAGACACTTTAGGTTAAGAGTTCATCATAGTAAACTAACAATCCATCAAGTGTTCATACCTCATCAAGAAACAGGTCAAAGTCAGTCAAACTACATGGTCTCTGCGTGTATAACGTAGGCAACGCTAATCTTTGATAAGCCCCTGAGGCTTAGGTCAGTCCCCTTTAGGTCTTGGTCTAAACTCAAAAAATACAAAAAACATTTGAAATTTTGGAAACTCAAAACATTGGAAAACATTCAAAACTCCCTAAACAGCCTCACATTATAAAAAAATTAAACATTTACATAAACTTTCAAAAAGACCAAAAAAAACAACCTCAAAACATTAGAAAATGTCAAAAACATTGAAATATTCCAAAACATTCCAAAAACATCCATCCCATTTTGGTTTCACCCGCAATAAACCTCCATCCATAATAAATTGATCATCACACTCACCCTTTGGTAACACAAATGAAAAGCAAGTGCAACAATCAACAAAAGTATAACTTAAATGCAACAATCAAACTCTTGATCATTATCAAACATGTCAATTGAACCTTATATCAATGGCCTTTCAAACAACCTATCAACTTTCCACCATCGACTAACATGTCCTAGGATGCATCCTTCCTACAATGGGCATTATCATTGTCAATCACTTTTGGATATTTATCCTAAACAACACACACCCTTTGGCAAGAGATATAGATAACATTGACTGTTTGTTTTTTATCTTGTCTTATGATTTATCTTGTTGACCCATTCCAAGGACCTCTCATTGATGTCTATCAAAATGATTTAGAGAGAAAGGAATGAGGCATCAATCATTATCTTTCGTTTTCTATGCTTGTGGGGTATTCTTGTAAAATAATCTTGGCGCAAACTTGCTTAGTTGTGTGTAGGGAGGTCGTTTTGAATAAATTGTTGATATTGTGTATGCTTTGGTCCGAGATATCTTAAACTTCTAAACTACATTCCAATGAGGTTTTTGTATGTCCCTGTGTGAACAAGGACTATCCTATATGTTTGCAGAGTCAAAGTTCATCGCACTAGATACAACGCCATCCTAGTTATCCATACCTTGATGCATCGTGTCTAGGTGTTATATCAAAAATAAGCAATGATGAAGTATCCCAATCCCTGAAATGTGCATGTCATCTCTCTCATCACCATATCTAATAAAGTCTCGAAGAATCATAGGTTTGTTAGACTTTTGAATCAATATTGAAATCAATGGTTAATCCATCCATCTTATTCTTCTTATTCTTTTATCTTTACTAACAGTTCTATCTAAGTGTCAAATATGTGTGATATATATCAAAATGTACATGAGGCTACCCATGGCCGGTGACTGTTTATACATCATAAAATATATCTACATCAAACATTTGAGCTTTCTAGTCCTCTTTGAGATGAACTGATCTTGCATCTTTGTCGTCACATCAACCCAAAATTCTAAATTTTTGCCCGATCTCTTGAGGGGGCAGGGTAGCAGCTTAATTCCTTCAGTTAGGGCAACAATGGGGCATCTAAAAAATCAATAATTTTTAAATTTTTGATCTAAGAAGCAACATTAATTTGAAAAGCGTCAGTCTTTGAACCAATGTAATAGGTACCTTGCTTCAAAGAGGGGAAAAATGTAAACACTTAAAATTGTCTTAAATGGTATTACACACTTGAATCTGGTCATGACTAACATTGTTTCGTCCTAAAATTCATCTTCTTTTTGCCTATTTGATTAAATAAGCCTAGTTATTTAATTAACTGCTTCATTTTCATCTATTAATCTAATTGATTTAATTAGGTTAATTCACCCCCTCACCTTCACCTCTCATCCTGTTTAATTGAATAAATCAAATTATTTAATTTGAACAACTTATGTCTTCTCATTTAATTAAATAATCCTAAATAATCTAATTAAATGTCATTTTGAACCCCTTTTCATTAAATAAATAAATTATTTAATGGATATCCTCATATTCCTCAACTTGCAGAATTAAAGCTTAGTTTTAATTACTAATTATTAATTTTCCTCACCAATCCACTTGCATAGGGAATATTCTTCTATTTGGCTCCAAAAAATGGAACATTCTTTCCTAGAAAACTTTGTAACAAACTTTCAAAGTTGTTACAAAGTGTGTTTGAATCATTGTAAGCCCTTGATGCTTTCTTTGATCCATGCGATCTTTGATTCTCATCCATTGATGAGAATCCTTGATCCATGCCTTCGCCCTTGATTTCATATTGACCATTGATTGATCCTTTTCATCTTAACCATTGATTCTTCATTTGTTCTCTTATAAATACTTCACCATTTGGAGAGAAATGGATCCACTTCCATCAAAGCAAAGTTATGTTGCCCATTTGAATACTATCTCTATTCATACATGCACCATTATCAAGTTTTTTCATCCTTTTCAATTTTAGCTTAGTTTTCAACAATGGTGTTCGGTTAATTGCTTATTTTATCCAAGGGATTGGGAAAGGGCCATTATTCGACATCAATACGACACCACTCCCCCAATGGGATAAGGCTTGGAGTTCTAGATTAGGTTTCTTTTAAGCTTTTGTGTTTATTTCGTGTTTAGTTTAATGGTTTCTTAGTTTTTGAAGCTTTTGAACATCTCATTGGGATTGTAGCTTAGGGGGTTAAATAATGCTTAAATTCATTAGGATCTAGTGTATTTAACCTATACTATGATTGCAATCACACATATTAGTTATAATTATGTTGGCATGTGCAATGTATCTTTGTACATTTTTTTGGTAGATTTTGGCTTAGTTAATGGAGCACTTCGGATTGTAAATAACATAGTTTATCATCAATGTGCTCAACAACTAGATTTGTCATTACATTTGTAGAATTCGATAATTATGTGGGTGTGTCGTGGGATATTAATAACCAATGCATTTCCCTATTTTTCTTATTACAAGAGGTATTTGTGCACAAGTCTCTATTAAAATAGCATGGGGTCGTAACCATAAACAAGTTACAAGCGCTAACAATTGAAAGGCCTACAATAGATATTGATGATGTAGAGAGCGTTGGTTCAACAATATCCATTGCTATCTCTCAAAGTCTTTGAGAATATAAGTACCATTTTCATTTGAATGGTGCTCTAAGATAAAAATAGGAAAGTGAAGAACATTTGTTATGGTATTTGTCTCTAAGTTTACCCTTAAGGGAAACTTCCAATAAAAAATCATTTTACTTATGATTAGCTGTGATAAATCAACATGGTGCTATTATAGTAATGTGGTAGTCTTTGTAGTTAAAAAAACTCTTTTAATTATGTTTGTTATTATAAGCATGTAATTTTTCTTATTGATATGATGTTCAATATGATGTTATTAAAGTAATGTGGTAGTCTTTGTACTAATGACAACAAAAAATTAATTATCCTTATTATCATATAACTATGTATTTTTTATTAATATAATGTTATATTTATAATACTAACTATAATATTATTTTTTAATACGACTTCATATAGGTTACAATCATGACATTCATACATTTTCATGTTGTTATAACCCATGTAATCCTTGTTGTTTGAACATCTTGGTAAACATTTTCATATCAAGTGTACATTAGTTGTAGCACATTGGAATTTTGTACAAAAGTATATGGTGATGATAAATAAACATTAAACCTTCAAATGCATTAAAAATGTATGCATGTGTATGAATCTTGAGAATGAATGATCAATAATGTCATGAAATATAATTTCCCTTTCAAGTCATATTGGTCAAGTACTATATACATGTGCACATGCATTGTTTGGCCATAAGATTATAAATATTTGTGCCTATTGACCATTTGATAGCCAATTTAAGTGTTGATATTAGTTATTTATATCTATGTTGATTCCAAAAAGAGGATGACAATAAAGGTAATAGTTGTTTAAAGAGTCACATTTGCTATGAGATAGTGTATTTTACTAGTAAAATCCATCTTGACAAGAATTAGGCATGCATTGATATTTATTGGAATGGCTCCATGTATTAATCTCACAATATACATGTAAGAACATAAATACTATCAACATTGGAATACCCATGCTAAGATCATTTATAAGAATAAACTTTCTTTGGGCTTATTTTGAGTTAATCAAATCAAATGCTTACAACTCAACATAAATTAACTTAGACTATAATTAAGTGTTATAATAGTTTTGTGGGTTAATGTAAATTCTAAAATAAAATTGTAAGCTAAAAAAGTAAATATAATGGATAAGGGTAATTTGTTATATGATTGAATAATAAATGTCATTTGATTAAGATTTTGAACATAGTTATTTACGGTCTCATCAAGGCTACCTCTCCATCAATGAAATGCCTTTGAATCCTATACTAACCTTGTGTGTCATCTTGAGATAAGTCTGCAAGTCTAGGTTTAGATGTGTTACACATCCACAAATTACCCATGTTCACCTAAGTCAACCCTAGAAATATGTGTTAAATACCAAATAGAATGGGTAAGCATCTTATAATGATGCATGTAGATTTGTTAATCCTTTTGATGCACTAAGATGAAGTGGTTTTCTATCAATTAGTTTTTAAATGAGTTTAGGATGGGAGAGGGTGTTCTATTGGTGCATTATTTTATTTTCAAATCAAATTAGTGTGTTAGATTCTTCTACCCCAACATCAAGAAATACATGTTGTGTTCAAAGTCGGGCATCTTAGTGTGGACACATTATCAAATGAGCAATGTAATTCAATGACTAGCATTGAGATCTAATCTTCATTATAATTTTTGCTCCATTAGCATTTGACGTTTTACCAAGGGCTTCCAATGATTCTTTGCTACAAATTCATATCAGTCTTCCTAATCCTTCTCATTTGGAGGTCTATTTACTAGATATTTCACATAGATATTTATGAATTCCCACCTTTCATATTTTGAGAACACAATTGACAATATTCATCTCCTCTTTGATGTTAGCTCCTCTGAGATTGCCTCTCATTCTTTGGATGTCATAGGGGTGCATTCACATCTTCTTATTCTTTCTCCACCTATATATGCTTCCATTGTGATAGATTATATAATGACTTATGCAATTGTGGACCCAACTCAATCATTACTCATGTGTTGACACCTTTTGTGGGAGTACCAAATGCTCACCTATTCAATTTTCTTACCTATGGGGAGCACCATGCATCCATGGTTACTATACCTAAATCTTTCATGGTACCTAATTCATATTATCAATGTTGGTCATTGTTTGGCATTGACTTGGAGAACCTTGAACAAGTTTTGAAGACATCATCTTTGGTATATGTTTTTCATTTGTATCCACATGGTTTTCATTTGAATCCTCTTTTCATTATGACACCCTTCAGTTACATGGAAATATCTAAGTGATTTTTAGAGATCATATTTTGTCTTCTTCCCTCATATTCCTTTTAGGAATAGAAATATCTTACAATCATCATCAATACTAAGCATCAAGCTTCGACCATAAACATAGGAGACTACACATTATGGGAGAGTTGCATGGTCTCTCTTCCTCTATATTCTAGTGAGGAGTTTTCCCTCGCATGTAGTTTTATCCTTCTCAATTATTTCAAGTGGGGTCATTAGCACTGTCTCTTCATTCTCTTTAGCAAGGGGGGGAGTGGAAAGGAGTTTTATCTTATGATTTTTCTCATACTCTTCCTTTTGAGGGGTTCATCTTGTACATGAGTACCTAACATGGCTATACATTCATCAAAATTTATTTGTCCATCTTTTCTAACCACCTAAACTATACTTATAGGGGGTGTTGTACTATTTTATTTTCTTGCATTTAGTTATTTACTTTATTACATTTTATGCACCTTGTATAAGATAAACTTACTTAGCTAGGTATCTACTTGTGTAGGTTGCATTTGTATCATGTGACTTGCACTTTCCTAGTTTTGTGGAGAGGTTGTGTACACGAGTGTCTGCATCTCCTATTATCCCACATTGCACAAATCTTGGTTTTGTATCTTGTATATATCCACTTGCAGCTCATTGTAACCCATCTTTTAATTAGAATATAATTTATTATATCATATTAATCTTCCATCCTTTTCTATAAGCATTCTTTATCTTAGGTGGCTATCTTCATAACCAAATTTGACATTTTTTAATTTGAGATAATATGAAATGAATGCAAATGAATGTCTTTAAATACAAACACATATCATCAAATCATGAAAACATGTGTTTAGTCAACTCAAATGACTAGTAGAATAGGCAAAATTTGGCCAAATTTTGATTTCAATCTTGAAAACACAAGGGTTGAGGCTACAATTGCAAGATCGATTCCACAACCATGTAAATGGCCCTAAGTAGTCAAATGGTTGTGGTTGCATGGGGATGAATATCTTAGTATGTGTGGAGTCAAAAATGAAAGTTATATAGAAAGATGTGTTGTGATGGATTAGTGGTGAATAAATGTTTGATGATGTATATATTGAGATAAGTAAAGGCTAGGAGAACGAACCCTCTTCACACAAGATTGCATCACCGATCAATATGTATATAGAACATTCTCCCAAAATAAACACAAAATTAAATAGATAATAACATGTATACAAATTTCGCCATTACAATTAAATTTATACTAAAAACAAATATTACATTAATTAACATATATAATGTATATGCTAAGATTTAGTTTCAGCATTTAAAGTAAAGGTTTCAAGTTTCCAAATTCAATATTCACAATTTCAAGGTCAAGGTTCAAATGTTAAGGTCTCAATTTTTAGGGGTCAACATTTTAAGACTCTAAGTAGCTTTGGATTTTAGGTTCAATGATATTGAATTTCAGGGTTTAGGATTTTGTGCTCTAGGTTCCAATCTCCAATCTCGATAAAATATTTGAATATAGCAACATGTGATATTGAACATTCTTGATTGCGCTACACATATCCATGTACAATCATTCGTTTCTTAGGGCAAGGTCTAAGGGTGGCTTCAAGATCTATTTTGAAAGAGCAAGGGGTCCCATGAAGCAAAAAAAATGCTATAGGATTAATTAGAATTTGTTCCTCAATGATAGCAACCCCTATTTTTTAGTTCAAAAAATTAAGCTATTGCAATTGGAGTGGGGGTAAAACTTGCCCCTCCAACTTGGGGTTTTTTCCTACCACTTGTCAATCATATAGAGTTTGTATTTTCCTACCAATTATTTTATTATTATTTTATATTTATCTACTTTACTAAATTGAATATGCAAAATAATAAAATTCATGAGACCACCAACTTCCATTAATTCTGAAGCTTAAACTGCACTACAAAATTCATGGGACCACCCAATTTAAAATAATCATAAAAAATCTCAACACTCACTGAATATTTTAAGAAACCCCCCTCCATGGGACCAAAGCCTTATATATTTAATTTCTCTAGAAGCATCATCATACATTTTTTGCAATTTTATTTTACGAAGGAAAATAAGTGTACACTATCTAGTGTGCATTTTCAATATTGAAATTGTGCTCCAATTGATTTGTCTGAGATCTTAAATTGGATCACATTATATCAATATATACCAAAGCATCAAAGATTCACCTAATAAGCATTTTTGCAAAACACTATAAAGCAAACCAAATAGGCTTTAGTTTATAATGGGTAGAAATATTATAATATAAATGAATGAGTTGAGTAGTTTTATAATAAATGTTTTATAAAGAACAAATATTTATTGAAGATTTTGTAAATGAGATAGTAAGTGAATTTTTTCTTGAAAATGTTTTATAAAGCATAAATATTTATTGAAGATTTTGCAAATGAGATAGTAAGTAAATTTGATCTTGAAAATTCATGGTTAAGCTTACTTATATCAGCATAGTATTAAGATAAGTGACTCCAAAAGGAAGTTTCAATTTTTCACATCTCTAAATATCACATAGATATAATGAATGAATGAATGGATTTTAATGATGTCCACGAGACCATCAGTCTATGGGACCTAGTGTCGGAACTTTAACCACTTTCAAGTTCTTTTCCATGTCTGCCCTCCTCTTAAAGATCTTGACCAGGAAGCCAACAGTTTTGAGGAGCCTAGTCTCCTTAAAGAGCTCATTTAGATTGTGCACCTTCAAATTGTCTTCATATTGGATATGGATATCAGCATAAGCAACACACTCAATGATGAAGTGCCATTCAGTCTCCACGACCCCTTTGCTGCAAAAAATACAAGTTCTTTGTTCCCAGGCTTCCTTGGGGACAACCCACCTACCAGTTTCACATCGAAGATGGTGCGACCCAGTTCTCAATTGAGCGATCAAAATCCTAGCCTTTCCTTTAATTGCAACCTTTAGGTAGTCTTTCTCATCGTGCTCCCATGCGGGGTTGAACTCCTGGATATAATGTGTCTTTTTACGACCAACTTGCTTAGTCCACATAGTACACCTAAACTTTTCTAGCACATACCTTTTTATCTCAACATTTGTGTTGGGGCACTCATGCAGCTTAATGTTCCATTTGCTCAACCATTTTCTATTTTGCTTCATCCAAGTTTTCTTTCTACGGTTTAGCTCCTCCCAAACCACCATTTTGGGCCAGCGTTGTGTCTCCATGTTCTCAACTTTTTTTAAGTAATTTATTAACCAAATGATTGCGGATGCCTCCAACGGGAAAGTACCAGTTTCAGCCAAGAGAATCTCGTACGGAATTGAGGATTTGACTTTGATGCTAGTAGTGATCAAATGCTTTTGAATTCTTTCAACTTGCCTCCACTTGTGGTTTGACATGCTACCCCCCCCCAGATCTCACATCCATAAAGGACAACCGATGCCACCAACAATCCAAAAAGGGTTTTCTTTGTTTTCCAATCCCATAGCTCCGCTGTCCTACATCTGTTCTACAGTAAATAGGACACCCTCCAACCACCTTGAATCCTTTTCACTCTGCAAGTCTCCCAACTGAGCCTGTTATGAAAATCAATACCCAAAGACTTGTATTCTTCCACCACCTCCAAAGAGCTGCCTTCAAAAATGAAATTAAACTATTGCTTCTTCCTTTTCAAAGAAAAGATCATGATTTTGGTTTTGCTGGTGTTAACTTGCATTCCAACCTCTTGGCAAAAGAGTTCGAGAGCCTTTAAATGCTCTTTCAAACCAGGAGCAGATTTTGCAATTAAGATAAGATCATCCGCGTATAAAAGTAACTTCACCACATAACTAGCTAGATGAATACCCTCTCCAACAGTTTTGTTTAACCATTCTTCAAGCTTATCAATATATAAGCCAAATAACGTGGGAGACAAGGGACAACCTTGCGTGACCCCAATGTCACTACCAAAGCATTCAGACATACCATCTTTTGTTCTAATTTTAGCTCTAACTTTCTCATAAAGTTTATGAACTACCACTCTAAGCTCATCAGGAATACCAAGTTCCTCCATTCTGTTCCAGAGTTTGTCTCGAGGCACCGTGTCAAAGGCTTTTTTGAAATCAACGAAACAACAAAAAGCTTCACCCCCTTGAGTGTCCCAAGCTTTCTCAATGAAGTGTCTAAGTGTGATGCAGTGATCTATGGTGGAATGCTTTGGCCTGAAACCAGCCTGCCCTTTTGCCCTTTTACCTTCATTTTCAACCCAATTACTGATTTTGCGCTCTAACATGCTCCCATACAGTTTACCAAGAAGAGGATTGACCATGATATACGATAGTTAGAAGGATTATTGATATCCCCACTTTTGTGTAAGGGAATGACCACACTGGTAGTCCATTTTGTTGGAAAGCCATTTTGAGTAATGTTATTAAAGGGGTATTTGATGTGAGGTGTGGGAGCTCACAACCCCACTTTAAGAATTCAGCTTGCAGCCCATCAATGTCTTGAGCCTTACCACTTGCGAGATTTTTTATACCTTTCTTGATATCTTCTTCTGAGAAGAGCTCTCTTGAGATATGAATTAAAGGGGGCATGCTTTTCTCCATTGGTCGTTCATACAAGAGTTTCCCATATTCTAGCCACTGCATCCCAATGATATTATTTTCCACCTGACTTTTCTTTTGCTGCAGCTCTCTCCAAAAGCTTTTGGGGTTGTGTTTTCCCATAGAAATTAACTCCTTCCTTCTTAAATTCACATATATTTCTAGAAATTAACTCCTTCCTTCTTAAATTCACATATATTTCTTTTTTAACTTTTACCAACTTCTCGTAGTTTACTTTAGTTTCTTTGTTTGACATATTCTTTTTGACCAATCTCTTTGCTGCCTTGCAATCCGCATCATACCATGGATTAGAAGGAAAAGTATTTGAAATCCCCTTCCTGGTCTGAGATCTCTTACAACCTTCAAGAGCTTTGTGAATCAAAGGGGCCAACATATTGCTGCTAATGCGATCATTTTTTTCATTGCATGGTACGTTTTTTCTTTCTTGAAGCTGATGATCTAACGCAACAACGAAGATTTCTTGATTTTCATGATTCACAAGGATTTTGCCTTGTGAATCAGCCTTCTTATGAGAATGGTGAGTTTTCCCCTCTTGCCGGTTGCCTTCATGAATGCCAAACTTAACAAAAAAAAACATATGATCAGAATTTAGACCAATAGGACAACACCCAATTTTGAACTCCAACAGCCTAGGGACAAAATTTTGAGAGCATAACACATAGTCCACCACACTTTGCCCATTGTAGGTTTTGCAAGTGATATCCCCTGAATCTGACCACATTTGCATACCATTACAAATCACCATGCCATATAAGCTACACAAGCCAAGTAGCTCCACTCCAAAGTGTGACACACCCCCACTACCATCTTGTGAGGTCCTTTCCCAAGGTTGAACCTCCACTTCCTCTAGCCAAAGAGGGTTGTTGTCCTTGTTAGTGTTTCTTAGATCAGATTAGATAATATATTATTCAATATAAATGCAACACATAAGACAATGAACACAACAAGATACCCTGGGAAAACCCTCCTCTTGAGGGAGAAAAACCCAGCAAATGATTCTCTTATATATGGTGATACAATAACAGAATTATGCTTACAAATCAGGCCCAACAATGGCCAATGCTTGTTTGAAGTATTCGCCTTCCTTCTTAATACAGAGAACTGACTTCTTACATGAATTCGGACTGCTGCTACAGAGATGATGATCTGTTGTTCAAGTATGAACTTCTTCTAGGAATGCGAACTTGATATCTGTTGTTCAAGTATGAACTTCTTCTAAGACAGCGAATTTGATCTGCTCTTCAATATAATAGCGAACTTCTTGATGATATGAATTGTGTGTAATAACCAAAAGTAACCTTGTATATATATCTTCTTGGTGCCTCTTCATTTAGGTCGGCCTTTATACAAATAATAATAAATGAATAAATATAACTTAAGTCGGCCAGTCAACAAGTAAATGATATAATTCAAAATAGGGTCGGCCCATGCTCTAGTTGATATTTAATATAATTCTCTTGGGAAGTGCAGACCGACGCTGTACTAACATCAACACTCCCTCTCAGCTAGGGATGAACTTCCATCTGCACAAGACACATTATGTTAGAATGAAAACAAAATAGAATATCACCTCAACGTGATATTAACCATTATGGCTACTCCCATAGATGGTATAAACTCATCACGGATTCCCTCACGTGACGTTGTCATGGAGTCACACACATGACATCCACCATAGCTTCTCCCAGAGGGTGGAAACAAGGGCTTTCACCTCAACTCTCTCTCATCAGAGAATTGCATTATCAAGGGCTTTCACCTCAACTCTCTCTCAGCAGAGAATTGTATTAACAAGGGCTTGCACCTCAGCTCTTTCTCAGCAAAGAGTTGCATTCTCAACAAGGATCACTGATTACTGAGACTCTTTCTCAGTCATGGCTACATTCTCCACCATACCAAGTTTCTCTCAGAAGTATACAAACTTAATCCTGGCGAGAGGCTTGGTGAGAATGTCTGTCGTTTGCTCTTCAGTGCTGATATACCTCAACTGTATAGCTTTCCTTTGCACCATATCTCTAATATAGTGGTACTTGATCTCAACATGTTTTGTTCTGTCATGAAACACAGGATTGACAGAAAGCTTCACACAGCTTTGATTATCACAGTGTATGATAGTAGGCTCCATTGATTGTCCAAACAATCCTGCAAGGAGCTTACGAAGCCACACTGCCTCACGAGCTGACACACAAGCTGCAATATACTGCTTTAGTTGTACTCAAGGCCACTGAAGACTGTTTCCTGCTACACCAGGAGATCATAGCAGTCCCCAAACTGAAGCAACAACCAGAAGTACTCTTCCGATCTGAGACACATCCTGCCCAATCAGAATCAGTAAAACCATGCAGCTCCAAATCCACGTTTGAAGAATATCTCAACCCATATCCGATTGTGCCGCATAAATATCTCAGGATATGTTTAGCTGCTACAAGATGTATTTGCTTTGGTTCACACATAAACTGGCTAAGTGCACTCACTGCATAGCAAATATCAGGTCTAGTGTTAACTAGATACATCAATGAACCAATCAACTGTCTATACATCGTAGAATCCACTGGTTCTGAACTAGCTGCAGCTTCTTTCAACTTATCTAAATTAGTCTCCATGGGTGTAGACATAGGTTTGCAGTCAATCATACCAAACCTTTTGAGAATGTCAACAGTGTACTTCCCTTGACTTAGAATCATCTCATCTGGCTTTTGCCAAACTTCTAAGCCAAGAAAGTAATGCATGAGACCTAGATTCTTCATCTCAAATTCTGAAGCTAATTCCTTCTTGCATTTTAGAATTAGATGTTCTTCACCAGTAATGATCAAGTCATCAACATATAAAACCAAAATTAATGCTTCACCATTTACTACTTTGAAGTAGAGGTTAGAATCTGCATCATTCTTTGAGAAACCCAAACTTGAAAGATACTGATCAATTCTTTCATACCAAGCACGAGGAGCTTGTTTAAGACCATACAAGGCCTTCTTCAGCTTGCAGACATGAGATTCTTTCCCATGCACCTCAAATCCTTCTGGTTGCTCAATGTAAACCTCTTCTTCTATTATGCCATTCAGAAAAGTTGTCTTTACATCCATTTGGTGAATCTTCCATCCTCTAGATGCGGCAATAGCAATGATGGTTCTAACAGACGTGTAACGAGCCACAGGAGCAAAGGTTTCTTCATAGTCAACTCCCTCTTTTTGTGAGAACCCTCTAGCCACAAATCTAGCCTTGTGTTTCTCAATGCTCCCATCAGCTGCATGCTTGATCTTGAAGAGCCACTTAGAAGACACCACAGATTTGTCTTTGGGTCTAGGAACTATATCCCAAACATCGTTCTTAAGTATAGACTGATACTCCTCAATCATGGCATCTTTCCATACTTGTTGACTAGAAGCTTCTTCAACATTTGAAGGCTCTGACTCAATAATCTGACTCATCAAGGCAACATAACTAGAGAACCTGTGAGGTCTCTTGCTTTCTCTGAAGGCTCCTCTTGGAGCTGCAAACCTTTCTGCTTCCTGCATTGTCCTGCGAGCCCAAAGAGATCTTTTCTTTCCAATCACAATGTCTAGAGGCCCATCAGTAGGATCCAAAGGCTCAGCTGGATCAATATCTTCTTTAGGTTCTGTATCCTCCTTCAGATTCTTTGGAATATGATCAACTTCCATATCTTGAGGAGGTTCTTCTTCATCAACCTCCATAGGAGTGCCTTTGGACCTTCTATAAGCAACATCTTCCTCAAATGTGACGTCTCTACTGATCTCAATAGACTTCTATCCTGGAATGTAAATCCTGTAAGCTTTTGATGTCTCACTGTAGCCTACAAGGATGCCTTTCTTCCCAGAAGGTTCTAGCTTTGTTCTCTTTTCCTTTGGAATATGAACATAGACTGGACAACCAAAGATCCTCAAATGACTAACTTCAGGCTTCACGCCTGAGAATGCTTCTTCAGGAGTTTTATTCTCTAAGATCCTGTGGGGACTCCTGTTTTGAACATAGACGGTTGTTCTTGATGCTTCAACCCAAAGAGAGATTTGTAAGTCTTGATCATGGATCATAGCTTTCACTGCTTCCACAATAGACCTATTCTTCCTTTCAGCAATACCATTTTGTTGTGGATTATAGGGAACACTGAACTCCCTCTTAATCCCTGCTTCAATACAAAAGTCTCAAAATGTGCCAGAAGTGTATTCTCCACCATTATCAGATCTCAATACTTTGATCCTCTTCCCAGACAGATTTTCAATCTGTGCTTTGAATTCTCTGAATCTTTCTAATACTTCTTCTGATTCTTTAGATCTCAAGAAATAGATCCAAGTCTTTCTAGAGTAATCATCAATGAAAATAATATAATACAAGAAACCACTAGATGATGCAATAGACATTGGACCACACAAATCAGAATGAATGAGATCAAGAATACATTTAGATCTACTTTCACTGGAATGAAACGTACCTTTTGTGTTCTTGCCTAGGGCACATCCCTTGCATGTACCTTCATGTTCTTGATCGAATTTCGGAAGACCGGTGACCATCTTCTCCATGATAGGTAGAGCACGAAAGTGAATGTGAGCCAATCTTCGATGCCAAAGATCACACATGCTGGTACTGTTATGCACAAGTGCTTGAAGAGGACGAGTGCACAGCGTGTAGAGACATTCATGTCTAACTCCAATCACTTGAGCAGTTTTGAAGCTGGAGTTCTTTGCCCATATAAGAACTTTCCCTTTAGAGAAGGCAACTTGATAACCTTTGTCTTCTAATGCTGAAATTGAAACAAGGTTCCTCTTTATCCCTGGTACGAACAGTACATCATTCAACTCCAAAGAAATTCCAAAATCCAAGTGAAGAGTGGAGTTTCCAATCCCTTTTACAGAATATCTAGCATCATCTCCAATAACAACTTGATCACTGGAGTTGCTTTCCATTAAGTTTGAAAGGTGACTTCTGAATCCGGTGATGTGCCTAGAAGCACCACTGTCAATCAACCAAGTATTAGAGTCAGTAGAAACATTGCTAGACAAGGCTGAATAAAATAGATAATCACTGGAGTCCTTTTGTAGAGCAACTTCTTCAACATCTGCAGTGGCAACTTGAAGCTTAGGTCGTTGGGGGAAAACCCTCGCAAAGTGACCATACTTATCACAACGAAAACATTGAATCTTGGACATGTCTCGTTTTCTTTTGAAGGTAGGAGCATCATCATTTCCATCTTCTCGATTTCTTTTGAAGAAACCTCTCTTAAAGCCTTTTCCTTTGTTTGATGAATGAGAGGTAAGAACTTGTAATTCTTCATTCTTTGAGCTTTGACCAATCCCCCTTGCTGTTAGTCTTGACTCTTCTTGAATGCAATCAATCCTCAATCGATCAAACTTGGGAAGTTCGGATCTTGCACTGATTCCTTGGATGAACGCCTCCCATGAAAGCGGAAGACCATTGAGAGCAAGCATAGTCAGTTCTTTATCATCAATCATGTGACCAATAGTGGAGAGCTGATCTTTTATCTCTGAAATCCTCATGAAGTATGTAATAACAGATTCTCCTTTCGCCATTTTCACATGATGAAGTTGTTGCTTCAGAGCAAGGGCTCGACTAGTGTTGTTGATTTCGTACATCTCTTCCAAGGTTGTAAACATCTCTCTTGTTGTATCCAACTTGAAGATAATTGGTACAATATGATCCTTAACGGAATCAACCAATGCTTTCTTTGCCCTAGTGTCTTTCTTCCTCCATTGCAGCTTCTCTTCTTCCCCCTCAGGTTCGGGAACTTTTGTTTTCACAAACTCAGCCAAATCATTCTCTTCCAAAGTTAGCATGAACCTGAACCTCCATGATATGTAGTTCGAGATCCCTTCGAGTCTATCCTCGATTCTCAGACCGTTCACCATCTTCAGAAAGGTAGACTGAAAAAGAACAATGAGGGTTGCAAACTAATAGATCTGAATCTGATCACGATCTTTTTCACACCCGCTCTGATACCATGTTAGTGTTTCTTAGATCATATTAGATAATATATTATTCAATATAAATGCAACACATAAGACAATGAACACAACAGGATACCCTAGGAAAACCCTCCTCTTGAGGGAGAAAAACCCAGCAAATGATTCTCTTATATATGGTGATACAATAACATAATTCTGCTTACAAATCAGGCCCAACAATGGCCAATGCTTGTTTGAAGTATTCGCCTTCCTTCTTAATACAGAGAATTGACTTCTTACATGAATTCGGACTGCTGCTACAGAGATGATGATTTGTTGTTCAAGTATGAACTTCTTCTAGGAATGCGAACTTGATATCTGCTGTTCAAGTATGAACTTCTTCTAAGACTGCGAATTTGATCTGCTCTTCAATATAATAGCGAACTTCTTGATGATATGAATTGTGTGTAATAACCAAAAGTAACCTTGTATATATATCTTCTTGGTGCCTCTTCATTTAGGTCGGCCTTTATACAAATAATAATAAATGAATAAATATAACTTAAGTCGGCCAGTCAACAAGTAAATGATATAATTCAAAATAGGGTCGGCCCATGCTCTAGTTGATATTTAATATAATTCTCTTGGGAAGTGCAGACCGACGCTGTACTAACATCAACAGTCCTCACCCTCACTACTGCCCAACTGAATGGATTGATTGTTGGCCATCCTAGCATTAAAATCCCCCATTAGCACTATTTCTCCCGAAGAGCTAAAAACAGAAATGTCCTTTTTTAAGGCAACAAACAGATCCTCATTATCCATCTTTCTCTTCTTGTAGGTCTTTGAATTTTTAGGGGCAAAGTACCATGCAACCAGCCAAATTATAGTCCCATTTTCAATTATTTTTAACCATATAAACTGCTTGTTTGGATCCACTTTTTCAACTTTTATTATCGCTCCCCAAGCTTCTTTTATTAGGACTACAATCCCACCATATCCCTTACCTGTTTCAGTCCCTTCATTCCACGCTGAGATTTTAACATATCCTTCAAAATTCAGAACTTTGCAACCATCATGCTTATGTGTTTCCATAAGAACGATAATGTCTTTCCCTTATGCTATGGGCCCCAACCCCGATCCTCTTCTCCACGTGTAACCCCTACAATTCCAACTTACCATGTGTAAATGCTCTCGTGGGGCCCCAGATTCCTATCTATTGTGTGGTAATTGCTCGCCAATTTGAACTTTCCCATTTTTTAGCCAATGCCCATTTTTCGGCATCTCTTGCTGATTTCACTTTCACCCATTCCTTCCTTCGCTCTTCCTACTGATCGAATGTTAGATCTTCATCCAAGTAGAGATTTGAGTGCCTCTAAGAGACCCCCTCTTCCTCAAGATCACAATCTTGTCTTCCATGTTACTTAAGACAACCCTTACATGCCTATCTCTTCCTGCCTTTGTTTTCTTTCCGATCCTACTTGCCTGTTGAATATTGTCTACCCACTTTAGTTGGCCTTGAGAAAGTCCCTTGCTAAAATATCAATCCTCTCTTTTCCCCCAAAGTCCTTCAAACCTTTGATGATGATGTTCCTAACTTTGTCTTGCTTGACTTTTTCTTTAGGGTAAGGTCCCGTGGAGGGGGGCTTCCTAAAAAAAATCAATGGGTGCTACAAAGATTTTTTAAGAATATTTTAAAGTTGTGGTCCCATGAATTCAATTTCACAATTCAGCGTAAGAGTTTGATCTCCAAAATTTAAGGAACAAACTGGAGTACTCTGATAAAAATTAATAAATAAATAAAATTTCTCTCATTAATTTTAAATGATAGACAAGTGGCAGAAAAAATTCCTAAGCTGTAGGAGCAATTTCTAGCCCCACCTCAATTTCACCTCTGAAATTTGCAGTCCTAAAAAGTAGGGGCTGCTATTTTTCAAGAAAAGATTCCAATTTATCTTGTAGCATAATTTTTTTTTTTGCTTCGTACGCTTGATCCATGAAAACAGTAAATTATTCATGTTCATAAAAGAAAGATTTTTCTGAACAGAATTTTCTGCAACACTACTCAAAAAGAGTAGCCCATAAAAATTTGATTCAAAAATCAACACAAGCAAATTCTAATAAAACATTTTATGCTATTTGTTTTTCTTTTACCTCAAAATAGAACCAAACTTCATCGCCTCCCTGAAACATGCGGATGAAAATGACACGGTCATGAAGCTGTTTGTATTTGGTTTGCGCCGCTATAAATGGATCATACCATAACATCATGTATGAACTTTAGCCAGATGTTTGGTAACAAAAGCCTTACCTGCTCCATTTACATTGGGCTTCAGGTAAATGTCTGGTAACAATAGCCTTGATTCGCTCTTTTTGTTTATAAAATGAAACTGTTGTGAGACAACTAGCAAAAACTTATAAGCAAGGGGTTGATATGCATACGATCTTCACATGGAGAGAGCCTTGTGCATACACGGATGGCTCTATTGTAAATATGGTGCAAAATATGCAACAAATTCTCAGTTTGTGGATTAAAGGACGAAAGAAACCTGGACAACAGCCCAAAAGCTTCCACAAAGTTTTGCAATAAGTGACAAAAGACGTCTTAACTTCAATCCAAAATAGTTAAACCAAAGCATCACCATATATAATGGAGGAAAAACTCAGTAGCGTTTGGGCAATGATAAGTTAAATACCGATGTGATGGTTCGAGTCAACCACCGTGAGCATCATCTGGAGAATATAGAAGATTCAGATACGGTTGGCCAAAAGAGCAATCGAAACAGACCAAAAGCATCATGATGTCCACTACTGCTGAACTCGTTAACTTTTCAATTATTTCAATTGCAGGGCAAGTAGAAGTTTCCAAAGATTGCTGCCATTCTTTTTTCACTATTCCTTACGATACAATGTGAAGGCTCGTACTACATAATAAAAAACAGTAATACTGTACATAGGATATACATCATGCGCTGTTGAACCGAATGAGAAAAATGATTATTACTACATTGTGTTTATTGATTGCGGAAAGAAACTATATTGGATCATTGTGCACTGGTAGAAGCTGCAAGTAAATATACAGTGCAATTGACTGGTAATAAACCGTCGCAGAGGGCAAAGGTGCTTCTATTAAACCATAATTAAGGACAGATGAAGAAATGAACATTACATCTTCAAATCAGCACTGTTAAATTCTCCGAGCTACTGCCCCAAAGACGGCAAAGACGTTTGCCAAAATCAAGGCTCTCTCAAGCTCCAAAAAATGACGAGCATTGATTTATTCACCGTTAAGAACTCAAGCACAGCATATTATCACCGTGCATGAATATCCAAGACTCCCAAAATCTGAGATGTAACAGCTAATACTGTGTGTCAAAGATGTCAGAAATTCAGCCTGAATTTCTCAACAGGTGCCGATTGCTCTAGTACACATGCAGCTTGAAAGCAGTCTGCTGCTTGCTGCTTGGAACCTTCCATCTTGTGGACCATCCCCAAATTGAACCAGGCAATGTGATTGGTTGGATCTAACCGTAGAGCATCTGCCAGAAAACTTCTGGCAACAGGTAATGACTTTTCTCCAAGTTCTCTTAGGACTGCAGCTGTCGAAATCAGACTTGGTACGTGATCAGGTTCAACTGCTAGAGCTTTTGAAAAGGCTATGAGAGCTTCTTTGTATAAGCCTTGAGCTTCATACAATTTACCTGCAAAAAAGGAAAAAACCCATCAAATTCCTACACAATCCTCCAAAAAGTCTCATGTACAGAATATTTCTGCAACTTATTGTAAGTTGACTTGATTATAAGATTCATCTTGCACTTTCTTCCTGCAATTTACAGACTAAATGTCTTGTTTCACTTCGTTGCAACTTGAGTTTATTAAAATAGTCGAATGGAATATGCTCTATCAACCTTTAATCAGGAATTCAACTAACATTCTTGCCATTCCCTTTATGTTCAAATGTTCTGAACATGCCAAAACAAAAATAATTTAGTTGAAGGTTCAAGATGATCCCGTTGTGGTGTGCTATGTATGCAGCCTTTTCAAAATAAAATCTACTATGGAAAGTTTATTTCATATAGTTGGAATTTAATGTGGGACAATTTGAGGTTGCCTGAGCAAAATTTTGATGTCAACGTATTATAATAAAACAACATGATGTCCTAGCAGAATCAAATTTTACGTGTGCATTCTAAATAATTTTGCACACTTACACTCTATCAAGAAAGTTTAAGTCTGCGAGAACTTGTCAGAGTACATATTTGATGGTGTATTTACTTTAAAAGTGTACATATTGGTTTCCAATCCATGAACCATGCTTTGAACTTTTGAAGGTATCAACGAATAGGCTTAATTATTGAGACGTTCTACCATATTCATGCCTACAGCTTTTGCATGGCATAATAGTTATAATTATGATGTGTTGTAAACGTGTCCCTGCCAAACAAAGAAAAGCCACTAAAAGAAATTTAACTGGCCCAAACAGGATCAAGGATAAAATGGCATTGAGTAGGACCAGAGTATATAGCAACTTCTCTATAAACAGAACTAATTAACCTTTTTAAGAGTACACTTCAGCATTGATTTAGATGAAGCTAGGCAATTTTTATGCTTTTAAAGCTCCTGGCATGGCCTGACTGCAATAAAACCATGAATACAGAAAAATAAGATCATTAATGTTTTGAAATCTATCTCTCAATACATACGAGAATGTATCAGATTTTTAATTTCTGGAATTTGATCTGTGTTGGATTTAAACATCTCAAAATGTCCTCCCTCAGTAGCAATTACACTTAACAACTCTTTTCTTCATTTATGTTGAAAGGGCAAGATTAGTCACCTAGCACACAAGCACCTTAAAGCTTTTATCACCACAGTATTTCAGGGAAAGGAAAGGGGAGAGCAGGGAAAGGCGGGAAGCATTTTGAGGATGGCAGTCCAAAGGGGCATTTTTTCAGGATGGTAGGGGATGGCAATACACACACACATATAGTATTTACAAGCTTAGCTATACACAAAATCACAACTCAAGTTTAGACATTCATAAAATGTATGAAATTCAATTGTCAATGCAACATATTCATTAATTTGAATATAGCAGCAATAAAAAATAGAAATTTCTGATTTCATCGTTCAATGTTTCAGTACAACAAAAGGCCTGAAGGAAACAAACACATGAATGGAAGTGTAGCGACAGCATATATTTCTGACAACTGTATGCTCTCATTTGGCATATACATTATTTCACTTTACCAATGTATGCAATTATGCCTTTGCTCATTCCGTAACTGTATACTCTCATTTTATAATTGGTTGCTCTCTCACAGCTGTATGCAGCCATAGAATTGCCATTGATGAAAAGGGTAAACTGTATGTTGCCTTTCAACAGAGGTACATTTTCATTACATACTGAATGTAAATGAATTTTTTTTAATTCATTTTTAAAATAGAAAAAGTGGATGCATCACCAATTTCCCTAGTGGACAGGAAATGTCCCAATGTCCCCAGGACCGCAATGGGTTCTGTGGACATGGACACAGGGTTGAACAGTGAGATGCCCCCATGGAACATAGTTTATCAATTTGGGTTTTTCAATATCTAGCACCTTTCAACATTGACAAAGTTTTTGGAGCATGTAATGCCTTTGCAAGACATCTTTGTCTCACAGTTCTTACCAATGTGGGGTTTACCAAATTACAACCGACTTATGTATTTATGTTTATAGGTGAAGGCTTTCAGAGGCATTTCTAATTAGATTTTTTTTTTTTGTGGAATTTGACCTGTGGGGTTTTAAGTCGCCTCAAGATGATCTCAATGAGTAGTCATTACACTACTTACATTTTTCAAAAATGTTTTGGCTAAGCTAACTGTGCTTGATTCAATAATTATAGGATATAATACAACACACATCCATCAAATGAGGCTAAATAGATTCACCTTCATGGTTTTACATGTGTAAACAAATCAGATGCTATAACATTGGCTACAAAGGGTTGGGTGTAAATAAATAAGAACTAAAATGTGGCCATAAAACTGCATAATCTTGTGAAGAATTAGAATTATGGTGCAACATTCATGGTTGGTGTCTCTTGAAACTCTAAAACAAACTCGCAACTCTCTTATATATGGCTGTACTGTGACCCCATACGTTTTAGGGAATTTTTTGGGTAAACTTTTAAGTATTATACAAAAATTTGATACGTAGCTCAAAAATATTCACAAAATGTGTTATGGAAATTGTAACAGAATCAAAGAGAAATGATATGAAATGTGAACTAGAAAAGAGTAGAGCAGTAACAATGAAGTTGTTGTTAAAGGCAATTCATGTACAGATCTATAACTACATGTCCATCTCTTCATTACTGCAGAGGTCAGAAGACTGGTTACAAAAATCTGTTGGAGAGTCATCAGTATTGGTATTTGCCAATATAGAGAGCTATTTTCAAGCCAAACAGGCATATAAAATGGCTAAGGAATATAACCTATGGGAGCCTATCCTTCATGCGCTACAACACTAGGAGTATGTTGCCCTGGCCAATTCAAACAATAATTGGCATGCCCTCTGTTGTACTCCTGCCAATTTATCCTTCGAAATTCACATATATATATGCCATTCATCTCCCTTATATCCATTTTGTGTTCAGTATATATTTGTTTCCCATTTGTTGTCATGTGTTTCAGCAAAGCCTGCAGTATCTTTATCAACAATTGCACCTCAAAATTCATCTGGTCCATCAAAGATCCTTGTGTCAAAATTGTTAATTTTCTACAAAAAAATTCTTTTAAATCCTAAATATAATTTTGGTCAAAAAAGAGTTGGCAACAAAAAATTCAACCTTGAGTTGCAAAAATTGGTCAAAAATAATCAAATCCTCCACTGAAATCAATTTTCTTTTATTTTCCACTAGTGCCAAAATCATGCGATTTTGGTTATTCCTGGTATTTTGCAAATGTGTCAAAAATGTGTTATTTTTAAAAGGATTTCATGAGCTTTCTGACCAATTTTTTCAATGTAAGGTTAGATTTTTTGAGATTTGTCATTCTTTTTGGACCAAAACTACACAAAGGCTCGAATAGAATGAATTTTACTAGGAAATCAACGAGTTTGATGCAAGGATCTTTGATGGGCCAGATGAATTTTTGACATGCAGCTGTCAAATAAAGATATTCAAGACTTTGCTGAAACGCATGACCCCAAAGGAGAAACACATATATACCAAACAAATGATGGATACGAGGGAAAAGAACAATATTTATGCATAAAAATGACTTCAAAAAGAAAATAGTAGTGGGTTACAGCAAAGAGTACATCAATTATTGTTTGAATTGGCTATAAGCAACAGTCACTTTTGCAAAAAAATGCAAAAATGATAAAAAGTGACAAAAACAATAATTTTGGCGAGGAAATGTCATTTTTGAAAAATGCACGATTTTGACCAAAATGTCACTTTTATCAAAAAAGAGAATTTAGATTCAAATTGGTTCAATATCCGACCAACTCAATTTCTTCCTATGTTCCACCAAGTTTATGGGACAAGGACAGCAAGGGACAATGGGATGTGTTTCAAGGAAGGACTTTTTTGAGGCCATTTTAGGAGATGGCTATATAAAAAATAAAGAAAATTTTTAAAAATATAATATGAAATTTCAAATATTCATATGATAACATTGATAAGGCATTCATCATATACATAGAATCCTTAATACACAACATTAGAGTTGAAATGAGAGTTCACATGAGATTCGAACAAATTAAAGTCAAAGTTTATTGTCAATGTACATATGATATAAAATTAAAAAATACAAAGTTCTCAAAGGCTGCAAAAGTTCATACAAAATGTCAAATGACAAAGTCACAAAAACGGTGTTAAAAAGTATGAAGTTGCCCCTAATTGGCATCTACCAACGCTGCATCAAAATCGATGTCTGACTCTAAGCTACTACCACTATGAAGGACTGCCTCATCCAATGGAACTCCAACCAATCCCTCTAGTGTCTCCTCATCAATCTAAGTGATGTCTTCAAAACCACACAAACCTTCATGGTGCACATCATTTTCACAATTTTATCACCTTGTTTCCCACAACTCAACACATCTCCTGAATGTCCTTATCCCAGAAACACCTAGTGTTTGGGGGGGCAACACGTCCCTATGGAACAAAGCATATTTTGGAATAAAAATACCATTGTGATTCAATTAACTAGCTTTGTATTTATCATTAATAAATTGCATTAATGTGCAAACTATTAAAAAGAAAATTGCATGAGCTTGCAAATTTTTTAAACAATTATAAATAAGTGCTATTGCCAACTAGATTTTCAACGGTAATTTTTGTTACACTTGTTGCAGAATTTTATTGTTCGAGTCTTTTGTGGATGGTTAAGTTGTTATGCTATGTGCAATTCTATTATTCATATGCATGTGATCAATCTTAAGAAAGTGATATTGCCAATTAAATACAAGTTGAAGGCCAATACAAGCTTTGAATTGTGAGAGTTATTAATTAGCTGTCAATAGCTATGAATATCAATATTTGAGCATTTAATAGTCTTGTGAAAATGATATCACAAATTAAATACATGTTGACTTCATACACAAAGAAATAGGCATCCATCCATTTCACCATAGTTTATAAACTTGCTGAGTACTCAACTAGCACTTGCAAGAATTTTTCCTAGGTGAGTTTCACCTTGTTAACTCAAGGTTGCAACAAGACAAGTTTTTGGGCGAGTCTTGGCACCTAACTCAATAAGTAGCCTAACTTGTGCAAGTTCTCAACAAGTCTAATGCTAGGACTCACAAACATAAGATCACAGAAAAAACATAGGTTGGATGTGGGATGGATGTGGTATAAACACAAGAAAACACTACATAAAATTCACAAACACATGATTTTTGGCCTTCTGAACCCTACACACAATTTTTACAGATGTGGAAATGGGGTATACAGTATCAACAGCACACCCTAAACAAAGAGAAAGGTTTTCAAGTTTCACAAAACACAAATGTGCATGGTCGTGTGCCTTAGGGCATCAAAAAAGAAAAATCAAACTGAAAAGTACAGCTATCGGTGGAGCATGCACAAGACAAGGGAAAAACCAAGTATAAGGTTATCAAATCTACAATGACACAATTGGATGCACACCTCTATGGATAGAAATGTCACTTTGAAATGAAAATGTGCTTTGTTGAAGATAGGCATGCACCCAGCAGTAGAGAGACAGATTTTTGTAAACAGGAGTGGCTGCCCAGGACAAAGGTGCATGCTATATAGGGTGTGGTTAAATTTTTCAAACACAAATTTGCAAATTACATTGCGGCATGTGCCTAACAGCAGAGGAACACCATTTGATACATTTTATAACAATGTTTTGCAAAAAATGTGTGTTTTTTACAGAAATCTAAGTTTTTTTTTTAAGTTACAAAGTTTTTGCCAAGTCAGAAATTTTTGGTCCACCGAATCTGAGTCACGTTTGTAAACTCTAATGAAATGGAAGGATGCCTATCTGCTTTCTACATAAATTTATCTGCATATGAATTCATGTCATTGCATTTTCTGGTTAACTTATAGACTTCCATGGTAAGCTTTGGGCAAGTAATTATGTGTACACCAAATAGGGGTGGTGGGACGGGGAGAGAGAAGGTGAGATGACTTTTGATGGGTTACACCAAATATGAACTTACACAAACAACTGATGTCTGTGGATTTAAAAATGAAATTAGCAAGCTCATTGGACATTCTAATGGTAAGAAAGATGTAATAGTTAAATACTGTGTTTTCTAGCCTAATAGTGTACACCAAAGATCTTTATGCACCATGGAATGCATATGAAAATAGTTGTTGCTTTGGCATAAACTTTTGCATAGATACTCACTCCAACATATTTTGAAAGACTGCATGTTAGTTTTTATGATCAGATTAGATAAGCAGAATTTAATTAAAAAAATCAGACACACAAACTCAGTATATACCCTGGGAAAACCCTCCTCTTGAGGGAGAAAAACCCAGCAACAATATATTGCTTATATATTGAATAATAAACAATGATCTCTTTTACAATGAAGCCAATATAGAGGCCAAACACAGCACCATAAATGATGCGATATCTCTTGTCGATAATATAAACTCCTTTTATAAGTATATAAGCCTCCTTCAAAGCCTTCGATCTGCACTTGTATAAATTCGCACTTGTCTGAAACTCAAACTATGAATGATGAAAAATACAATCAATATGATACAATGAAGAATCATCGAATATATATACACATGATAAGGAAGGGACGCATCTCCTTTAAACTTCATGTCAGCCTTCACAAGAGATGTGACTCCTAGAATCATGATGTCGGCCTCCAAGCATCACTCTTCAAGGGTGGCAAAATAAATCAAGTCGGCCTCATAGATAATAATTAAAAATCATATGGTGTGTAATGATGAAGCAGCACCACTTCATCAAAAATCGCCTTGACAAATTAAATAGCCATTAGGCTATCATTTAATTTGTTCTTCATAGAATGGACTGGGCTGGAAGTAGAGGCCCGACGCTGCCAATAACATCAACACTCCCTCTCAGCTAGGGAGGAATACTTCCAACTGAGCAAGACATATCACCTCATTGTGATGTCAACCACCATGGCTACTCCCATATGTTGAAAAGGAACATATAACCTCATCGTGATATAAACCACCATGGCTACTCCCATGACTGATATATGTGCACAAGTGCCCATCATGGAATCACTCAACATGATGTCGTCATCTCATCATGACATTCACCATAGATACTCCCAGAGGGTGAAAAACACAAGTACAAGAAAATCACCACGGACTCTCTCACGTGATGTTGTCATGGAGTCACACACATGACATCCACCATGGCTACTCCCAGAGGGTGGAAATAAGGGCTTTCACCTTAAATTTCTCCATCACAGAGAAAAATTGCATTAACAAGGGCTTGCACCTCAAATCTCTCTCATAGAGAGAAATGCATTAAAGCAAATCACAGAAGATCACAAATACTAAGACTCTCTCTCAGCTAGGGCTTCATTCTCCACAAGCTTGTCTCGAAAGTACGCAACTTTATTCTGGAGAGAGGATTGGTGAGAATATCTGCCGTCTCCTCATCAGTGCTAATGTATCTCAACTGAATTGCTTTCCTCAATACCATATCTCTGATATAGTGGTATTTTATCTCAACATGTTTTGTTCTGTCATGAAACACTGGATTGACAGAAAGCTTCACATAGCTTTGATTATCACAAATAGTGACAGTTGGCTCCAATGATTGTCCAAACAATCCTGCAAGGAGCTTCCGAAGCCACACTGCTTCTCGAGCTGCCACACATGTTGCAATATACTCTGCCCCTGCAGTGCTTAGTGCTACTGAAGACTGCTTCCTGCTACACTAGGAAAACATCGCAAACCCCAAACTAAAACACCATCAGAGGTGCTCTTCCGATCAGTAACGCAACATACCCAATCAGAATCAGTATAACCATGCAGCTTCAAGTCCACACCAAAAGAATATCTCAAGCCATACCCAACTGTGCCACGCAAGTATCTCAGGATATGCTTTGTTGTAACTAGATGTATTTGCCTTGGTTCACACATGAACTGACTAAGTGCACTCATTGCATAGCAAATATCTGGTCTAGTATTGACTAGATACATCAAGGATCCAATCAACTGCCTATACATAGTATGATCCACCAGATTTGAACTAGCTGCAGCCTCTTTTAACTTCTACAAATTGGTCTCCATCGGCGTAGACATGGATTTGCAATTCACCATACCAAATCTCTTCAGGATGTCTATTGTTTATTTCTAAACCAAGGAAGTAATACATGTACCCAAGATCCTTCATTTCAAATTAAGAAGCTAACTCCTTCTTGCATTTGAAAATGAGGTGTTCTTCTCCAGTAAGAAATAGATCATCAACATAAAGGACCAAGATCAACTAGATCACCATCTACTTCATGTTCAGTAGGCTCCCTTTGAATCTTCAAGTATTTGCATCAACCTTTTGACCTCTTCGTCCAAGATTGCCTGCAACACTTTGCCTTAGAGAAATGGTTTCCAGCGCACACCTCTGTAGAGATTCGGGGTTGTCCTCTTCGACCCCATCCCAGATCACTCTATTTTGAATAGGTTTGTGGAGCTACCAAAGTTAAATCCAAGTTGACTGACTTGAGCAATTTTGATCGCAACTGCTGAAGAGGATCTTCAAGGATTTAACATCAAGCCTTACAACACTGCAACCTTCACTTCTCCATGAGTCACAAAACTCCCTCTTGATCCTAGCCGCAGAGATTGCAAGGAATCCTTAGGAAGTGAAATCCCTCCATTGACAGAATCTCAATCCTTTTCTCAGACATGCTCTCAACTCAAGCCTTGAATCCTCGAATTTTAACTCCCTCTGAATGTCATTGAGTAAACTCATTTAATTGCTTCTCGATTCAACCTGCATTTTAAGGATTAATAATAGTTTATATATAAGAATCAACCTATAAGTGAAATATGTAGCAAATATCAAAAAGATCAAAGTAAAGAAATAATAGGACTTATCTTGTTGATTTTAATATAATTTGCTTTCGTCTTTTCTGCTCTCAGAAGTGCTAATCTCAGCACAATCAAAAGACAATCTGTTCAACTCAGATTTCTCGGACACATTATGGAGTTAGCATATTTAACATACTATCACAGTTCATGCACATAGAGAATGGTATCGATGTGACCAACCAATCACAATCGAACTTGTAGTTCTCCTTTCATTTCTGAGTCACACTCAGAAATCTTCACAAATGGCATGAAACAATTCGCAATGAAAGAATGGTATCTCCAAAGGATCTAATATCAGAGATCACTATTCAAAAGAAACCACGATCACACACGATCCAAATAAACAATGCACAACTCAGCAGACTAAATTTCAGCCTAGAAGAAGATGATTGCAAGAGTACAAACAAAAAATACTTATCTCTTTTTGTTGGTACTTCACAAAGTTCACATTGCACATAAAAAAAATATTATTTTTTTTTACTCCTCAAATGCTCATCTTAACTCGGAATTTGTAGAGGTGGCTGATTAAATTTAAATATGGTCTTTGACCATTCAAATTTATCGATGCACTCCAGCTACAACCCACCTAGGATTGCTATACAAGAGCAACAAGTTCTATAATGTTTCGATGATCAAGGATGAACTCTAGCGCATCTTACAATGATGGGTTTCACAAAAGCAATAGCGTTCGATCAGATGTGATGAACCTTACTTCCAGAAGGCACAGGTCCGATATTGGGACTCTTCCCATCACTTTTATTGTGCGATGAATCTGTGCGCCAAGAGATGTGTCCAACAATCGAGCGGCATCACAAATAATGCAATTTTCAACTCATGAATCAGATCAGTGTTGTGTTCCATATTATTATACATGGAAGTAGCAATACAGGAAGCAACTTAACACAATGCCCATCAAAACACCAGCCAAAATGCATTCCTCTGCTCTAGACACCGGTCAAGAAAACAGGTTCTTCACCAGATGACTCAAGCAGAGATTCCGATATTATATAGTCATTGTTCTTGCAGGCTGGTAACTGAAGTATATAATTCCTTCAAGAAGAGTAGCCACAACAATTTTCTCAAGAGCCGTCATTCTCCAAATGGGAGTTCGCGGCTGAGCGAAGATTACACGAGAGATCACGGGAAGCCATTTAGTTTGCAGGACCCATTCTCAGCTTGGTATATCTTCTCTGAGCGTGCCTAGGGGCTGTCGCGACTCAACCATTCTTCTTAAGGATCGACGACACTAAAATAATAACGGAGAGTGCTTATTTCATTCAATTCCTTTGAACAATATTGTTTATCTTCACTTGACGGAATATTGGCGGCTTAATACCTTCTCCAGATGATGGAGGAAATCAAACTCGTGGCAATAATTCCAACCATCTCACAATGGCAATAGTGGTAACAAAACTCTTGTAATCCGTCCCAGAAATAGAATGAATCTGCTCACAAATAGATAAAGCCATACTGAAAAATTTCAGAGATAAAACAAATCGGTTGCACAATAAACCCAACCGCACAAGACACATTAGAATTTCGTCCTCCCGTGACTTGAGAGGTATCGTTCTCAATTTTCTCTGCTACCAAAAGTCCAAACTTCAATCCAACGATGATCAATACTTATTTTGCCAACTTCCACTTTTAAAGATCTATCCTTAGATCTGAATAAGATGACTGCTTAACAAATCTGACCAAATCTTTTGCTTACACCCGCTCTGATACCATGTTAGATTTTATGATCAGATTAGATAAGCAGAATTTAATTAAAAAAATCAGACACACAAACTCAGTATATACCCTGGGAAAACCCTCCTCTTGAGGGAGAAAAACCCAGCAACAATATATCGCTTATATATTGAATAATAAACAATGATCTCTTTTACAATGAAGCCAATATAAAGGCCAAACACAGCACCATAAATGATGCGATATCTCTTGCAGATAATATAACTCCTTTTATAAGTATATCAGCCTCCTTCAAAGCCTTCCATCTGCACTTGTATAAATTCGCACTTGTCTTAAACTCAAACTATGAATGATGAAAAATACAATCAATATGATACAATGAAGAAGCATCGTATATATATACACATGATAAGGAAGGGATGCATCTCTTTAAAACTTCATGTCGGCCTTCACAAGAGATGTGACTCCTAGAATCATGATGCCGGCCTCCAAGCATCATAACTCTTCAAGGGTGGCGAAATAAATCAAGTCAGCCTCATCGATAATAATTAAATATTATATGGTGTGTAATGATTAAGCGCCTCTTCATCAAAAATCGCCTTGACAAATTAAATAGCCATTAGGCTATCATTTAATTTGTTCTTCATAGAATGGACTGGGCTGGAAGTAAAGGCCCGACGCTGCCAATAACATCAACACTGCATAGCCTTTGTACATGGCTTGAAAAAACTATATAGTATCTACCAAATAGAGCACTGAATGTAGTGCTTGGATGTTGACTTCAGAATAAACTTGTATGAGTAACATTATAACGGTGCATGTATTTTGCTGGTAGACAATGCTTTTGATGATATTTGAGAAGTGGGCTCCATGATTTTAGGTTACTTAAGTTAGAAAAGGGTCTATATGAAGGATGGCCAATACCAAAATACAGTTCAATTGCTGCAAGAAAACAACTCTTCTTTTCTAAAATAATGTGAAAGGCATCAAATGGAAACCTATTGAAAGCTTTTCTAGAAGTCACAAGTCTCTGTTAGAAATAAAGGAACCTTTCTTTCTCTCAAGAAATAGGATTAACAAGCTACCTATTAAAAAACTAGAAACTATAATATGACAGATGAGCCCAATGCTAAATTTTAGGAGAATGCAAGCAGTCCCCATTATATGTGATAATAATAACAGGAGAGTGAGTAATGGAAGAAACCACAGATTTAGACATATTCAGAGTTACTTCAAATGATTTCACCAAGGTGAATTTTGTTTTCAACCAAGATTAGTGTAGTAAAAAACAAATCATGGAAAACCAAATACTGTTCCAATACTTTTTGTATATCGAGTATTGTTTACTCATCTGCATCAGGTAAATTATCAGTGTCATTATAGGGAAGGGGCCAATAGTCCCAAGAAATGTGTGCCTATTAATTCTAATGATTATAATTTTCATATTCTATTACACTATTAACTACAAAGAATAATATAGATTGAATGTAGAACAAAATTCATTTGCTGCCTCAAGATTTCATTAAAAAATATGTATACTTGAGGCAGTAAAGAGGTTTAATTAATATACAGTTCTCCTTTATGATTTGAATAAATTTTGACAACCATTAGTGTCCACAATTATAACAGAAAAGAGTAATGAAAAGTTACAGATAATCAGCCTGCTAAAAGGATGTTCATATCATTCTCACCAAGAATACAAGACAGTAATAAAATAGGTAGCTTTTCATGAATAGCTCACCTCTAGCATGCCAGTTTATGGAGGAATGCAATTTGACGCCCTGAGCTCTATCCAAACATAGATCCCCATCGTTCCATTGCCCTAGACTTGTATAAACATAAGCCAAGTCTTGCCATGCCTCAAGCTCTAGAGCTCTATTATCTCCACCCTATCCAATAAGAATACATCACGGTTATGTCTAAGCTAATATTTGCTAATCTTTTTTCATCCAATGGCCTTGATACTTGATAGGTAAGGGTGTAAAATAGGATAGGTAGTTATCTCACCATCAAATCAGAAAAGCAGGAAAAGCATGATTGCAACCCCAATCAACTTCACACCTACATAAAGAAAATTAGCCAAAAACAAATGGGATGCTTGGGTCCACACCTTATGCTTCCAGTTCCCAGCTCGCAAAGTCTTCCTTTGAGCTTGAACAAGTGCTAGTAACTGCTTGTAAGTCTCAAGAGCATGCATAGTTTGTCCCTTGGCAATCTGTAATTTCGCTTTAGAATGCAATAACTCTCCCCGTTCCCACTTTCCAGTCTCATCCAGAGCAGCATCAATGATCAATACCGCATCAGAAAGGCGCTTCTGTGCAGACAATACAAGCGCCAAGAGCCTCCAACCTTCTACTGAAGCCCCAGCAACCATATCCAGGAATTTCTTTGTGCATCTCAATGCTACATCTAGATTCCGTTGCTCGGCATTTTCCAGCCCGAGATCAAACATAATCTCAGGATCGCTAGTCTCTATGTTTGCAGCCTTTTCCAATGTAGTAAGTGCCTCACGTTGTATCTGAGCCCTTTCAGAGTCATACATAACAGATCTAGCTTGTTTACCCAGAGCAACCCCAAGCAAATGATTTGCCACACCTTTCATATGGCGATTTTCATTTTCAGTGCTTTCTAATGCTCTACGTGCAAAATTCACACCTTCACAAGCATATTTTGAGCTTTTCCCACATAATTTTGCTGCCAAAAGAAGTGCTGGATTATAATCAGGCTTCTCTGAAGGACCTAAACACTTCCTTAAAAGGCCCAAAGCGGCTTCATAATGCCCTGCAGCACTATAGCAGAGAGAAAGGGTGTACCATCGATCCGATCTGTTGTATATACCAGGTAATACTTCTTCTATCTTCTCTGCTAATGTTTCAAATTGACCAGAAATTGACAAGGCAAAAGTAAGGTGATCAATGATTGTCTCATCCCAGGCAATCTTTCTAAGGGCAAATTTTTTGAGGAGAATCAATAACAGCAGTATAGCCTCCTCTATATTATTTTTAGGAACAAATGCACCCTCCACTTGCAAACCCAAACTGGGCGGTCCAGCTTCAATACCACCATAAAGTAAGAATATAGCAAACTCTTTCTGTATCCGAGCTGACCGTTCAGAATCTAGGCACCAGGGATTGAATAATGCCCGTCTGTAAGCAGCTATGGCTTCATGAAACATGCCTGCCTGTTTCCATAGTTCTGGAAGTAATTCTGCTGCCTTGCTCACATTCTCCTTCACTTTCAAATCAACTTCAGAGGCTTCAGGCAGGCCATAAGGTAGAGCAGGTTCAACTGTTTCTAAAATAATTTTGCATTCTTGTGCCGCTTCTGCCAAACAAAACAAGCAAAATTTGACAGTCACTCGCAAATCTTTGATCTTTCCAAGGGTATTGCCAAAGAAATTTATCTAGCAATATATTTTCGAGTATGCATCAAACTACTTGTTGATATTGTAAATAATAATACTAGATTAAAAAAATAGATTGACCACAAGCATAGTTCTTTCGAGTCTTGAATTAGAAAGAGACTTCTCATGATATGTGTCAAAACAATCAGTCTTACAGAAGCATACAAAATTCCATCCATGCACATTTGAACCTGCTAAAAAACCTATGTTCCATGGCATTTCAGGGATGGGGATCGCAGGGGACAGCGAGGGGTGTTTCAGGGGCGGCAATTGAGGGTGACAGTTCTTGTGGACAGCTGGGGACAGCAGTATATACATATATATGAAAAAAAAATTAGATATATATATGTAGGGAAACTCAAATTTTTACAAGTTCAGCTATACATGAATACATAGCAAGCTGATTTTTTAAAACTCACTTGTCCGCAAATACAAAGTCACTTTTGAATCTCAGTTGCCCACATATATCAAGGTTTAAAAATCAGCTTGATATATATTCATGTATAGGTATTTTTAAATCTCGCTTTCATAAACATGAATTTTTTAATTTTTTTACTCTTTTTTAAAAGTGACTTTTTTAAAGAACATTAGGGGAAAAAATTGCCATCAGGAACACCTGCATCTCCCCGAGACGGTCAATGACCAAATGTTCAAGTAGTATTCCACGTTCTTAAATGGCATCCTGGGGATGTTCCCAAAAATTATTGCAGACTGCGGACACCAGAGGACATCTCCTGACATCCCAAAGTCCCAGAATCAGCTACAGAGACAAGGACTGGGGTTTCATAAGGGGGCGCATCCCTGTGTAACAGGGCTTAAAACTGGTTAAATGTACTTTAAAAGACCCAAAATACTCAAATTTCCGATTTCCTTTTGAAATGATATGCTAGAAGGAAAACAGCTAACCAAAAAATAATGCAAAATGCAAAATCTCAAAACTTTGTGTAATGTTTGACTTCTACAAGCATTCAATTATAGCGGCAAAATAAACAATGACTGACTTTATTTTGTATAAGGATAAAGATTAAAGAATATCGAGTTCATTCCAAAAGTCCTCATAAAAGATATTAAACTTAACATGTGAGCCAGACCCTCTTCAGCTCCCCCACCAGTTCTGCACTCATTTCAATGGATATTTGAAAACCCTTTTCTGCTCCCAGTCAAAGTTAAGATTGTTTCTCATTTTTTTGTTCTTTGAATTTCTTTGGTTCTGCTTTCATTTTATCTTCAAGCATAAATCATGTTAATCTCTCTGATAATCCGAGAGGGCTGAAAACCCAAGTCTACCATCTCTGATAAATCATGTTAATCTCTCGATAATTCGGGTCTTCAGCTTCCAGCCCATCTCTACTACTCTGCATTCTGTAAATGCATTCCAGGCCAGGGTAAAGAATCAGCAAAACTAATTACGAATAATCAAAAAAATTACAAACTTTGATAAAGTGGTATCCTTTTTACTGGATTTCGCTTTTATACTGTATGAGGTTTTTTTTTTTAAAAATTGAAATGATGTCTATTAGGGTAAGGTCTCATGGAGGGGGCTTCCTAAAAAATTTCAGTGGGTGCTGTTGAGATTTTTTAGGAATATTTTAAAGCTAGCAGTTTCATGAATTCAATTCAGTTTATGAGTTTGAGCTCCAAAATTTAAGGAACGAACTGAGTACAAATAAAAATTCTCTCATTTTTTTAATTTTTTTTAAGAATTTAAAATTTTAAGTGATAGACAAGTAGCAAAAAAAATTCCTAAGCTGTAGGGGCAATTTTAGCCCCACCTAAATTTCACCTGCTGAAATTTTTTGCAGTCTCAAAAGGTAGGGGCTGCTATTTTCCAGGAAAAGATTCCAATTAATGATGTAGCATAAATTCTTTTGCTTCATGGAACCACTTGATCTATGAAAATAGTGTTGGAAATATTGTCATTGATGTCAAAGGCATTGAACAAGATTGCTGAACAAATTGTCATTGATGTCAAGCAGGTGCATGACTGAAGATATTACAGGGGTATGACTGAAGATAACATACTGCAGATGTATGAGACCAATCTCATGTATAAGATCAATGAGCCAAGGATGCGATAATAAGATATAGACGTGATCATAAGACATTAATGTTGATTTTCTGGAAAATGAAAGATGTGATATAAATATTGATGAATTACCCATAATAAATACAGTCACAGTTTACATAAAACCTAATATCTAGATTCTAAACTGTTACACTTGGTGTTGAAGTTTGACACCTACAACAAATATTATGAAAATGTGACAAAAATCAAGATATAGAGATGGAGAAGGGCAGCGAGGGTGTGACTAAGAGAACAAATTTAAGTGCAGCACTTCACAAACAAAAGACAATCAAAGTTAATTATCAACATGCAGTTTACAAAAACAGAGGTTCAGACTTTTAGCGAATTAGAAAAAATCACATAAAAGACAAAATTGAGAAAAGGACGAAAACCATATATGACAAAAGAAGAAAGTGATTAAAAAGGTAGTGATTAAAGTATAAAACTTAGAAGAATTAATAAAGGAACAACGTTCAATATAAAGTCAAATAGTACGATATTTGGAATGATACGATGAAAAGTCAAAAAAAGTGGTACGATTAATTACTCAACCTCAGTTTATTAAACTAAGTCGATTTAATATGAAATGGTGCGATATATTTTCATAAAGGAGGTGCAATTTCATTAATAAAGTAAAGCGTTCCATTCAAATGACGTATGATTTATGCTTATAATAAAACTTCAGATTTATCAATAAAAGTAATTAATGAAGAGGTGCGATCTGGTAGGACATGCTGTTAGTAAAAAGCAGATTTCAAGAGACATGTTGCTAAAATAAAGGGTTGCAATGTTTGATCAATAAACATATATGAATTCAAAATCAGATTTGTAAATGGGTGTTGGGTGTGAGTGAATTAGAAGATTTATGATACATACACCAGCCAAAAGATTTTGAAGAGCAGATTTTGAGAAAGATATATACAGAAGAAAAGCATATTGGAGATAACAATTAAAGCTAATCTATGAGCAGATTTGTAAAATCTTTATGAACAGATCCATGAAGAGTTCATAAGCAAATTATGAGGAAATTGTGAGTGAATACTATGAATTGAATGAAGATTTTCTGAGTATAGAAAGGAGGAAGTGCAGCACTATGAAGTGCAGATCAGATTTATTCTAAGAAAAATGAGATGTGTGTGTAGAGTACATGGAAATGAAAGATGATCTTAGAGTGGTGAAAAAGACATAGAGGAATATCAAAGACAATCAAGTATATTTGATAAGAAGAGCAGTTCTGATGAGAAGGACATAAAGAATTTTATAGCAGACTTATATTGTAAGTTTGTGATCATACTCTTAGTAGTTTTATGATCAATCTATAGCAGATTTGGGAAAGGGATTACTACAGTTTGAAGAAGAGAGCTACAGCAAAGTGTGTATCATTTGAAGATCAGACTTAAAGGAATTAGTGGAGATTTGTAGTAGGTTTTGAATCAGACTTTGAGCAGTCAAAAGACAGTGTCGGATTAAATTTGTAGTAGAAGGATTTGTGAAAGAAAAGTGAATTCATCATATGGTGATTTATGTGAATATCATTCAAGAAAGATAAATTCAAGAGGAAGAAGATTGTAAAGTCCATCACCTGTTGAGGAAGCAATATTGAAGGTGGAGCACTATCGATTCAAGTTATTATTTTTGCTAAGTTGGTGCTTGGCGAGTGGGAGTTGGAGCTTCCGGTAGGTTGGTGCCTACGAACGTTAGGGGTTGGTGCTCCTTGTAGGTTGGTGCCTACTAAACTACAAATTGGTGATTCAAGTAGGCTGGTGCCTATACTCTTTGTAATTTCATATAAAAACATAAAATACAATTGTTGATGTCAACTTGATCATATTGTGTCTTATTGCATAGTTGATGTTGTGTTGAAGTTTAAAAGATGAGAGGGTAAAAGCCCAAGCCCCCCATGGGACCATACAGTTAGCAGCGAACTAGAATTAGTTTCCAATTATCGATAGGTTAGCTGACCAGTTTGGCAAATGGTCGTTAATTATTGTTTACCAATCTCTCACCCTTCAAAAGATAAAAGAAGGAATATATAAGCAAATGAAAAAAAATCTTATTGAATTGTCATGTCCCCGATTGAGCCCTAATTTCATTCCGGCGATAAATAGTGTCTATCAACACTAAAGTGAAATTTGAATTTTAAATAATAAATAATAAATTTAAATTATTATAAAATAACATTAAATTTAAATAAATCAAGCTTCTTTCTGGCCGACTCTTTTGAAGGAGGCGTTAAAAATAATATTTGTTTTCTTGGCCGACTTCAAATCAAGTTGTATTTATTCTGGATCGCCCTTCATGTTTGATCATCATGGATTTGGACTGTCACGGATTTGGACTTATGTCTTGCTGAGTGTGCAGAGGACGTAGTCGTTTTGGCACAGCACTCAAGTATTGGGCGTAGCTACAAGCCTGAGGGATTCGTGTTTAGCTTATCGATTATCTCATTTCTGGACACTCACTCGTAATTTGAAATTCCACGAAGAAGGGGACGATTCATAGTGCCATCCCAAGAAGATCACAGCCTTGGCCGAGCCTCTGGCTTCGGCCAACGCATCCTTTGATTGGAGACATTACATTAGATATTCTATCAGGGCTTTAGAGCGACAAGAAACTGCAACAAATGCGATCGGGTGTAAGCATCGAGCAATGCCCGTCCATTCTGAGAAGATCACGAGCAGCGATCTGATGACTCCTCCGACCATTGGCTCGGGCGACTCTCAGATTATCAAGTCGTGAATACAAGCTCATATCTGACGCGAATGTTCTACCGTGCCGTCATTCATTGATCTGCCAATGCATCCGCATCTAGTGACCATCGTGCGAGATGTAATCCGAAGACCCAAAAGCTTCCATTGCAGGTGGTCAAACAAGAGCACACATCACAATCACGGGAGTTGTATATTCATCTAGGTGCGATATTCCCTGGTGGCTGGTACTCGCAATCAATCCAGTCGATTGTTGCCTATCCGAGAACTACAACAGAGAGCTAACTTGCAGCATCTACATCGAGCGGTAGCTTTCCCGTCATCAGTTACCTTCTGATCCATGTAGGACTCATATGTCTGTAAACATTGAACTCTATCATAAATTAGTGATATTGTGTGCAATAATGATTTCATATAATATCGAGTAAGGAGCTCTTATGATTAATGTTATGAGCTGCATTTGGAGTGTTCGGGTCTTCATTATGTTCTCAGAATTTCATTACAGTCAGAGCTTAGTTTTTTGTTGAGTTTGTTAGATTGATCCCAGTGTTACATTTTCTATTCTAAGATTGTAGTTTGGGTATGCATCTGATTTGGAATTCATAATAATCTGAGACTGTCTGTGCACAATGATTTGTTGGGTGTGTGTGTATAACAGACCAAGTGTCTTTCAGTGGTATCAGAGCCTCAGGTCCTGCTAGCTTGAGGGAATTTATGCAAGCAAGCGGGGGAGCAGCAACAGGGGAAGGCAGTGGTAAAAAGAAGATGGAGCAAAATAACAAAATCAAATCTTTCTTAGAGAAGCAAGATCGATTAAATCAAGCGTTGATGCAATTGATGCAGACCCTCACTGCTACAATAACTAGCAACAAAGCAAGGCTGAGCAATGTTGATAAGGACATAGGTCTCGTTCAAGAGCAGTATGAGACTGAGGCATCCGAAATTTTAAACGAATACCAAAGCCTTCCAGATGATGCAAAGGCTTGTATTCCCCTTGATGTGTACTTGAGAGCACACGAGTCCCACTACTCCCGCAAAAAAGGACTTTATGACTACATAAGGCAAAGGAAGACAGAAGAGGAAGTTTCAAAAGCTGCTAAGGAAGTGATTGTTATACCCAAAATGAAATTTTTGGCATTCTGCTTAAATTGAGCTAAACAATGTAAAAATGCCATCAAAAGTATGTTTTAGGTCAAACCAAACATGAAGTCTTTGTGGGTTTATGTCAAAGAACCTATGGTTAAAATTCCGAAAAAATGAAAATTAGGGTTTTACGCCCCTATTTTTAAAGAAACCCTTAAAAATAGGACCTTTCCGAAAATGATTGAAAATAATTCTGATAGGATTAATTGCCTTCACGATCACACTAATCAAGTCAAAATTATCAAAAAACATGTTTTACTCTGGTGGGTCTATTTCTGTTTTTCATGAAAAAAGTTAGGAGCTCCGCAACCATTAATGGCAAATTGGCCAGTACCAGGTGCTGAAAGCTAAACCTCAAAAGCTTCAACGAAGAAGCCATGGTGGAAAAGGATGAAAAGATGTTTCAACGAAGGAGATTCTCAAAACGGAGAAGGCCAAAATTTGGCTGTCTGGAAGGTGCACGTTTTGTCTACCAAGGCAAAACACAGTCTACAGTTGAAAAAGGCGCCCCTCTTGAAGAAAGGCGCCCTTAGATCTCAGAGGGCAAATGTAATCATTCGGCATCCTCAACTCAATCATCCTCTTCACTTTCATGCTAGCTCGACAACGAAACAATCAGCAAAATCATCTGATTCAGGGATCATTGACCAACTGTCAACAAAGAATGGAGGATCCATCAACGACAAAAATGCCAAATCAAAGAGCTTCAAGGTAAAAGCGCCCCTGCTAGCCAAGGGCACCCTTCAGTTGCAAGCACTAGATGAATCCATAAGCAGCAACTCTATACATGATATCTTTCCAGCTTCCTCCCAACTACATGATCAATCTGACAGCAGGTCCAAGAGACACGCCAAACGATCACGAGTTGAGATCAAGCAAAAAAAAAGCCAAAATTGAAGAATTGGAAAGACAAGCCAGAAAATGGCTAAGGCATGGCTAAAAGCACCCCCCCTCTTGAAGAAAGGCGCCCTTTCTTGAAGGCATCCAGATTCAACCAGAATCTTCACTGCCTCCCAAGATGACCTTCTCAGCTATGACCTATCTCGTCAGCGAGACTATCAGCTATAACTTCCGACAAATTAATCATCTGATGGAGGAGGTCAAAGTCAGGCAGTTCACAGCATGAAAAGATTCAATCAAAAGCTAAAAGCGCCCCTGCTGGCCAGGGCCAGGGGCGCCCTTTAGTTTGAAGGACCTAAACCTGCCAGCTTCAACTAAGAAGTCAGACATCCTGAGAAAGACCAAGCTGGCTACCCAATGCATCGTCAAGTAGAGTAATCTGATTCATCTAACATCGGGAACGTCAGATCCAGGCAAAGAGGGTCTGAAAAGGTCAAAATGAAGAATAGTCAATGAAAATTGACTAAGGCATTATCAAAAGTGCCCCTCTCAAGGAAAGGCGCCCTTCTTTCTGAAGGCCTAAACTCAGTTTTTTGAGTTAATCCCTCTCAGGCATATCTCATCGTGTTGATCCCACCTCAACAACAAAACTGCCAGCCACTGCCAAAGATCAACTGAGTAACCTGAATCAAAGATCAAACGGGAGCACTTCAGCTTGCAAAACGAACAAAAATGATCAACTTCAAGGGTGGACGCCTAAAAGAAGTCAAAGCAAAAGTGTTGACTTGAGTTAGCAAATTTGGAGCCAAAAAGAGACCAAACACTCCACAATCAGTGGAAATCATCTTTTGGAACTCCAAATCAGAACTGAATGATGAGTTATCTTCCGTACTTTGTGGATCTTAACCCTAATCACCATATATTCATGCTAGGCGTCTGATTCTTCATTATTCTTTTTGCAGGTTGAAGGATAAAACATCAAATAGCTCCCAAGAACATGTTTTCAAGATCTGGTAGAGGTTTTGGACGAATCTTCAATATTTTTGAAGATCATTGGCAGTAAAAGTATTCTTCCCCGAAGATTGCTTCCAAAGACAGATTATTTCAAAGTGGCAGTTTATAACTTCCAATCCATCTTCTGTCTACTTCCTCTATTTCTATCTATATTTCTTTGCATGTCACAGGAAACGACAGATAATCACAGATCTGGCCAACTGGGTATGATCAGCACAGCTTTTTCAACAAAACAAACATGTTAGATTTTTCCAGCAAAAGTAGCCCTACTGCCCCTATTCTTTAGGGTTTCCGGAAAAAGTCATAATATTGAAAAACAGACAAACTGGGTTTGTTTAGCTTTGAAGCATGAACAAAACCCATGTGTTAGATTTTTTTGAGAAAAAACACTTTCTGGTGCCCCGGCTACCTCTGCCACCGAAGGGCTCTTGCATGTCAAAGAAAAACTCGTTTTTCCGAATTTCTAACGATCTAGGTTTGTTTAGAAAATCATTCTCAACAAAACCCATGTCTCAGAATTTTTCGTAAAAACTACCCCCGGCAAGGCTATTTTTAGCAGTTCCAGAAAAGTTGTCAAAACAAGGTCAAGTGCCCAGTCAATATTCAAGGTTTTCAGAATGCAATACTTTCAGGTACAATACAAGACCAAAACGGTCTTATACCATGATTACCTGAAAACGACTGACACAAACTTATGGCAGAAAAATCTAGAGGTCAGTTCTGAAGACTTGGAGGGCATGAACCAAATTACATTGCAAAAAATTGAAGAATCCGGTTTATTCCAAGCTGCGTCTATTCCGATCACTTTATAGAGCATTGAGCTTGTAATTGCTTGCACAAAACATTACAACCCGACTACAAGAGAGATCCTGTCAGTACACGGGAGGGTGATTTGCAGCTTGAAGTCGGTGGACATAGAGACTTGTTTGCAATTCCACCATGCCCTACCAAGAAGGTTATATCAGTAACAGAATGCGAAAAGGCATTCGAGGCTTTGAAGGATGAGTGTTCACTTATAATGGCTGAACATTGGTTGAAAACAAAGAGAACCAGCTTGCCTAGATTGGTTGGTAGAGGAGAATTCAAAGATGAGTACGGAGTGTTAATCACCCTACTCAGCAGAGTCACTGGGCAAGAGGAAGGGAAATCCTTCCAGCCGTGGATGTTCTACATTATTGGCAAAATAATCAACAGAAAGGAACATTACGACTAGGCCTCTCTAATCAGTGACACACTCCACCAACAATTCACTGGATTTCTAGAAGAGCACCGTTTCCATATGTGTTCCTACCTGGTCTACCTGATAGCCTTCCAAGGCGATTTCAGAACACTAAACACTGTGGGAACCCTGGGTGTGCAAAAGGTACAAGAATACTTTCCTCGCTTAGAGTTCACTCTAGCGGAAAGACACTTCAAAAAGATAAATGACCTTTTTACTATGCACACCGTGCACGAGCTAGACCATGAGATGCACGTGCGTATTTCACTAGCAGCTAAGGCAACAATGGTGGACTGGGCGGATTGGTTCATCCAATTCCCCACTTTCACCTACATACGCGTGTATGGCTACAATGGCCACCCCGCCATGATGCCACACTACCCCTCAGATAGGGTAGTGTTCATGGAATTCTTGAGGCAGTTGGCCGAAGTTCACTCTTACCTTCGCATAAAGAAAAAGACTGCTGCAAACTTTCCTTTTCAAATGGGATTCTACAGATGCAGGACTGTAGCCGATGCAAGGTTGATAAGCCAGGAAATAGTGAGATTTAATCTCAAGTACCTCATTGACAGGAGGCCATCCTATGACCCAAGAGGCATCTTCGCAGCTCACCTTGAGCAAAGATCATCACATGAACCTTTCATGGAAGATTTTTGGGTCAACTGCAAGGATGAGTATGAGGTGAGAAGAAGGAACCACAGCAGATTCAAGCTCTCGCAAATTGCAGAACTCATGTCAGAGGACATCGAGGGCTTATCTGAGGACAAAGAAGAAGTCATTCTTTCTTCCTTCTTCACGGGTCTAGTGGATGCACAACCACTCGGCAAAGTAGACTGGTACGCGAAAGAGAGTACGTCTATTGAGGAAATAACAGGTAGAGTAGTTCGACACAGTCAACTCTACCTTGACAGTAAAAAGACAAGGAAGGTAGTACTTCCCCAATCAGAGCCGCCAGCAATTTAGTTTACACTACCTTCCTCGTCTAGGAGGAAACACAGACAGAAGAAGATGAGCATTCTTCCAGAAGGAATGCGGATGTCAGGGAGCACATGGGGAAGAAGAGGAATTGCCAGCACAAGCCAGCAAGAGGTACAAGTGGAGACGGCCACCAATTTACCTGAAATAGTTGAGAACGCTGCAGCTACACCAGAGCCAATGATTGAAATAATCTTTGCAGAGATGGAATCCATTGTAGAAGAAGTTGCAGCAAAAGCGGTGCCTGTGATAGAAACAGAGCCACCGACTTTACCACCATCACAGAGGTCACAAAGTCCTATTGATTTGGACTCGCCACCACGAGGCATTGCCACGGCACAGTCTCGTTCTTCCAGCATTCAAGGGGCCTATGTTCCTCCTCCCAGCGATGCTAGCCGAGATTCTATCTAACTAGAAAGCTCACTTGGGAGGAAAAGAGAGAGACCTTCTTATCAGCTTGACTTCTCTGAATTCCACCATGTCCCACAAAACATGCCGGCAAAGAAGTTGAAGAAGCAAACACATGTAGAAAAGAATGCAGAGAACGAAGTTATCATAGAGACTGCTGCCCCGTCTAAAGACAAAGATATACATAATGTGAGGGTTGAGGATTTCACTTTTTCAAAGGTGAACCTTGGAAAGACCACTCGACAGGTGGAGGCAAACCTTCTTGGAATCGCCTCAGCAAGTGTCAAAGAAAGGATGACAAAGGATGGACAAGACAAAGCAGCCTTGAAGGCTGAAATCTGTTAGCTAAAATTGTACATTTCTAGTTTGATACATTGACACTCCAAACTCCTCGGCCTTGCCTCAAGGACTATTGGATCTCCCAGCTGAAAGAAACCATCATTAGTTGATTACATACGGCAAACACTTGAGACGTCAAGTGGATGAATTTGTCGTCAAAGGACGGTGTGTGTTAGCAGAAGCATATCAACTGAGAGACAGGGCACATGGACTTAGATCAGAAATCCAGCAGTCAGATGTAAAGGCAGCTCAAGAGAGGTCGAGAGAGGAGGCGACATTTGCTAATCTACAACAGGCATATGAATCAGTTACAACCACTGAGAACAAACACCATCTCTTTGAGTGGAAAGAACAAGTGGCATACAAGGTGAGAGCCTACGATGCCAATTCAGTGGAGCTGATTGACTATAGACGCTTTGTCGCCAATATTATCAACTTTGCAAGAACGTTGGTAATATCCTTCCCTGAGTTAGAATATCAGTGAGAAGGAGGAGAATATGTTGAGCTTGAAACGATACAAACACGGTTCCAAAATGTCATCCGGTCTTCATTCCTTGAAGATCCCAATGGTTGCAAATTAGCCAAAATTGCAGCCATATCTATCCAGTTAGATGAAACAGCTGCCCAATGCATAATCTACTAGCAGCAGCTCACGACGGGTGAAGAAATGCTTAGACGCCACATAGTCACCTTGAAAAGCATTAATTGCCCGGGGGCCGAAGAGGTCAATGACTTGATAGAGACTTTGTTGACCAGTGGTGAAGAGGTGTAAAGCACCAAGGAAGGACGTCCCACCCTCCAAATAGCATTAATGATGACTGAAGTCAACTTGATGCCCCTTTCCAAGTTGACTCCAGATCTCCACAGATCATGCATGTCAGATCCCACTAATCTAGGATGTCTAATTGACTCCCACGATTTGTGGATCTCAAATCTCCTCAAAAGGTGGATGTCTATTTGGAGACATATTTGTAACATAAGTTCACTTTTAGTTAGGTGTCAGTCAACTGAGGTAGATTTCTAGTTTGACTTTTGTTAAGTTTCAGTTAACTGAAGTAGATTTCCAATTAACTGTTTGCTCACCTATTTTTAGACATAGAAATAAATCTTGTCGATTGGCAAGAACTGTTTATTAACTCAAGGAGATTTTAGGGTTGCCTACTCCTTTGAGTTTCTATAAATAAGAGCCTTAGGTTCTTTATTTGTTTTTTAACCTTTATTTGCTAAGCAAAATTGCTACGCCATTGTTGCCAGAGTTAGCTTGTTTATATATGTTCACTCTTGGATGAGAGTTCGTTGGTTGATCGCAATTGTGCATGATTTCGTGCCTTTGTTGTCCCAACCTTTGTAATTCTTTGGAGAAGCTTGAAAAAATAAATCAGATGGCGCATGCTTGCTTGATCTAAATAATTGAGTGTTTTCAAAGTCTTTTTTTCAAATAGTGCATTGTTTCGATCTCCTCCTTGGACAGGTGTCGTCACCTCCTTGGATATTTTGTCATCGATCATTATCGTTTGATGTTGTTTAATGTTTTGTCTTGCAGCCTACACTTTGGACAGGTGTCGTCACCTCCTCGAGAATCCTATTAGACAGGCCATCGTTCCTTGTTGTTTCCAGTGAGCTGTTTCCAAGCCTACACCTCGGATAGGGGTTCCTCCTCCTTGGCAAGTTTCAGATCCAGTTTACCGTAACGAGTGTTTACTTGTATCGAGCCCTATCTTGGTATATATCCGAAGGTTCAGAGCCTCGGCCATATTCCATTGAGACGGAGGATTCAAGTGATCCAACCAATCCATTTCGCTCCTACGCCCTCATGCTTTGTTTATCTTGGGGAGGTAGGATAGTTTAGAAGCTTAGTTAATCGTAGTTAAGATCTACGGAAACCAGAGAAAAGGCTTAGCTACGGTGCATTGGTTTATGCACCCTTGTGTCCTACCGCTGAGTAAAAAAGATAGGAACCTTACTACACCCCTTTTTTACAGTAGAAAATCAGCAAAGAGAGATCTTCCTCTCTATAATCCAAAGAGCATGTACTAACACACTTGCAATAGCTGTTTGTTTCCAATAAGCACTCCAGAGATGCTAATTGAAACGCCAACAGTGATCAAAGGGTCGGAGCCAAAAGAACTAGTCTTGAAACAAGAAGAGTCCAAGGTGATGGAATGTGAGCAAAATGCACAAAAGGAGAAAGACGTATAAGTGATCGAGTCCCCTGAAGATGTTGAAGTGGAGATTGAACTGGAGAAGATTTCAGGTGTTAATAAGGAGGTCTCCCACCTTGAAATAGAAGGTACGAGAGTTTTCGAACCTTTCAATGATAATCAACGATGTTTGGAAAAGTTGGATGATAAGGGTTTCTCTACTATGTGAAATGGTGAATCAGAAGTCCTTAATCGACTTATAGATAAACAAGGATCTGAAGGGAAGCATGTTGAAGGGGTCCAAGTTTTCCCCTCCTATGACCAGCTACATGGAGATATAGATTTCAATTGTGGGACATCCGATGAAGACAAGCAAGAATTCACTATTGCACCTACTAATGGAGAACACATTAGTCTTCATGTCGACCACAAGGTGGAAGGAAACATGGTGCCAAAGTTCGCCAAACCAACATTGATGGATCAACTGTATGAAGGCATGAATGCTACTAATGCCCCATCGGGTGAGCCTAGCCTTGCTTCGCCAGCCCTACATCTTATTGGTAATGAATCGATTTGTGTTTTGGATAATGATGACGCTCATACACATGAAAGCAATACAAAAATGTTGTCAGGCAGCGAACAAAATAACCTTGACAAAGATGAGTTGAGGAATCACTCTACGATTGTGCCTACCCTCTAGATCAACAATTGAAGAGGATCATGAATCGACTTACGTGCTGACACCCTACTCTTATGGTGATGATTCCTCTATTGTGTATGCTGATAATGGTGTTGTATTATGGGAAGAAGATTACTCCACTCTCTACTACAATGAGGATGCTTTGATTGAATTTGATGTTGACTCAGCCTCAGAACAAGAGTTGTGTGAAAAAGATGTCATTGAGGTAGCTGATTTTAGGAAACCTGGTTGTGAATATAAATCAGAAATGACTGCTCAGATTTATGATGGTGATGTGGAAGATAAATCAGAAATGCTGCATGGAAGTTTTCTAAACCATAAGCCACACACATTGGAGAGGCAATTGAGGATGAATGATAGTCAGATCATAGCAGCCCTGACTCACTTTGATGAAATTCATAAAAAGATGGCAGATTTGTGTTGGAAGGCCCTGGAAGGACTCAAAGGAGGTATATCTCTTGATGATTTGCACATACTCCAAGAGAATCTGGCGGTAGTGAAGTCAACCTTCCTACACCTACTTGTGGACAGGAATCATCTCCTCGCACTCGACAAGATTTATGTTGGTGCCTTGGAACGAAAGGAAGATGAAATGGAGAGCACTATGGATTTCCGGGTGAGCACTCAAAGGGCTTCTAGAGAATCGGAAGAGCATTGCGGGGAGTGGAGCTTGGCGCACTCTTCATCACTCTTAACGAAATTTCAAACCTCTATGGCAGCCACATCCAATGAAAGACAAGGTAACAAGAAAGGGGCAAAGAGTGAAGACACGATGGAAGGTCTTGAAGGATTCCATGGAGATATTGTTTGCAGCCATAGGACTGAGTTTGTAACACACGACCAGCACTTGGAGACACCTCATGGACCAGCACTTATTGGTAACCATTCCCTTGTGGAGGGGGAGATAACTGAGATCGAGGTGAATCCCACGCATGAGCATGATGTAGGGGCTGACAGCAGACTCATATCTTCACCATATCATGTTATGACAGCCAAAGGAATCAGCATTGAGGGTTATAATTCTCATGAGGAAACTCGTAGTGGGTCAACACATGTTGGAGAGTATGAAAAAATATGCAAGGAAGTGATCAAAGGCTCTATAAAAGGGCATGTCAGCAGTCCTAAATTTCTGATTTGGAAAAACAATCCCTCGTTCTTGCATAGTCAGATATTGGTGGCACTTACACATGAGAATCAAAGTGGGAAGACTCTTCCTACAATCAACATTACCTTAGGAGTCAAAGATGAAGATTTGATAGGCCCTAGCATGAAGAAGGAGCCTCGTATGGCAGCCAAGCAAGTGAAGCAATCAGATCTGAGGTATGAATCATAATTCCTTGTTTGTTCTCATATCTTGCTTTATGTGGAATTGGTGTCACCTCTTTGGGGGAGTCATTCGAAGGTTCAACCCATACATGGTGTGATGGAGCACACACTTAGCGGACCAGCCACTAGTGTTACACCTTTATGTGTGAATGGAGATAGGGGTGGAACAAATGTGGGTTGTGTTAAATTTTATGATCAGATGTAATGCACAGAATTTAATTCAAAATAACAACACAATAACACAGCAGATACCTTGGGAAAACCCTCCTCTTGAGGGAGAAAAACCCAGCAACAATATATCACTTATATATTGAATCACAACAAGAATGTCTCCTTTACAATAGGCCGATAAGAAGGCCAACAAGAAGCACCACAATCTGATGCAAATACAGAAACTAAGTGATGCAATCTGCTAATAATGATCTCAGCCTTCTACACAAATATCGATCTGCTCTTGAGACAAACTCGCACTTGTAAAAAACTTGAACTTGATATGAATGGATGTGAATGAATGAATGCCAAGCAAAGAAATGCCATCGATTATATGTACAAGTGAAAGGGAGAGACGCATCCCTTCAATTCTTCATGTCGACCTCTACAAAAGACGTGACTCTAACAAACAATGGTAACACTTCATAAATGAAGTCAACTTCTCCTGATAACAAATATTAAATATCTCTTAATGAAATCGCATCCATAACATATATGATGTCGGCCTTTTAAGATCGCGCCACTTCATGAGATCGAGCCTTCATTAATAAAAGTCGTGCCTTTTCAAAATATAATATTACAATTCAAATAGTCGTTTAGGCTATCATTTGAATTGTCTTCAAGGAGACATGAAGTGTTGGAAGTAGCAGCCCGCCGCTGCTTTATAACATCAACACTCCCTCTCAACTAGGGAGGATACTTCCAACTGCATAAGACATATCACCTCATCGTGATGTCAACCACAATGGCTACACCCATATGTGGAAAGGAAAGATATCACCTCATCATGATATCAACCATCATGGCTACAACCATGTATGGTATGTACAAGTGCTCATCACTCAACGTGATGTTGTCACCTCATCGTGACATTTCACCATAGCTATCCCAGAGGGTGAAAACACAAGTACAAGAAAATCATCACAGACTCTCTCACGTGATGCAGTCATGGAGTCACACACATGACATCCACCATGGCTCTCCCAGAGGGTGGAAACAAGGGCTTTCACCTCAAATCTCAAAGAGAAATGCATTAACAAGGGCTTGCACATCAAATCTCTCTCAAAGAGAAATGCATTAAAGAGGATCACTGATACTGAGACTCCTTCTCAGCTAGAGCTTGATTCTCCACCATACCAAGCTTGTCTCGAAAGTACACAAACTTTATCCTGGAGAGAGGCTTGGTGAGAATATTTGTTGTCTACTCATCAGTGTTGATATACCTCAACTGGATTGCTTTCCTCAATACCATATCTCTGATATAATGGTATTTGATCTCAACATGTTTAGTTCTGTCATGAAACACAGGGTTGACAAAAAGCTTCACACAACTCTGGTTATCACAATGAATGATAGTTGGCTCCATTGATTGTCCAAACAATCCTGCAAGGAGCTTCCGAAGCCACACTGCTTCTCGAGCTACCACACTAGCTGCAATATACTTGGCCTTTGCTCTACTCAGTGCCATTGAAGACTGCTTCCTGCTACACCAGGAAATCATCGCAGACCCCAAACTGAAGCAACATCTAGAGGTGCTCTTCCGATCAGTAACACACCCTGCCCAATCAGAGTCGATATAACCATGCAGCTCCAAGTCCACATCAAAAGAATACCTCAAGCCATATCCAATTGTGCCACGCAAGTATCTCAGAATATGCTTTGCTGCAACTAGATGTATTTGCCTTGGTTCACACATGAATTGACTAAGTGCACTCACTGCATAGCAAATATCCGGTCTAGTATTGACTAGATGCATCAATGATCCAATCAACTGCCTGTACATCGTGGAATCCACCAAATCTAAACTAGCTGCAACCTCTTTCAACTTATGCATGTTGGTCTCCATAGGCGTAGACATGGATTTGCAATCCATCATACCAAATCTCTTCAGGATATCAATAGTATACTTCTCTTGACTTAGAATCATCTCATCTAACTTCTACCAGACTTCTAAGCCAAGGAAGTAATGCATGAGACCAAGATCCTTCATTTCAAATTCAGAAGCCAACTCCTTGCATTTGATAATGAGGTGATCTTCTCCAGTAAGAATCAAATCATCAACACATAACCAAGATTAATGCTTCGCCATCAACTACCTTGAAGTATAGGTTTGAATCAGCATCATTCTTGGAGAAGCCCAAGCTTGACAGGTAACGATCAATTCTTTCGTACCAAGCACAAGGAGCCTGCTTAAGACCATACAAGGCCTTCTTCAGCCTGCAAACATGAGACTCCTTCCCATGTACCTCAAATCCATCAGGTTGCTCAATATATACTTCTTCCTCGATTACGCCATTCAAAAATGTTGTCTTCACGTCCATTTGGTGAATCTTCCATCCTTTAGATGTAGCAATAGCAATGATGGTCCTGACAGAAGTATAACGAGCAACAAGAGCAAATGTTTTCTCATAGTCAACTCCCTCTTTCTGTGAGAATCCTCTAGCCACGAACCTTACCTTGTACTTCTCAATGCTCCCATCAACCACATGCTTGATCTTGAAGAACCATTTAGAAAATACCACAGATTTGCCTTCGGGTCTAGGAACAATGTCCCAAACATCATTCTTAAGAATGGATTGATACTCCTCAAACATAGCATCTCTCCAAACTTGTTGACTAGAAGCTTCCTCAACACTGGAAGGCTCGGACTCAATAAGCTGGCTCATCAAGGCTACATAACTAGAGAACTTATGAGGTCTCTTACTTTCTCTGAAGGTTCCTCCCGGGGCTGCAAACCTTTTTGCCTCTTGCATTGTTTGCCTAGCCCAAAGAGGTCTTTTTTCTTCCAATCACAATATTTGTAGGCCCATCAGTAGGTTCCAAGGGCTCAACTGGATCATCATCTTCTTTAAGTTCAGGAGCCTCCCTCTGAATCTCAAAAGTATGGTCGACTTCCATATCCTGAGGAAACTCTTCATTATCTATCTCCATGTGAGTGCCCTTGGATCTTTTGAATGCAACATCCTCCTCAAATGTGACATCTCTACTGATCTCAATCAACTTTTGACCTGGAATGTAGATTTTGTAGGCTTTTGATGTCTCACTATAACCTACAAATATCCCCTTCTTGCCAGAAGGTTCCAACTTTGTCCTTTTGTCCTTAGGCACATGAACATATATAGGACAACCAAAGATCCTCAAATGACTTACTTCCGGCTTCACCCCTATGAATGCTTCTTCAGGAGTCATGTTCTCCAGAATGCGATGAGGACTTCTATTTTGAACATAGACTATTGTCCTAGATGCTTCCGCCCACAGGAAGGTTTGTAGATCTTGGTCATGAATCATGGCTTTGGCTACTTCCACAATAGATCTGTTCTTCCTTTCAGCAACACCGTTTTGTTGAGGATTATAAGGGGCACTGAACTCCCTCTTAATCCCAGCTTCAATGCAAAAGTTACGGAAGCTGCCGGAAGTGTACTCTCCTCCATTATCGGATCTCAAAACCTTGATCCTCTTTCCAAACAAATTCTCCACCTGAGCTTTGAATTCTTTGAACCTCTCTAATACCTCCTCAGATTCTTTAGATTTCAAAAAATTAATCCAAGACTTTGTAGAGTAGTCATCAATAAAAATAATGTAATACAAGAAAACCACTCGAAGAAGCAACAGACATTGGACCACATAAGTCAGAATGAATAAGATCTAGAATACATTTGGATCTACTTTCACTACTATGAAATGGACCTTTTGTATTCTTACCCAAAGTGCAGCCTTTGCAAGTACCGTCATGCTCCTGGTTGAATTTCGGAAGACCCGTGACCATTCTCTCCATGGTAGGAAGTGCTCGAAAGTGAAGGTGAGCTAATCTTCGATGCCAAAGTTCACATGAACTTGAATAATCATGCAATAGAGCCTGAAGTGGACGAGTGCATAGTCTGTAGAGGCTCTCATCTCTAACTTCAATCACCCGAGCAACCTTGATATTAGAGTTTTTTGTCCATACAAGAACTTTGGCTTCTAAAAATGCAACTTGGTACCCCTTGTCTTCCAAGGCTGAAATGGAAACAAGGTTTCTCTTGATGCCTGGAACAAATAGCACATCACTCAACTGCAAGGAAATGTCAGAATCCAAGTGAAGAGAGGAGGTCCCAACTCCTTTCACAGAGTAACTAGCATCATCTCCAATAATGACTTGTTCACTAGAATCTCTCTCCACCAAATCAGTTAGATGCTCCCTAAATCCAGTGATGTGGCGAGAGGCACCACTATCAATCAACCAAGTGTTGGTATCGATAGGTACATTGCTTGACAAGGCCGAATAGAATAGATATTCACTTGAATTCTTCTGCGGAGAGATCTCATCAACATCTGCAATGGTAGCCTGCTGCTTAGGCCTGGTTGGACAGTCCTTTGCATAGTGACCATACTTGTCACATCTTCAACATTGGACTTTGGAGAGGTCCCACTTCTTCTTGAATGTAGGAGCACCATCAACTCCTTTATCTCTATTCCTCTTGAAATATCCTTTTTTTCCACCTTTCCCTTTCTTCTTTGAGGATTGAGTGGCAAGAACATGAATGTCTTCGTTAGTGGAGCTTTGACCAATACCTCTCGCAACCAATCTAGACTCTTCTTGAATACAATCCGCCTTCGAACGATCAAACTTGGGAAGTTTCGATCTCGCATTGATTCCTTGAATGTAAGACTCCCAAGATGAAGGAAGACCATTGAGAGCCAACATGGTCAAATCCTTATCATCAACAATATGACCAATAGTAGAGAGTTGATCTCTCAATTCATAAATCTTCATGAAGTAAGCGATGACAAATTCTCCTTTCGCCATCTTAACATGATGAAGTTGTTGCTTTAGTGCAAGTGCACGGCTTGTGTTGTTGATTTCATACATCTCCTCCAAAGTTTTAAACATCTCTCTTGCTGTCTTTAACTTGGAGACGATAGGAACAATATGGTCCTTCACAGAATCAACTAACATCTTCTTCGCCTTAATATCTTTCTTTTTCCATTGAACCTTCTCTTCCTCATCCGTAGGCTTGAGGACTTTGCTCTCCACGAACTTAGCCAATTCATTTTCCTCCAAGGTGAGCATAATTCTGAATCTCCAAGATGTGAAATTTGATGCTCCCTCAAGTTTGTCCTCGATCTTGAGACCGTTCACCATCTTGACAAAGAGATAGAAGTGATCAAAGATGAGAGAGAGAATAAAGAGTATCGCTACAAGACTAAATCTGGTCAAGATCTTCTTCAAATCCGCTCTGATACCATGTTAAATTTTATGATCAGATGTAATGCACATAATTTAATTCAAAATAACAACACAATAACACAACAGATACCTTGGGAAAACCCTCCTCTTGAAAGAGAAAAACCCAGCAACAATATATCACTTATATATTGAATCACAACAAGAATGTTTCCTTTACAATAGGCTGATAAGAAGGCCAACAAGAAGCACCACAATTTGATGCAAATACAAAAACTAAGTGATGCAATCTGTTGATAATGATGTCAACCTTCTACACAAATATCGATCTGCTCTTGAGACAAACTTGCACTTGTAAAAAACTCGAACTTGATATGAATGGATGTGAATGAATGAATGCCAAGCAAAGAAATGCCATCAATTATATATACAAGTGAAAGGGACAGACGCATCCCTTCAATTCTTCATGTCGGCCTCTACAAAAGACGTGACTCTAACAAACAATGGCAACACTTCATAAATGAAGTCAGCTTCTCTTGATAACAAATATTAAGTATCTCTTAATGAAATCGCATCCATAACATATATGATGTCGGCCCTTTAAGATCGCGCCACTTCATGAGATCGAGCCTTCATTAATAAAAGTCATGCCTTTTCAAAATATAATATTACAATTCAAATAGTCGTTTAGGCTATCATTTGAATTGTCTTCAAGGAGACGTGAAGTGTTGGAAGTAGCAGCCCGACGCTACTTTATAACATCAACAGGTTGGTCATTGATTCTTGAGGAGTTTACTCGTGACAATGTACAACCCCATCATATGGAAGACTCCTTGGTGGAGCATGAGACTACCCTACTTTAGGGACTTTTGGCACAGATCATGCACACATTTGCTTTTGATTGGAACACACGTGGAGGAATGGAGTCTCAACTAGTCTATAAACCTGGGTATGAGGATATTGTCATAATACAAGACTTTGGGTTGCAAATAATTGTGTCTCAGCTGAGCTATGATGTATGGCCTCTGCCTTATGCTTTGATAAGAGATGCCCGACCTACATTGTTGTACGTGGATCTCCTAGCGGGTACTTGGAGGACTGTGACTGCTTTAGTGATTTGGAGGGATAGGAAACATCCCTTTTGGCATAATGATGTGGCACTATCACTTGTTGTCATTAGAAGAGTTTTGCACATCCATGGGAGATCTTTTGGAGTCAGGGAATTAGCTGGTGATGATAGCTGGCATACTTTCTAGTTGTTGGTTGTGTCAGTGTGATGAGTTGGGATCCAAGTATCAATATGTTTGGTGCATTCATCCATTGAGATCATGAAGATGGACTTGATGGGGTTAATATCAAAGTGGAGCAACGGATGACTCGATGCAAGTGGCCATCCCTCCAAGATCATATCTTTCGTCACTTGTTGGTCAACTCAACGTGCATGGACACAAGTCTGCAGTTGCTTGAGGGCAAGCAACATCTGAGCGGAGAGGACTGTCATGTCCCCGATTGAGCCCTAATTTCATTCCAACGGGAAATAGTGTTTATCAACACTAAAGTGAAATTTGAATTTTAAATAATAAATAATAAATTTAAATTATAATGAAATAACATTTAAATTTAAATAAAATATTGCTTCTTTTTGGCCGACTCTTTTGAAGGAGGCATTAAACATAATATTTGTTTTCTGGGCCGACTTCAAATCAAGTAGTATTTATTCTAGATCACCCTTCATGTTTGATCATCACGGATTTGGACTTATGTCTTGTTGAGTGTGCAAAGGACGCAATCGCCGCTCTAGCGCAGCACTCAGGTACTAGGCGTAGCTATAGGCTTGAGGGATTCGTGTTTAGCTTATCGATTATCTCATTTCTGGACACTCACTCGTGTTTTGGAATTCCACAAAGAAGGGGACGATTCATAGTGCCATCCCAAGAAGATCACAACCTTGGCCGAGCCTCTGGCTCTAGCCAACGCATCCTTTGACTAGAGACATTACATCAAATATTCTATCGGGGCTTTAGAGTGACAAGAAACGGCAACAAAAGTGATTGGGTGTAAGCATCTGGCAGCACCCGTCCATTCTGAGAAGATCACCCGTCCATTCTAAGAAGATCACAGGTAGCGATCCGACAACTCCTTCGACCATTGGCTTGGGCAACTCTCGAATTATCAGGTCGTGAATACAAGCTCATATTTGACGCAAGCACTCTACCGCGTCGTCATTCATCGATCCGCCAATGCATCCGCATCTAGTGACCATCGTGCGGGAGGTAATCGGAAGACTCAGAAGCTTCCATCGCGGTTGGTCAAACAAGAGCACACATCACAATCACAGGAGTTGTATATTCATCTAGGTGTGATATTCCTTGGTAGCTGGTACTCGCAATCAATCCAATCAATTGTTGCCTATCTGAGAACTACAATGGAGAGCTAACTAGCAACATCTAAATCGAGCGGTAGCTTTCCTTTCATCAGTTACCTTCTTATCCGTGTAGGACTCATATGTCTGTAAACATTGAACTCTATCATAAATCAATGATATTGTGTGCAATAATGATTTCATTTAATATCAAGTAAGGAGCTCTTATGATTAATGTTGTGAGTTGCATTCGGAGTGTTCGAGTCTTCATTGTGTTCTCAGAATTTCATTATAGTCAAAGCTTAGTTTTATGTTGAGTTTGTTAGATTGATCCCAATGTTATATTTTCTATTCTAAGATTGTAGTTTGGGTATGCATCTGATTTGGAATTCATAATAATCTGAGACTGTCTATGCACAGTGATTTGTTGGGTGTGTGTGTATAACAAACCGAGTGTGTTAGAAATTTGTTTTAGTATTTACTTTTAGCCTCAATGTAGATGTGGAAAAAAGTTTGGACATAAATATTTTTTAAGAATAATTTATTATAATATTTTATCTCACATAAATAAATTAAAGTTATAAAAATAAAAATATAATTCTAAAAATATTATATATTAAAAATATAAAAAATATGGGTTCACCCCGCAGCATGACCGTAAAGTCATGGGCCTTGTTGATAGAGCGTCGCAAGTTCAATTCTCACGAAGGAGGCTCTCTGGTGGCAATTGAAGGATGAAAGAAGGATGCATAGGTGGTGTTCAAACCACAATTCCTGCGGCAGAAGAAAGATGTTGGCGACGGTGGTGTTCAGGCCACTTAGGACCTCGCGGCAGGTGCAAAGGAGTTGGCGCCAGGGGACGGAATCGAGCCTACTAGAGGAAGGGAATTAATTTGCCGAGGAAGAACGAAGGAAGGAGTTTGGGAGGTGGAAGAGGTGTGAAGGAGGAACGGAGGAGCGGAGATAGCGGTGAGAGGAGAAGAAGCGTGAAGGAGGAAGGGCAGAGGAGATAGGGAGAAGGGGTGTCGGAGGAAGCAAAAAGATGGGAGAAAGGAAGGAGGTAGGAAGGAGAAAGGGAGGCTCGAAGAGGAAGAAGAAGAGCACGAAGTATGGGGTGGAGGAGCTCGAAGAGGAAGAAGAAGAGCACAGAGTACGGGGTGGAGGAGCTCGAGGAGGAAGCGGAGGGATGAAGGAGATAGGAAGGAGGGGTGATGGAGGAAGGAAGAAAGGGGGTAGGAGGTGGGGTGACGGAGGAAGAAAAAGGGGGGTAATGGAGGAAGTGAAGAAGGAATAGAGGAAGATGGAGGAGAAAAAGAAGAAAGGAATGGACTGGTGTTAATACCAGACAAACACGGGAATGAGGTCCCCCATAAATTGTGGCCTCACTGATTCAAAGCTCCAGTCAAAAGCGATTATCGATCAAAAAATAAATATTATTAAAAATAATAAAAAAATATTTTAAAAAATAAAACAATTTAAATAATAAAAACATAACAATATAATTAAAAAAATAAAACATTTAAAAAAAAAAAACCTATATAATATGACAAATGTTCTTTAAAAAACTTCAAGTTAAAAAAAGAATACCTACCAAAAAGGAGCATTTATGTTTAAAACATATTAAAGTTTGAAATATTTTGGTTAGAATCGGGGAACACGTGATAATGATGATCAGAGTTATTTATCTGCATTGAAGGAAACTTAGATCAGCCTGCATGCTGTTCAAAAGTCATAGTTCGCAATACGTTCGATTGGTAATATTAAGAGAAACCCATGGCAATGAGCAGATTCTTGGCTGCATAAATAAAAGAGAGACCGGTTTAAATACTAAAAAGAGCTGCAGTTTAAGAAAACATAAGACTCTTTGGCAACGTCGAGGCAGGCTTTTCTCATGTCCTTATGCAGTTGTGTTTTCTTTTAAAGGTTGTCATGTAAATTTTTAATTATAAAAAAGGATAATTTGAGTTTTTTTTAATTTTTACAAAGTAGTTTTTGTTTAGGATTTAAAAAAGTTGTAGAAAAAAAAAAGGGGTGGGAAATAATCACAAACTGCATGCTGACAAAAATGTCACATGATTTCACAAATTTATTTTCTGTTTTTTAACATTTGCTTTCAATTGTTTCTTCCAAATTTTAACTACACAAATTGTTATTAAAATTTAATACTATCAAATACAAATTTAAGATGACTACTTAAAAATAAGCAGAAAAATTAAATAACTTCTTAAAAAATTAAGCAGTGGCTCCTAACCAAAATAAACTAAACGGCCACATGAAACCCTATCCTTAAAAACTGAAACAACATTTCAAATTAAACAGTGGCTCCTAACCAAAATAAACTAAACAGCCATATGAGCTCCTACCCTTAAAAACTGAAACAACATTTCACCGGTTAAAACAGAGAACAGAGCTTTCTGATTCCGTTTCTGATAACAAAGAACAAATATGCATGGAAAGAGAAAATGAATGAAAATCTAAGCTGTATTGCATATTGTGAAAAAAAAACTGTGGAATAAGAATAATTTTAGGAAAGCAAGAACAAATGAATTATGTTGAGCATTTAAAAATTATAAGTGAAAGATACGATGTTTACTACTACTTGGGCCTACTGAACATCTAGTCAATGGATTTCTTCAAAGAGAGATTGTTAGGTTAAAAATATACATCATGATAGCACAATTACTCAATGCACATTAAGTGTGAGGTGCTAAACAACTAGACTAGAGAAAGATTTGAATTACAACCTTACATAGCTTGAATTGCAAAATGTTCTTTCATGTGCACCTGAGAAACCAATCACAGAGTAGAATACAATATCGGTACCTTTTGCAAGCCCAAGCTCTTGCAGAGATTTTGCTTTAAGAAGAATAGATTCAAGGAGAAGACTGACAGCATGCATTGACATGGTATGACTGCTTCCATTGCGAGAGCGTACTTTTCGGCGTTGCACCCTTTCAGAAATTGATTGCCTCATCTTTGATGTTATCCTGTTCATATCTATTCCCTCAAACACCTGAAGTGCTGCTTCTACATTGCCTCGCTGGTATTCTAGCCTTCCCAACAATGCCCTGGCTTCCTGCATTAAATAATTCATATAATTAGCACACACATATTTATCCGATTCCTCATGATATTTGAATCAAAAAAGAAGCAAAGAAAACTTATATACTAAGATCAATAACAATTTTACTTCAACAACGACAAATCTAATAAATATACTGAAGCCATCAGATATATACGAGATACACATCAAACAGCATTCAATTTCCAAGCAACACTAACTTCATGGCACATGATTTGAAAGAAAAACAAATATACTTATATAAAATTCCAAATAGAAAACTGAGGTCAATAGTATGTTTTCAATTCACAATGTCATAATTAAGCAAGAAGTTTGATTATGTTAAATGTCTTTTGAAATATAATAAGAATGATTATAATAATCAATAATGTAATTGTGTTATATTCTATACATACATAAGAACTGTTGACACTCTTTCATATTGAAGAGAGAATCATCGAAGAAAAGATTTTAGTTGGTGGAGGTGACCTGTCATGATAGAATCATATACAACACTTATACTCATGAAGATAGATTGCATATGTATGTGAATAAGAATGATGTATATGTGTTTTTCTTATCTATATATAAAATTGCATGAAAGAAAAATCTCTTTATATAAATCTAAACTAACGAAGATGTATTAATATGAATAAAATATGTATATATCAATATTATTAAATATAAATACTATTGAATAAAACTAACATTATTATACTTAAAAAAAAGACATTAAACTTTTTTATTAAAAAGAATTAAAGATTATTTAAAAAGATAAAATAAAATAATTATTATTACTGAATGCATAGCAAGTGATACTTATTAAAAAGAGGGAGTAGAATAAAATAATTGAAAAAGAGGAGCCAACAAATCATATAAGAGAATTTTATTATTAAAAGCCTTAAAAGGCAGCTAGAAACAAAATAAACAAAATTTAGGAGGAGGATAAACTCAAATTGGCCACCTGCCTTCTCAGTGCTTCCCAAATTTTGCATGCATATCTAACATGGAGGTATTAGTAAAGATGGTGAAAGCTGGCTTTTTATACCTGGCAGTTGCAATTGCTTAAAAGTTTTTTAGTACATATCTAAAAGGGAGAAAAGAAAAGCATGGGGAAAAAAAGGAAAAAGGAGTATTTTTTCGGGTTTTAGCGTGAGTTAAAGTGCCTCTCTGGCATGGAACTTGAGACTTTCTGCAAATGGTGACCCTCAACTCCTCCAACATTGTCAGACTCGGTTACTCAGCTGAGGCCAAAACAATCATCACCTCTTACTACTATGCATCGATGTGACTGTCTTGCCAAAGAGCGAGGTTTGGCATTTTGGTTATAAATCCATATTTGATGATGATTGTGTTTAAAATCCTTTAGATCAGATTAGTCTGTAGGATAAGGTTTTCTTGTAGATTAAATAATCACAGTTTTGTCAACACTAATGGAAGTTCACAATTTTTACAAAATTGTTGAAGAATACTAAATGGATTGTGTAAATCTTCTAGAGTTTTTCTGCAAGAATAATAATGTCATTAGCATGTATATCATAAAGATAACAAGTTCAACCATGTTAATACTTTTCCACTCATCCTTATACATTCTTCGCCTTTGATGATATATATGTGTGCCATCCTTGTCTTACCTTGATGTTACATTTATACCCATTAAACATTCATTGTTACATTTCATTTGGCAATAGCTTTTTCGTAAAGCTTAATTACAGCTTTGCACAGCTGAAGAGGGATGCTGATTTCTTCTTATCTATTCAACAGATTGGCCCTTGGAACAGTTCCAAAGGCTTACTGAAGTTAACAAAGCAATACATTGAGTTCTTCCTTATTTTATCTCTACAACCCTCAATGTAATTTCTAAAGTTGACAAGGCGAATAGAAGTAGCAGGTATGCCTAAGGTGAGCTTGTCTTGTAGCCATTTTTTTATCCTTAATCCAATGGCTAATTCTTCCTTCAAGTATCAACCATACAATTTTGCCCAAAGGGAGATAATCATAATGGCTGAGTAATTGGCTTGGTCACTTGGTATCTGGATTTGAAATGAGGAAAATTTGGTCCTCTTTTTGTGGGGAAATCCATGTTAAATAGATTGGTGGAAAAAATGGATTTCAAAAAGAGTGAGTTATAATCCTATATGAGCCACTATCGTCTCATTTTTCTCCTAAGAATCCATATGTCAAACTGCACATTATTCTATATAAAATACTCTAAATTTTTCCCCTTACATTTGAAGCATCGAATCTGTAAGTGACTCTTCGTTATAATAAAATGAGCTCTGTTGAGATACCAGTCATGTTGCATTACTATGTCAATGATGGGTCAAACGTAGAAGTCAAATTTTGATGTTTAGTGGTTGTGTTGATGATGTTAAAATTTATTTGGAGATTGGAATCTGCCTTGCTTTACTTCTCACAAGAGGAGGTATAGCCTAGAACTCTTGTTATGATGACATCTTGTCTCATCCAAATTTTACCTGATGAATATCTTAATATTATTAGGGATTGGTAGAACTTATAAATAGTTGCAGCCTTGTATAGTCCTACGTATTAAAGGAAGTATTTTACTGCTTTTACGGCAAAAGTTATCAAATCAATATGAACAAAATTTGTAAGATTAGAGATTTTCTCAAACATTTAGTCTTAACTATACTAAAGAAACATGCCTATAATTGTGATGATTGAATAAGACACTCCAAAAACATTTCATTAGAACTAAGATGATTTAATGAGAACATCTTTATGAAGATAATTATCAACATACTATAAGACTATCATGTGACCAAAACTGTTGTTTTGGGTAAGCTTGTGAGCTGAGTTGCAGAGAAATCGCAGGTTGTTTTGTTTCCTAGCAAAACGTTTTCTGGATTTTCTTGTTTCTTTCCCCTTTTCAGAACACGTAAGTTATAAATTTAACCCAGGGATGTAAAAGTTATGACCATTTAAACGCTGTCCTGTTTCACTGCCATCAGCAGATTGGAAATCGATAAGTGTATATGATAAATTATGCGATTTCAATGGGTAATAACATTATATGTAAGGGTATTATTAGGAATTGAGTGAATTTATTAATTGGTTTTATCCTTCCACTGATTCTAGAAGGGTTCTAGATTTGGAAAAATAGCAGAGGAAGAAGTAAGACCTCTTGTCCCTAAATTTACCTAGTTTTAATAGATTGAGGAAATTTTGGTTGTATTATAGGCTGAATCCCTTGGTAAACTGGTCCCTAAACATCAATACCTTCGAAATATATTACTTTGCTAAAATTTGAAGGACTAAATGTCAATTACAAGCTTGCCTCTTGCTATTGTTTATCTATCCTATTGGATGTTCAGTTATCACAGTGAGATGATTGGGACATTTTAGGTTGATATACACTCACTTCCATAACATATGTGATCAATGGACATGCGCAATTATTGTGTGAGCATACTATATGTCAGTAATTCACTCAATACTTTAGATTTCATCATGCAGGTTGGCCACCTACTGCTAGATCCTTTGTGATGGATCGGGCTTCTCTAGTGGAGTAGCATGGAGAAGCTAACGCTTCGTGGTAAGGTGGATATCACTTTGATGTTCTCTCTCTTCTGTTTCAAGATACGGAAAGAAAACATAGGAGAGTATATAATGCAAGTGTTAATATTTACCTATTTTGTGACCTACTAATTGAAAGAGTAGATGACTTTTATATACTGCTTACTCTTCTCTTGCAGATTTTGAGTGTGGTTCCATGGTGTGCTTGTACCTAACACATAAAATATTTGCATTTTATAGTTATACTAAAATATGGTAAATGACTTGTACAAATTGCAATAATTGTAGAATCATTTTATATATGATAAGAAAGAAAAATATATTAGTCCAATATTTGACTCTTTGACTCTGGATTATGTTTAGTTTACTAATTTATTTTCATATTTATTAAGTGATTATTGGGTAGGTTGTTACAATAAGTCAATTGTTATAAATGGTTCTGATATAAATGCTTACAATTTCTAGAATTGCCCCTTTGCTTGTAGGTGTTTCAATCTTGTTGACTTCTTTAATGCCAAATCAACTTTTGCAAGGAGCACCATTTTCCAAACCCTTTGATAAGAAACCAGCCTTAAATATAATAATAGAATAATGGTCACTCATTTTTCCTGATATGCCAGAAGGGGGAGAAAATTTAAACAAAACAATCACTTTAACAGAAGTCATGGAACGGGGAACCAACAAAATAAAATGTGATCAAACAAATAGTGCTAAACGGAAATAGCTTATATCCACACACAAACAAAAGATTAAACTTGAGATCAAGTCCGATTCAGAATAGAAAACGTCTCTGTATTAGCCGTAGGAGTTAACAATAAACCTTGGACTACAATGATATGATCGGAGTTGTCTTATGGCCAAAAGTTCAAATAGTTCCCTCTTAAGGACTATTTCATAAGTTTCTAAACTGAGAAGTGAACACATCGGAATAATTTAGTAATTTTCATGGACATGAAAAAGAGGGGTTAAAAACAGGTAAACTTTTAAACATGAGATGATCTCATGACAATCTTATGCAGGTTAGGGAATCACTTTCATTCTTTTTACCTTGCATTCCAAATTTCACTTAGCCTCAACCTCCCAATAAACTGTGTCTTTCCCATAAAAGGGATCTAAAATGTGGCAAACTGTGAAGAGCCAAAATCTTCTCTAAAGCAAACTTCCAAAGCTTCATAAAGTAATTAAGCATTGTAAAAGAATGCATTGCTGCAGTCAGAATTCCCAAAATGAAATCAGACATTGGGTTGTGCTGGAGAAAGCACTTGCAATATCGTGTCTATAGTTAGATAGACAACACATGCATAAGGAAAGCTTTGGCTGAAAAATATAAAGAAATTTTTATTCTACAGTTGTTTATTCAAATGCAAATTAAACACGAAGGAACAAAAATAAACTTGATAAATAACAGGTTAAAATATCTTCCTGCAAAAGGGACTATCCTAGATTGTAGTATGAACAGACACTAAAGGGCTCATTTGCATCTCCGGTTACATTCTCTCCAAAGGTGACTCTAGTCAATTAATTAGCGATCGGGGAAAAGCTTTCACTCCACCACTAGGATCCAATGTACACTATCCCAGCTTCCAGATTTCAAAAACACCATTTACATGAAAGTTGAATGTACTAAGTTACTAACTAATCTAATTCAGCTCATATGTAAACAATTCAGATCAAATTCATCAGTACATGCCTCATAATTGAGAGAAAGAGCTTCTCTCAATGACGACTCTGCCTCTTCAATGCCACCTTCATCAAACCTAGAGTCGGCATCACCAGTTCTGGAAGAAGAAATTGCACTAGCTGAGAAATCTCGCGTGGCCAGGGACTCAGGAGACTGAGACATTTCCTCAAACTTAAATTGCTCCCTTGAGCAATTACATAGCATCATAGTGGACGGAATTAATCGATTAAAAAGTTCAATGCCCAGAAGTTCAGAAAATGCCGGCTAGATCAATAAAAAAGGCACCATTATTTTGAAGGCCCTGCAAAAAGCACAGAAAAAATATATTTATACTTTCTCAAAGCTAGAAGTAAAAACTGATAACATTCAGAAACTAAAGTCATCATACCCACACATGCAAATATTTATTGTTTGCTATTTTAAATTTAGACAGATTAGAAAGAAGTCCAAATTCAAAGCAAAGAAGAGGTCTGTCCTCAAGGTGGGTCATACGAGGCATTGCCAAGGACCCCACATAACTACATTGAATCCATTATCTTCTACGTCTTCCAGATGGGTATGAAAGATATGATAACAGTTAACTGGTTACACCCCTCCCCCAAAAATGACCACTGGGACTACACTGTTGGATTGCTGTTTCATCTTGTACACTCACGATACATAGTCATGGTCTTCTTCAATGATATCTATCTGATCATAAGATCATTACCCTAATTTCGATTTTGAGCATGCTCGGTACTAAACCAGATTCATTTTCTTATAGAATCTTCCAGATTAGAATTGCGGAGATATTAACTACTTTTATTACTCCACACATGAGCACTAGATGCCCTGTTGGATTGCTTTAAAGCTGCAATCTTCTCCTTAACTGCTAAGCTCTTCTTGAGAAAGTAAGAAAAGCTAACCGTTCCTGTCAGGGAAAAAAGGGGTATCCATATTCCAAAGGCCCTACAAGTTAATGCATCCAATGTTTCCCTTCTTACAGAACCAAATTTTAATCAAACTGAAAATTGTTTCAATTCAATGCTAAGGAGTCTATTCTCAAGATGGAACATATCAGGCACGATTAAGGACCCTACATGCCCAAGTAAGATCCATTTTCATCTCAAATATTTCTGATGGGTGTAACGGAGATGAACTGATTACCCCAAAATGAACACTAGGGTGCACAGTTGGATTGATTCTTCTTCGTAGCTTTTACACTTAGCTAAGGTCTTCTTCAGCAATATCTATTTGATTACATGATTGTACGCCTAATGTTATTGGTTTTTCTAATTGCATCTGCCCGGTACAAAACCAAATCCATTTTCATCTAATATCTTCCAGATGGGTGTTGCAAAGATGAATAACTGCTTTGCTTCAACAGCTGAAATTATTTCCTTCAAATCTAAGTTCTTCTCCGGGAAAATCTATAGTGCTAGGAATGCAACTACTTCTGTCAAAACGTTTACCACCATTCCAAGTCCCCTACAGAATGCAGATGAAAAAATATTATGTTCTTTCTCACAGCTCGAACCTGAGAAAATAACAAGCCTCATAATTCGAGCATAATTTATAAATCTCTTCTTTTTTAAAGCGTCAAATTTTAGCTAAACTGAAATAAGATCCGATTCAAAGCTCGGAAGTGGCCTGTTGTAGAGATGGGTCATGGCAAAGAAATTTTCATTTTCTTCTTGAAACTTCCAGATGGGTCTAGCAGAGATTAGAACTGCTCACTTCAATGAAAACTGTAGGTGCATTGTCGAATTGCTGCTGCTGCGGCTGCTTCATGAGAAGCTCTAATTTACCAACGGCTACCCAATAAATGTTTTAAACATAAAGTTTAAAAAGTTATATCAAAATAATAGTAGATTACAAAGTAGGTCTGTCAATTTATCGTACATGAATTTTAGAAAGTAAAGAAAATCTAAATAGAGATATGGAAGAATAGATTACAAAATAGATCTGTCAATTTATGGTACATCAATTTTAAAAAGTTAAAAAAAAAATCTAAATAGAAAATATATATATCAATTTTGTTGAGGATAGTATATTAGAATTATAATAATATTTTTGAATACATATTTGCTTCTTGATAAAATATTGAAATTGGTTTTTATTTCTCTCTCTTTTCAAAATGTTATACTATTTTGAAAAAAATAGTTTCTTTTTATAAAATGAGATAATTAACTGTCAATAAAAGTGTTTCACTTTTATAGTTTTGAAAAGTATGACTTTTACAAAAATTAAATAACAAAATTTATTATTTTACTGTTATAAATATATCTAACATAATATAAATTCCAAATGCATATAAAAAAATATTTTTTTGAAAAATATTAATTAAAATATAATGCAATATCAATTACCTTAAACATATACATAAATCCAAAAACATCATATTATATAATCTTTTCTATTAATATTTTTGAACATCTCTTTTTGTAATATATACATATATTTTATGATATATACACTATGTTTATAAAAGATAAAAACAAAAAGACATAAATAATTTAATATATAAAACCTCTTTATACAAATATCCTCCATCATTGAATTTACACAACAAAAATATAAAATATAATATATTTTGAAGAAGAGTAGTTCCTAAGTTAATATTTAATTTGCAAACCAGTTCTATTTGGTGCAGCCCTACCTGATATCATATCGATCTCATGATATTTCTTTCGTTTTGCTTTATTTCTGAATGACTAATTATTTTATAAATTATAATTCGAAGTTAAATATTTTTATAATATTAAAACTTCATAATGATGGGTTGACAATTAAAGGTCGTTGTGAAACTAAGGTTCCAGGTTCGACACACAACCTTCAAAACAACTGAAGGCTTTCAGGTTTTCTTCCTACTTCAAAAGTAAAATTTTAAAAAAATAAAAAATAGAAACATTCCCACTCGTTCTTTCCGCCTCGAAATTAAATTGCAGAAGATAATTTATCATATAGACTGTAAATTATAATTCTGAGGAAAACTAAGAAGAGTTCAAACCAAATGAAACTATGAGGGAAGGGGCTGTAAGCATTTAAAAGGCGCATCTGAAGATTGATAACGAAGTGGAATAATAATGGCCTGAATGTACTCCAAATTGAGAATCGCGCGCTCTCAGCCAAGAATAATGGAGGAATAAGATAGCAGAGGGTCTTGAATGCGGAGTTTCCGAGCTGGCAGGGAGGTGGTTAGCGGATAGGGAGACGTTTATGGCTTTAAGGCCGATTGAACATATGAAATCAAATTGCAGGCGTCCTGGACAATGTAGAGAACCGGCATCAAAGCCAGGACCATTGAAACACAAATGCTGCGAAATGTCAGCCGCTTGCACACGGAGACGTACATGAACTCCAGTCTCGTCAGTTTTAAAACTATACAGCTAAAGATTTGCGCTCGAATGAAAGGAAAATCGCCTAACGAGTTTCAAAATAAAGGGCCAGCCCTAACACGATAAAGCACAATGCAGGACTCGGTTAGAGCAGGGTTTGATTTTGCAGGCTTAGATCGAGCAATAGAAAGAGGATTTACCAGCATGCAGTTTAGAACTTCGGATCTATCGCGCGAAACATCTGGCAGTGGAATGATTTTCACCCATCAGAAGATTATCCGTCATCTCCATTGCAAACAGTAGCTTCTGTACATGCTTAGGCAGCGTTTCCAGTCGGTTTCCCACCATTTTGAATACTGCAAAATTTGGTAGTGAGATCTTCACAAACCTATTTACATTCTATAACCGCCTTTTGTGGCCAAAGACGTCCTGGATGATGAATTTCACGGCAGCTCATCACAAGCTTCTTATGCAGGCAAAAGCCCAGCCTCCCCGTCTACATCGAAAGGTATTAAGTATCCCATTGGCTCAGAAGGCAAAGTGTCATGGACTCAAATTTCTGGACGCTTAAGATTCAGATTTATTTCACCGACCCAGGTTCTGTTTGATTGCCGGATTCTCTCTTTTCATCCGAGCGACTGGAAAAAAATTGCCAGCGTGAGGAACTTTCCGTCACTGGATTGTCGATCGGCATAAACCTACATATAAAGCCTGTGGGCTAACTAATTTTATAATCTCTATCCTAATGTTTTTGGTTATTTTCATTGCATGTGCACAATACCAAACAAATTCCATTTTCTTCTAAAATCTTGCATATGGATGAGACATATAGATGAGACAAACGAAGAAGTGTGAATTCTTGATTTGCCTCTCCTCCTTATAAATAAAGTCTTGTTCAGCAATATCTATTTCACGATATGATCATTACTGAAATGTTTCTTTTCAGTTTCCACTACTCAAACGAAATTCATTTTCTTCTAGAATATTTCAGATAGGAGTGGCAGAGATGACGAATTGCTTACCCCACATGAGCTATTGGGTGCGCTGTTGAATTACTCAGACGGCTCAAATCTTCTCCTCCACCAATGCACAGCCAGACTATTCTCCAGCACTACATAAATGATCAAACCTAAGATAATTTATAGCACTCCCAATTTATTACCCAACAGATTTTGGTTGTACTTAATGTATAGTCAACAGAACCCATTAATGTCCAGATCTATATTCAGGTTACATAGATCTGGACGCAATTAAGTACCCAATCAGAAGGCATGAGTAAATCCAAAAAGTGGTACAGAGTCTTAAATAGGGGTTTGCCAGGCCGTTTGTGGAGCTTGAAAACCATTGAATTTTTCTTGCCCGGAATGCAATACAAAGCGAATAAAACCAAAAAACAAACTAATAATATGAACAAATCAATAAACAGAATGTCCTGCAGAGAAAGCGAATTCCAATGTGAAAAGAGGATGGGTTAATGCTAAAAGAAATGGGGCTCAGAAATCCAGGAACATGGATTCTGAAATCCCCCCCGGGGATCCCTCTACGAGACAAAGATGTTCAAGCCCTTTTGAATATCCCTCTCCGATATCCTAATGAAATAGATTTTTGAATCATATGTCTGTCCTGACTCGGCGATTCGTTGCGTTTACAGGATTTATTATGATGTGTGCATAGATTTTAAGTTTTTCTTTGTAATTATCGAGATCCTAATGATTTTTTAAGGTTTGTTTTGCTTCGCTGTATTTGTTGTTTTCCCTGTCGCTCCGGGCAAATCACTCAATCACCCATCTCTATGTTTCCGCAGATGAGATTGAATTTACTAAATAATTCAAAAATTGAATTTCTACATGTCATTGTCAGTGACATATTGACATTTCAACTAGTTATTGATTGCCTAGTTCTGTTGGAGAGTGTAGGATACATGTAACTAGCTAAATATAGTCCTGCCTACATTTGGCAACCTCCCAACTATAAAAAAAACTTATTTCAACCTTAGGAAATGACTGGTCTTTAGTGTTGGAAGATGACTACGCAAACAAACGTACCTTGAACCATTGAGAGACTGAGAGTTAGAATCTAGTTTTGATGTGACTATACATTGTCAACCTGTCTCAACAAACAACCATTAATGAGTTGGCAGGTGCTCTGAAGTGTTTGGCAGCATGCAGAGTGTCTGTACATTCGGCATCCTATTAGTGTGCGAGTTTGTTATTATATGTAGAATAAACAAAGTATGTGACAGGGGCTGTCTGCCAATAAGATAACCTTATTTTAAGATTGAAAGTCGAGCCCAGCTTATGCCACCTTAATGAAGGTAAAGGTCGATTGTAAAGTCACCATCCTTGGATCGAAATTCAGACCCCGTTTCTTCATATTCGACAAGTTGTAGTTTAGATATGTGAAGTTTCTTCCGGGAGAAGATCCCATGTTTGTAGCTTCACCAGCTGACCTAAACCCAAAGCTTTGGGAAAAAAAACAATTGAATTGGTGCCTAGACTTAATACGAAGACATACAATGATGGAGTAATAATATTTTTACGTCGAAGCTGTTTTCTTATTTGAGCTTCACGAGCTCATTTTGTCTACAACCAACGGATATTAGCAAATAATCTCATGTCCCCATGCGGCTGCTTAGCTTATTTTGGCTAGCAGTCACTGCTCAATTTATTTAGGAGTTATTTGTGGAGATGATGGCCCCATGAATGCTTAATTTTTCTGCTTATTTTTTAGCAGCCAATTTAAATTTGTATTAACAGTATTAATAATAATTTGTACCAAAAAAGAAAAAAGAAAAAAAGAAGGAAAGAAAATCTTAAAAAAGAGGGAAAGAAATTTGTGGAGCCACGTGGATTTTTAACAATATGCAGTTGTTGCTTATTTCCAGCCCCCCCTTTTTTCCCACAGCGTATTTTCAATTCCTAAACAGTCGCTGCTCCATTAAAATAGGAAAATATTCCAAATTATCCTTTCCCAACAATAAAATTTATGCATGAGAACACTCCCGCTGCTTAAATTTAAGCAAAAAATGGAGTTAAGCAGTCGCATGGGGACATGAGGTAAGCCTTGCAAGTCAACTAAAGCAATTAGAACCGTTGATTTTTTCACCATTTTTTCGATTGCTTTTCGTCATTTTTCCAACTGTTTTTCACCTTTTTTTTTGTTTCCTCGCTGTTATTGGTTTTCGTTCCAAACTCTTCCTCACTGGTAGAAAATAAGGTTTTGAAGAGGGTTTTAGAGTATGTTTATTAAAACGAAAATTACGCCCTAATAACTAATACATTTAGGTTTTAACATTACGACATCCTTTCCCTTAAGTATATATTAGTTTAATTAAAATATTTGAATATTTTATTTAGTAAAAAAACAATTATAAATAATATTCTTATTAATTGTTATATTTTTATATAATATAAAATAGAATTAATATATATATATATAATAGATTACATGATATATAATATAATTATATTTATTATTATATATAATAGTATATATAGGTTATATTATTATTATTATATATTATATTCTATAATAAAAAATTATTATAATGAATAATTAATATATCTTTATATAGAACAAATTAAATTAATATATTAAAAAAAATTGGTAGTTTAATTGATTTTTGAAGAGATTAGGAAAAATAGAGAGAGAGAGAGGGGGGGGGGGACAGTTCTATATAAAGAGAGGTATATATACTAGCACTTGCACATAAAGGAGGTTCAAGGATTATGACAATAAAAAACTATATGTATATTAATATGTTAGAGAGTATGTGTTTGTGCATGGATGCATTGTAAATTATAGTTACATGTGGTTAGATTAAATAATTAATACTAAGTGCTAAACAATGGAATGAAATAAATTTAGACAAATCTATATTTTTCTTTAAAGAAATTAAGTATTATTTGATTATGAAATATGTGCATACAATTTAAAACATAAAGCAATGCAAATGAAAAAAGAAGTTGCCATCAAATCCCATTATCTCTAGACATGTCTCCCTCTTTATATCCATCCATCTCTATCCCTCCCTACATATGTATCTATATATATCCCTCTCTCCTCTCTCTATTTATCTCTCCCTCTCCTTCTCTCCTCTCCTCTCCATATCCCTCTCCTTCTCTATCTCCATCTCTATCTCTATCTTCCTCTCTATCTATATCTCCTTCCCCCTATCTTTCCCTCTTTCTATCCCTATCTCTCCTTCTCTCCCTCTCTCCCTCTCTCCCTCTCTTTGTATTGCAAACATAACATGAGCTTGTTGGTAATGGAGCCTAATTATCTTCCTGATTCAGAGGTTTTATTTCAACCATGTTTGGATCCCTATAAGATGCATAGTTGATTTGAAGCTATCACTTCTCCATTGAAACATTTGTTGTACAAACAACATCATTTGCTAAATGGCCTACCAATTGACCTCATCTATTGCATAAATGTATGCAAAAAATAGACCAAAATTTATCCTAATTGACCATCCACACGTCTTCGGTGTACCCATTGCACACTAAGGTGTGATTGCTAGTTTTATCATTATTGGTTCTAACCACATCACAGATATCATATCGAGTGATATGTTATGTATAATTCCTTTTAAAATGCATTTAATTTTCTATTTATGCTTAAAGTCGGTTGTTATTTTAAATATTTATTGTAATTATTGGTAAGAGTATTAATTTTTTATTATTATTAATTAAAGTATTGATTGAGGAGTTGAGAGTGATTATTTATATTATTTTTTACTATTTTTTATGAAATTTGGTGAGAGAAGTAATGGAGCTCATGTTTATCATAGATTTAGTGAATTGTTGGAATAACATTTACTGAATTGTTAAAATGACATCAAGAAATATCTAGCATAAAACTTCAATATTACAATTGTTTAGCACAAAACTTCATTATTACTATTGTCTAACTTCCTTTTATGGAACAAAATTTTATCTGTAATGAGAAGTCCCTTTCCTACTTTCAAATTACTGAAATGGTGAGTATCAAACTCAAGAGGGGTCACAAAATCTAGTGTTGTGGTTTGGTTGTCATATGAACCAAATTGGGGATTATATTCATATATTCTACAATCATCTTAAAAACCTAATTTTTTGTTCAAAATGTGATATGATTTAGAGATGATTGAATTGTAATTAGTCATGGTTGCTTGAGTTTTGAAAATTCACTTTTAGATAGCCTTAAGAGCTTATATCTCTATTATACTCCTCGCAACTATGTACATTTATTCTCTTTGGAATAATGTTCTAGCAAGAATAGACCACTACAATTACATGCTTTTGGCACTCAAATAATTTCATTAGAAAATTATAATAGTACAATGGAGTAGTGGGAACACTCAAATACAAGGAGGTTTGAAAGGCTAAATACTAAATATTGGGGAAGGATTGAATGGAATTTAAAGATCACTCAATAAACTAAAGTTATGTTTGTATATGTACAATCTTATGGTTCTTCATTGAAATTATGGTGCAATGTTAATTGGATGACCCCAATAGTGTGTTCTCTTTCATGGTCAGATCCAAGAGTTTAGATTCAATTAACTTTTATCTACATTCATTTATTAGCAAAGATAGATTGATGATGTAAAAGGCCCCATGAGGCCAAGTTACCATTTTTCTAATAACTTGAAAATTTGCATAGTGAGTGAAATTGAACCTTGAATCAAAATTTACAAGTTAGGAAATAGCAAGAATGCAATGAGTGGTGCTCAAGAGGAAGAGTGTATCGTGTATCCTTCTGTCAAGACTACATGAATGGAAAAGGTCACAAACATTTTAATGGCCTTTATGGTAGTCAAAAAATCCAATGTGGATGTACTCTAAAGAAAGTTCATGCTTTAACAATTAAAAATTTATTTAAAAGGGGGTCTTAGCCTTTGTTTGTGACTATGGTTTGTAAAATAGAAGCTTGAATGCATATACAAAGCAAACCCACATTTTTTAGAAGTTGGAGAGTTTACCTTGAATGAATTATGGCTCATATATATAGTAATTCACTAAAGTTACAATGCCAAGTCCAGTCTTCACCATTGAATTTTCTAATCAAATGGCTAGAGGGCAATGTAGAAGTTTTAAAAAATTTAAAAATTCTAAGATCTACAAATTTTTAATCTCCTCAAATCAATAGCCCGCACAAGACTTTCAAAGGCTAAGAAGCTCACCATAAAATTGTTAAGGTGTTTAGATGGAGTTTTTATAGTGTTGCAAGGATATCGTTATGTTGTTGAAATCATTGCACGATTTAATGTTAGTGATACTCTCATAAGGTAATGTGCTCAAATTTATATGTAAATTTATTGTTATTTTAATACAACTAGTTCCATGCTTTGGAGTGTGGAGTTTTCTCTCGAAAGGATTTTACCCATGTGTACCTTTGTATAATGGTTTTGTGGTTTTGATGTGTATTTCATGTCTTTGCATGACAATACATGTTATTACATGCGTGATTTTTTTATTAGAAATAGTTAGACTTGAGCTTCTATGGAGTTTTGCACATTAGCTTCCTTTCACACACTTTATTATTTTGAGGGAAAGAGTTACACTTATAATAACTTTAAAAATTAAATAAATAAGATATGTTATTTAGTGTAATTTCACAAATTATAAAGTGACGCTGAAGATGTCATAAACTAATTTACCATAATGTTAGAATTTTAATACCTAATAAAATAAGTGTCTCAAAATCTACAAATTTATTGTGCACTATTTTGGTTCAATTCTACACCTATAGAACTAAATTAGCACATAGACCTAAACATACGCTCGTAGGAATTTGCTAAAAATATAACTATTAGACTTTGATCAAGTTGATCTTTTAATATTTGAATCTTGGTAAGGATTGGGTGTTCAAAACACCTTTTAGGAATTTGTTAAATTTTAAGGGTCATATTTTCCTTAGTTAAACCCTTGAGATGACCAATTCAATGACTTTTGAAAAAAAATTGAAGACAACAAGCAAGTGTATAATGTGACTAAGATAATAAGATGATAAACTCACACTAGGTTGCCTCAGAATGGTTAGTGGTAGCGAGTCAACCAAATTTAATTTGATTTTAAACTTTAAAAGGTCTATTTCCCTTCCTTTTACCTATTTTATAGGGAAATTTAGTGCTTTGTACTTACCTATGAGGAAGAGTTCCAATCTTTGATCAATTGGCCAATTGCAAGCATGGGGATGACTGACAAGGTTAAAAAATATATAGTTCTAGTTAGTTTGTCTACATAATATTTAGATAAATATACTTTCAATCCATGTTTAATAGCATGTGTCAAATTGTGTTTACATAAAGTATGCAACTGACAATTATTGATGCCTTGTTGCTAAACTATTCTACCCAAATAATCGAGTAGTGTAAAATGAAGATTCCTTTCGAAGAGCTTGAAGTGCATGTACGTTGTCACATACAAGAGTTATTTTAGCCACTTTAGGAAATTTTAATTTTTTTAAGGATCTAAAACAATTTAAAGACACTTATTATACCTAGAACATTCTCAATCGCAAGCTCTAGAGGGAGCTAAGAACCACACTATTTTTAAAAAAAATAGTCAAATGATAATCGATACACTTAGGAAAATTTTGTTGTTTCTTTGTCTTATAATTGTTACTAGTGCTTTGTATATTTCATGAATTAAGACACCGTTTAAACATATAATAAATGAAAGGGATCAAATACATTTTTTAAAATAGGTGGATAGAGCAAAAGGTCATGTGATATTTCAAAATCTTCCTCATAGACAAACATTCTTTGGTTATACGTATCTCTATTCACATATATAAGTTTCGTATCTTAGCATTAATTGTTTAATTATTCAAAGTCCTAGATGTCATTATTTTTTCTAGATTAACTATGCTTTTCATGTGCATGTTATCATATTAGCCTAAACACTTAGATCAAAGAGTGTTTATCTCTCTTAATAATATTATTGGTACTATATCGATAACTATTATCAAGCATCTACCCAAAAATAATTATCATTAAGCTCTTAATCAAATTTACAAAATTTCATGTTCCCATAACAAGGATTATTTGCTATGTCGCACTTATTTTAAGTAAAATTAAGATTAATGATATGCATTCAACTATAAAATAATTTTTTATTACTTATAAGTGAAGAAAGAAGAAAATTCTAATCATTGTAATTAGTAGTTATTGTGACAATAATATTGTTCTTCATATATATGGTGTAAAGGTGAAAAGTGCATACCCTATACTTCTCCCCTTCATTTTAGTTTCACTTTGAACCATTTATCCTAAATCCAAAATTATTATTTTACAAGTGGGATGTTTCTATGTATAAGTTGGTAAATGACACGATATTAAACTAAAAATGATTCTATACATACCAAGAATTTAGATCTTTTATTCCACAACTTGGTTAAATTTTGCATGTGTGGAATTAAATATGGTTTAGATACATGGTCATAGATTAACCTTAAAACTTTTCAATTCAAGTTTCAAGATTCATCTAAGCTAACATCCTTCCTACTAGTTGTTATGTGCTATCTCGAGCTCAAAATGTGTGATATGTATATGCTAGTATGTATAAAAGTACAAACGCTAATTTGTTTTAAGTATCCAACAAATCAAAAATCTATCAAGCATCTCTAATTCTAGCCATTGAATCATCACTTTAGAGAGAATCATACCATGTCCTTACATCATTAAAGATTAGGCACACTACATAATTTTTTAGTGTCTTTGATTAAGGAGAATATTTGAAATGCCTCTCATGTTTATGATATCAATCAAATAAATAAATTTAGATAATAAATTCATTACTAGAGGTAGAAATTATAATGTTTTAAATTAGTGAAATTAGTGTACTAAAATCGACATTGCATATTTGGATGAACTGGGGTTGCCTTAACCGATCAAACTTGATTTCTAGAATTTATAAAAAAGAAAATGTATTTGATCGTTTGTTTATTTAGGTTAAACACCTATGACAAAGTTTATAATTATGGTTTATACAAAAAAATGATAATCTAATCAAGATTTTTTTACATTAGATGTGCATAAATATAATAGTGTGATTATCTATAAAAGTAAATGTTTATGTATGACCACAAATACTTATTTACTTATAAATGTATAGATATGTCTCCATATTACTTAAGTAAATAAAACATTAGTGTGCCTATGTAGAGTTAGGAAAAGTTCATAATTATAAGGTTGCTAATGAGAGAGACATTAGTAGATGAAAATAAAGCTTTGAAAATTTAATTTTTTTCATGGTTGAAATTGCCAAAAAAAAATAACCTTACTTAATGAAGAACAATGCCATTAGTATCAAAAAAACCACTATGTGCAAGCATCAGTTGCCTACCATGGTCTAAAGATGGCTCGGTCTAAAGGCTTCAGCAAGGTGTGGATTGAGGGTGATTCCTTAAATGTTATTGTGTACGTTAGAATGTGTCAAATTAAATTGAATCTAATCTAATACACCAATGAAACATTAGATTGAAGAAAACTAAATAAAACAAAGCAAATGCAAACTCTTGACAGCAGCTTCTTCAAAATCGTTCCATTGTCCTCTATCTCCAAGGATTCGCTTCAATATGTTTGCTCTCAGTTGTGCAAACACAGCTTATAAAATGGCACTTGAGAGAATGAGATTATTATGAATGCATATGCATCTACAAGATTGAACTATTGAATTAAAAATGCTATGAATTGCTAAGATTGCGACTATAATAACTACGCATGAAAGTATGAGATTCGAGGTCCTTTTTAGCTCATGAAAGGGCTGTATTTATAGATTTTCGAAGGTAAGAATTCGATTGGCCAAGATTGATGGTCGAGTTTAAACCTGTTGAAATGAATGGTGAGAGATCGAGAATTTGAAAAAGAGGTGGAATTCTGAGAGACAGAAAATGAAGAGAAAAATTGAAAGGTGTCTCTCATAATTAAATAAATAAATATTTAATTATGTGTGAAAGAAATGTGAAAAGGCTTTAATTAAATATTGTAAATATTTAATTATGAGAAAAGGAAAAAGCCTTTTAATTAAATATTAAGAATATTTATTTTTTGTGAGAGAAGTGGGAATTAAATATCAAAAGTATTTAATTAAATGTGGAGGGAAGAAAATCATTTAAATTTAGAATTTAAACTTTGATAATTAATATAAATAAATTGTAAAATCTATTTAATTAATTAAGAAGAAGGTAGCATTAATTAAATAAATAAATTTATTTAATTAAATTAGAAAAATGAACAATATAAATAAATAATTTGAATTTATTTATATGTAGATGACTTAAGAACATTAATTAAATAATTCATATTTAATTAATTAACAGGTTCGATCGACCGTGACTATTTTTAGATGTGTATATTTTGCCCCTCTTTGAAGTGATGTGTTTCACGCATTGCTTCAAAGAAATTGCCCCTGACTTTGAAAAATTGTTGATGATGCTATATGCCCTCTCGAGAGATAAATCGCGTGATGAGGATGATTATGAGACTGATTTGGAAGATTTTCAGATGATTTCGGAGAAAAATTAGCGATTTAACTCTCAAAATAGCACTTTGCAGAGTAATAAATGCTATTTTTACCCCTTTAAAAGATGAAAAAGGTGAGAAGTCACTTTCATTTGAACAGTAACCTTTGAAAAAATTTGGAGCTTTGAGAGAGATAAAAGCGATGTCGATCCCATATGAGCGCCACAGATTCGAGCGAGGTCGTCGTCATCAGAGACCACCTACGTATGGACCTCCGGTAAGTCGATCCAAACCTCTCCGTAAAAATTTTATGCATTTTTGGATGCTTTTTCGGATTTTATCAAATTTTAAAATTATGTTTTAGCGCATGCGATAGGTCTTTTAGCGCATATAGTTGATAGTTTAGCGCATCCAAAGTCGCGCATAGGGATAGAACAGTCGCGCATAGAGGCCAAATTATCGCGCATAGGATAGATAAAATGGCGCATCTATGAAACTTGCCTGTCGAAGATGATAGATTAGTGCATAAGAGATTTAGCGCATCCATGAACTGTTATAGCGCATATGTTTGATGAAATAGCGCATCCATGAAATCGCGCATCCATAAACTATTTTAGCGCATCCATGGAAAAAAGTTGCGCATCCATGGTTTTAGCGCATTGATTGACTGTTTTAGCGCATCCATGGATTTTTGTTGAATTTCCATTTTTGAAGAAAAATTGATGCATGCTTGATGATTGTTGCTAGATTAGACAACAGATTTTACGCATTTGAATATCATCGAGGAATATATTTGATAAATTTTGCTTCCATGCGATATGAAAAACAAAATAGAGATGATAATTTGCTTTCCTGATTTAAAAGTCAAATAGATTAAGTCACGATGACTGTTAAATTTGTTTCCATGCGATATGAAAAATAAAATAAATTATAGATTTGCTTTCCTGTTTGAAAGTCAAATTAAGTCATGATGACTATTAAATTTGTTTCCATGCGATATGAAAAACAAACTAGATGTGATGTAAACTTGCTTGATGTACTGATTGAGTGATGATATCCATTTGCTGATTTATTTTGCATGCTTGCTTGATAATTTTGTAAAGGAGGATTTTGGCCTCCTTCAGATCAAAGAGAGATTTCCACAGACATGGGAGATGATTTCCCGACTGTCCCATGATGATTTGGGAATGATAGACCAGTGTGGCTTGAGAGCTTTGTTGAGTATCCTGCAATATCGGGTCAATAGGGCACTGTTGACTGCCTTAGCAGAGCGGTGGCACAGCGAGCACAACACCTTCCACTTGCCGACAGGAGAGATTACAGTGACTCCAAAGGATGTATACAGGATTTTGGGTATTCCTGTGGTTGGAGAGCTTGTGATTTATGATCACAAGGAGATCGGGGGTACAGATGCTTTGAGACGGGTCTTCCAGGATCCTCATGTTTGCAAATATGACATTCCCTAGAAAGAGATGATGGAGAGATATGCCCCACTGCCTTCGGTTTTAGCAAGGATGATCGGTGGTTTCCTTTGTCTTGATCACAGGTCAAAGGGACTATCAATTGGGTGGGGTAGGATCTTGGAGGACATGCTTCTCCATCGTACCAGATATGCATGGGGATCATGCATGCTTGCCCATCTGTACCATGACCTTCATCAAGTCGTGTATACAGATGGGAAGAGTCTTTCCTGCGGGGTGACTCTTTTACAGTTATTCGCATGGGAGCACTTTGCGATTACATGTCCTATCGTCAGGAGAGATCGCCCCATCGAATTCCCTTATGCTTACGTGTACACAGGGCCCCTTGTCCAGCCGAGGCTGGGCAAACTGGAGTACTGGCGACGAGTACTTGATGATTTGGACACGGTCATCTGGCGACCATATGTGGATTGCAATCCATGGAAGGCAGACGACATGGAGCTACCATATTTTACAAGGCCCAGATATTTGATTGGACGCACCCCCTTCATCATCGAGAGATTTCTGGGTCGGAGGGTTCTGAGGCAATATGGATGGATTCAGATGACGCCCCAGGGGACGGCACACTATATCAGGCGCCGAGGAGATGTACCAAAGTGGGGGCCAATTTTGACTATTGAGGCCGCCAAAGAGGAGTACCTGGAGCTGCAGCCAAATGATTGGACCATTCGACTAGAGGTCATAGATGCATGGATGACAAATGATTATACTGCATATTTCTAAACACATCCCTTTCCTCACTTTACTAGTCCAGATGAGCCTACCCCATTGATGGGAGGTCCAGTTATCCTGGTAGGGTTACAGCAGCCACAGGGACATCCAGTAGCAAGGCAGCCACAGGATCAAGGGCAGGTACAGGCAGAGCAGGTGGTAGATATCGGCGGGATAGCCATGGAGGTAGATGATGAGAGCTCTAAGGCCGAGGATACAGATGAGGAGTCAGACGACTCAGGTGATGGGGTTGATGGAGGTGGTGGGAGGCAAAGATTATTCTTTGACATTCCCTTTAGGACGAGGCCACAGACATTTAGAGCAGTGGGTCAGGCCAGCACTTCAGTGCCGCGGATCACCATTAGGGCTCCATCACAGGGATAGTTAGATGCTATGCAAACTGAGGTTCAGACTCTGAGGAGTCAGTTAGCACAGGCCCAGGCGACCATCAGTCAGCTACAGGGACAGATAGCGCAACCACCACCTTCTGACCCACGGATAGCACAACTTATGGCCGAGAGGGACAACTTTCGAGAGAGATGTGTTCAAGCCGAGGGGGTAGCTGAGAGGCTACTAAGATCAATGGAGAGAACCTCTATTGGAGAGGTTGTGGTAGAGGGATTAGAGATTGTTCGGGAGGACAAGTATTACAGGATGCGCTACTTTGAGGCAGTGCCACCTGAGCGGCGGATAGCCTTCACTCAGTCAGGTACTCGGACTCGGACTCACTCACGCAGTCACTCTAGGAGTGTGACCAGGAGTGTGGGCCAACCAGCCAGACGAGAGATCAGAGCCTCCGGGAGCAGAGATCCATCGAGACCCACTACCTTTGGAGGCAGTAGTAGCCATGATCCACGACCAGATGCCCCTCAGCGATGAGCAGTTTTTTATACACATTGATGCCATTGTATGATATATCTTTTCGAAACATTTGATATCCTTGTATTCCCGGACATTTGTTTTGATGAGATCTATGATATGCAGTGGAAATTTGATTATGCACATGTTATGGATGATTTATGCACATGTTATGGATGTTTTAATTTTTTTTATATGCTATGTCGTGTATGATGATGATGCAAATGATGATATGATATGATTTTAATTTTTTTTCTTCTTATGATGTATGCAATGAATGCAAAATGCAAATGATTTAGATGAGATTATGATTTATGAGGATAATGATGATGTAATGAAAATGCACTTATGTAATGATCTTAGGATATATGATGTAATGATGTGAAAAATATGAATGCAATTTTTTTTATTTTATGAATGTGTGAAATATGCAGATGTATATGTTAATGAATGATGAATGATAACCATGCCTATGATGTAATGATGGAAACTGACATGATAAGGAATATGATAATGATATGAAATGATGATGATGAGATGTAACAAATGTCCAATCTTACTCAACCATTGTCGAAAAAGATATTTAAGAATGTGATCCACCCTCAAAAATCTATTTTAAAAAGAACCTCAAAATGCAAATGAATTATGCAGTCCTAAATAAATTAATGCAACCCTAAATGAAATAATGAATCATTCAACTTGTTGCCATTTCTTGTTGTGTTTAGTTATCATCATTGAGCCTTTTGATATGTTGAAAGTTAGTACAAGCATCAAAGAGTATGTTAGCACCAATGATGACCTGAGTACTGCTTCCATAATGTTTAATGTAGCAAGTTAATACAAGCATCGATGGTATAATTGAACCAAGATGACCTGAGTATTGCTTGCATAAACAGCCAAAAGTTAATCAATTTCCTATGCAAATTCCGAAATGTCATCAATGATCCATTGTACAACATGTCCCGCAACCAATTTGCACAATACTAATGATTAACTTACAGACAGCAATCAAAGAAAAATCATACTTCTTCCTCGTGATTCTAGTTCAATACATCATTGAACCACTCCAAAGATATGATGTCATCAAAAATCAAAACAACAATTTGCAACTTTTTCTTTTAGTTTGTCATTGTATTCAGATTAAGATCATCCAATTTGTTTTCAAATCATCTGTCAAGATAATCATGTAAGCTCAGAAACTGTTGTTTCAGACACTCTGATGTTAGACACACGCTGCTAACTACTTCCTAGAAAAGCGAACTGCCCCCTAGTGACCTTGTACTCTGACTCTTGCTAGACACAACTATTGCGATGGATAAACCTTTAATCATCAAACCATGATGAGATCCTTCTCGCTTCAAGGAAAATGATGTGAATGTGATAGTGAGGTGTGTGTGATACTGATGCGAGGATGCATATGCAGAATGAACCCTAATAGATGAGAGAGCTAAATAAAATCACAAACAATGCTTGTTTGCCAGGTTTTCATTCTTTGTTTTTATTGCACTTTTTCCTGATTTTATGATTTTTTTGTTATTACCAAGACGCCTGTTTGCCAGGTTTTCATCAAGGCAAATTTTTATTTTTATTTTTAAATTTCAGGACTTTTTATATTGTTTTTGATTTTTCTCATGTGTAGAACCTTTTCAGATGAATGTTGTTGGTCAAGTCTTCAAACAAGTCCCCTTCTACTATTGACAACTGATATGCCCCCGATCCGTAAGCTGCAATGATAACGAATGGGCCTAACCAGTTAGGTTCGAATTTACCTTTCCTTTCCCGATCTTGTTGATTTCGAGGGTTTTCTCTGAGGACCAAATCACCCACTTGAGAACTTCGCAGTTTGACTCTGTGATTGTAGTTGCGGGACATGATTTTTTGATATCCCTTCAAGTGATTTACCGTAGTTTGACGTTGTTCATCCAATAATTCCAGCTCTTGCAATCTTGATACTTTGTAGTCTTCGTCATTGATTAGCCCTTTGAGTGATACTCGAAGTGAAGGAATCTCCACTTCAAGTGGAAAAATAACTTTTGCTCCATAGACCAAAGCATAAGGAGTAGCTCCTGTCGGCATGCGAATGCTTGTTCGATAGGCCCATAATGTTGGATTTAACTGAACATGCCAATCACAACCTGCTTCATTCACTGTTTTCTTCAGAATTTTCAGAATTGTTTTGTTTGAAGCTTCAGCTTGATCATTCCCCTTCGGATAATAAGGTTTGGAGTATCTGTGTTGGATGTGAAACCTTTCACACAGTTCATCAACATCTTGATTTTTAAAGGGTCTACCATTATCTGTTATAATGGAGCTAGGGATGCCATATCTGTAAATGATATAATTTAAGATGAATGAAGAAATTTGTTTACCCGTAATAGTTGTTAAAGGAACAACTTCAATCCACTTAGTGAAAAACTCGGTGGCTGTAATGATAAACTTGTGTCCATTTGAAGATGATGGATGTATTTTGCCTACCAAGTCCAATCCCCACTGAACGAAAGGCCATGTTGTGGTAAAAGGTTGTAATGCCCGAGCAGGAGCGTGAATGAGATTCCCATGAATCTAACATTTTGCACATTTCTTCACAAAGGCGAAAGATTCTTTCTCCATAGTTGGCCAATAGTATCCTAATCTTACAAGTTTCTTTGCTAAGGTTAGTCCACTTGAATGTGTCCCACAAATCCCACCATGGACCTCTTGTAAGGCTTTTTCTGATTCATCGCGTTCAAGACACCTAAGGAGGGTACCATCCAAACCACGCCTGTATATGACGTCAGCAATTAAGGTATAACGGGATGATTATCGAATGAAATTTCATTTTTGATTTCTAGATAAACCTAAGGGTAAAGTAGTATCTTTCAAGTAAGTGTAGATTTGGCCATATAAGGAAGATTTGGAACTTGTTAGATGGCAAATGATTTGTGTTTCAGGATCGTCATGGGTGGGAGAAAACAATTGTTCCACTAGGAAATCGTACCATTTTTTATTCTTTGACAATTGGAGTAGAGAGGCGATTGTAGCCATGGCGTCTGCTGCTTTGTTATTAATGCATGGAATCTGTTCAAATTGGATATTAACAAAGTATTTATTGAGATCGTCCACCATTCTTTTGTAAGGTATCAATTTGTCATCTTTAGTGTGGTATTCATCATTGATTTGATTTATGACAAGTTGCAAGTCACCGAAAACTTGAAGTTCTGTGATTTTCCAATTTACTGCAATTTTCATGCCAATTATTAATGCCTCATATTCAGCTATGTTATTTGTGCAAGGGAACATTAGCCGATAAGATTTTGGAATTGTATGTCCTTGAGGTGTAATGAAAAGAATTCCTGCTCCTGAACCATGTTGAGTGTAAGAACCATCAAAGTAGAGTGACCATGATTGTTGGATATCAGCTGTGAAAATATCAGCATCAAGCAAATCAACATGTATTGGATGTTCTGCTGGCATTGGTGCTTCTGCTAATTGATCTGCAATTACTTTTCCTTTTATCGCTTTTCGATCCACATACTGAATATCAAACTCGCTTAAGATCATAACCCATTTAGCCAACCTGCCAGTTAAGGTTGCCTTACTTAGAAGATACTTGAGTGGGTCAATCTTAGCCACAAGCTTTACTGTATGAGTCAAGATGTAGTGTCGTAATTTTTGAGAAGTGAACACCATTGCTAAACAAGCTTTTTCAATGAAGGTGTAATTTAGCTCGTGACTTGTTAGAGTTCTGGTGATGTAATAAATGGCTCGTTCCTTTCCTGAGTAATCTTCTTGTGCCAATAATGCTCCTAAAGATATTTTGTGGCAGCAATATATAATATGAGGGGTGCACCTTGTATTGGTGGAGCCAATACTGGAGGATTCATGAGATATTGCTTTATTTGTTCAAAGGTTGCTTCACATTTGTTCTCCCATTTGAATGGAACATTTTTGTGCAAGAGATATGTAAATGGTAAACTCTTATCTGCCAATTGAGCAATGAATCTGTGAATGGATTGTAACCGTCCTTGTCAAGAGCGTAGTTGACTGATGTTCCTTGGTGGTGGCATATCAAGGATTGCTTGTACTTTAGTTGGATCCACTTCAATTCCTTTTTCTAACACAATGTATCCTAATAACTTTCTGGATTTTACTCCAAAGACGCATTTCTTAGGATTAAGTCGTACTTTGAATTGTTCCATTCTTTTGAAAATTTTAGACAAGATATCGATGTGTCCTTTTCTAGTGTTAGACTTGGAAAGAAAGTCATCAACATAATCCTCCATAAATGTATGCATCATGTCATGAAAAATTATTGTCATTGCTCGTTGGTAGGTAGCCCTTGTGTTTTTCAATCCAAATGGCATTACGTTCCAACAATATGTACCCCAAGGACATGTGAATGCCGTTTTATCTTGATCTTCTAGTGTAATCTTTATTTGGTTGTATCTTGAGAATCCATCCATTAATGAGTACATTGCATGTCCAACAGTTAAATCCACAATCATATCAATGTTTGGTAAAGGAAAATTGTCTTTAGGACATGCTTTGTTCAAATCCCTGAAATCTGTGCAAATTTTGATCCTTCCGTCTGGCTTTGAAACAGGCACAATATTTGAAATCCATTATGCATAATCTATGGATCGGATGAATCCAACATCTAGAAGTTTCTTTAGTTCCTCTTTAACCAACAATGCGACGTGTGGATGTATTTTTCTGAGTTTCTGTTTTACAGGTCTTGCCCCCAGTGTAATAGATAGATGATGCATGATGAGATCCGGATCCAATCTAGGCATATCTGCGTAGGACCATGCAAAACTAATTTGATTATCTTTGAGAAATTATGTGAATTTAGGTACTTCTTCATCTGTAAGAGATGCAACCAATTGCAACACTTTAGGATTTTCTATGGTACCTATATTGAGTGCCTCTGTCAGTTCGATCGAAATGGAAGATCTTTCCTGATAGTACTCCGGAAGAGTGTCAAGTTTCCCATCCTCTGGTGCCTTTGAAAGGTTTTCACCATTGGATACGCTTTTTATTTTTCTCTTTTCTTGATCTAATACTGCCTTTGTTAGGTTTTCACCATTAGATCTTTCTTTCATTTTTCTTTTTTCTTGACCTAATACTGCCTTTGTTAGGTTTTCACCATTAGGTCTTTCTTTTATGTTATTTATTTCATAGTTGAGAAACTTGGCACTTTCCTATTGAAAACTCTGATTTGGTGATTCCCCGGTGGAACTTGTTTCGGGATGTGATGAGCAAAGAAAGTTTATTATGGTTTCATCATTTGGAAAAGTTGGAACATCAATGGGTGCAATTTGTTCCCAATCAATGAGTTTAGGATGAACCAAAGGTAATGGATCATTAGGATGAGTAAAGTCATTGGCTGTGAGGGTCATGATGTTATTGTCAATGTTATTATGGGAGAAGTCTAAGATGGTATCCTCCTCAAAATGTTCTATCTCACTTTGAATCGAATTGGTCTCACTAGAGTCATGATCACTTTGTACGATGCATTCAAACGAAGGTCTTGAGCTTTCTCCTTGTAAGAATGCAGGTGAGAATTTGTGTATCACATCCACCTTTTTGTCCCTCCATAATTTATCATCAAAGATGGTGTCCCATTCGTATTCATTGGAGTTAGTGTCAGAATTGTTTTCTTGAATTCGCAAAATTGACTCAGCTATTTCTTCATTAGATAGCCTTTGTGTTACTTTTTCCTTAGTATCCTCACCATATCCTATCCCCGTCTTATCTTTTGGGTGCATTGTTTTTAGTTGGACAGGTTCCATAATACCTTCTTTTCTCTTACCTAGAGGGCCATTTCCTTCATAACCCATCTGTTGCATGATAGCATAACCCTTTCCATATTGTTGTGTGGGTATCTTGATATGCTGTACATATTCTTCTTCATCTTTATAGAGCCAATCAAGAATAGCTTTATCTTCTCCTTCAGTTTCTTTGATAAACATCCCATTAAACTTGGTGATGGGGGTTGAAGTGGAGGCTAAAACTATTGCAGCTTGTGGTGTAGATGTTGACGGCTGACCATGAGATCTTGGTGATAAGGGTAAATTAGAGAGAGATAAAGAATATTCTCCTACCCCATTATCTTTCAATTTTAGCTTGTTGCCAAAATTGCTTATCATTTCCTGCACTTGTTCTTTGTTTTTGGAAGTAGATACGGCCAAAGCCTCTCTATTATGTGGGACAAATGTGTCCCGAGTCACTCTTAGGTTAGAACAAGTTTGACTACTATTCTGATAAGCGGGTATGGTTATTTCCTGTCGATCGTATGGAAACTTCAAACATTGGTGATAAGTAGATGGAACCGTTTGCATGTCATGGATCCATGGACGACCCAATAGTATGTTATAGGTTAAATCCTGATCAAGAACCTGACAAAAGGTATTCTTCACAACAGGTCCCACTCTGATTGGTAACATGATAAGGCCTTTTGAAGTTCTTTCTTCATCATCATAGGCTTTGATTGTAATTTTCCTCCGTGGGTCTATAGAATCTACTGAATATCCCAAAGCTAGGACCAATTTTAAAGTACAAATATTTAATCCAGCTCCCCCATCTATAAGGACACGTCTAATGCGGGCTTTGTGAACCATGACTTCTAAGTAGAGTGATGAATTATGTGGATGGGTTATGGATGAATCATCTCTTTCAGAAAAGGATAAACATGTGTTGGAGGACAAGTGCCACACCATGGCTTGAAATTTATCGATATCTAGATCAGGGGATACAGTTGTATCGACGAGAGCCTTTTCCAGAATGTCCTTATGTGCAGGTGATAACTTTAAAAGCTCCAAGATAGAGATTTGGGCTGACGTTTTTCGTAATTGTTCAGCCAAATTGTATTGACTTGGAGGGGGAATTGCTGCTTTAGATGAACCGCCTTTGACAATGATCTTGGCTTCTCCCCTTGTGGTAACATTGACCTCTCGATATTCTAGCTTACCTTTGATTCAGATAGCATTGATTTGAGGGTCATCAGTATAGATATGATTGATAATAATGTCTTGGATGTTATTAACATTCTTGCCCTTATCCTTCAAGGATTCCCCTTTGTGATAATTAGGGAGTGGGTTTTTGAATGCTTGATGATCATTATTGACATTGTGTCCCTCAACTATGATGGTACGATTATCAATCAAATCTTGAACGATATTCTTTAACCCTTTGCAATTGTTTGTCTTATGACCTTTACATCTATGATAATCACAGAAGTGTGAGTCATTCCACAATGGTGGTTTAACTCAAGGCTCATAATCTCTTTGTGGTGGCAATGTAATAGCGTTTTGATTCAATAATTCTTTGAGAATGGATTCCAAAGATTGGCCCAAGGGAGTGAAACTCCGTTGATTTGAAAAATATGGTGGTCTGGGCGCACTTGAATTTTGATTATTGCCAAAATTATTTCCACGAGTATTAGTTGTGTTTCCTTGATTAGAAACATTGCCTTGGGTGCTAGAATGTCCAGTATTATTGTTACGTTGAGCACTTGACACATTAAGAACGATGGGTTTCGAATTCACGTTGTTAGCACCTACTACCCCATCATTTCCAACATTTTTATTTTGAGTCCAAAATCGTGACTTGTCATTGTTGTTACTATGGTTGTTGTTGTTGTTGTTGTATGAATTTGAACCTTCTTTATCAACTTTTAGACCTCCATGCTTGATCAATGCACCTTGAATAGTGATTGCGTTCTCAATAAATTTTTCAAATGATGGAGGACAATGAAGGTTTAGTCTGTAACTCATTTCTTGATTAAGACTATCGATGAAGATCTCCATCTTTTCCTTTTCAGGAACAGGACGAGAATATCTAGCGAAAGTTCTTCTCCATCTTTGTAAAAATGTAGTGAAAAATTCCCCTACTTTTTGTTTTATCTTACAAAGATCAAGCATGGTTATCTGATGTTGGATGTTGTAAGAGTATTGCGATATGAATTTATCTATCAACTCTTCAAAATTTTTAATGGGGGGAGTGATCTTTGAAAGCCACTCCATGGATTGTCCACCCAGACTTCGTGGAAACAACCACATTAAGTAGGTGTCTTCATGGGCGAATTCTAAACTCATATTTCGAAAATCCCTTACATGCTTAATGGGGTCAGTTTTCCCATTATATCTATCAAACTTAGGGATTTCACAATGTTTTGGAAACGATATCATTTGAAGATTTCTATCGAATGGATAGGGACATATTTCTTCCAAAACATACTTCTTTGGTGTTCCCCCTTGCATTTCTTTTATTTGCCCTTGTAGTTCTTTGATTTGTTGAGTAAGGGCACCAAAATCGTTAAGAGGAGCTTTAGGATTTTCCTTAATCCCTTATGTGTCAAAATCGGCAGGTAACTTAGCTCCTTGAATGGCTAAAAAAAGAAAGTATCTTTCCTTGTTTCTTTCTAAAATTCTTTCCATAAGAGTATGGAATTGAGGATCTTGTTCTGCTTCTTGAAGTCTCTCTTCAGTTATTTCTTCCCTATTTGGAGCATTAAAGGTGTTTTCCTCCCTTTCAATATTATCACCCATTTTGCTTATTATACTTTCCTCCTTTTCTATGTTCTTTCGAAACCTCGTGGTAACAGGCATAAGCTTTACTCAAATCCTACTAACTTTGATCAAAGGAATGAAATAGTGCAATGGTGATGAAAGTCAAGATAGAATGAAGATTCTATGACTTTAAAAGATTTTTAATCTTTAGCTCGTGATTCCCTAAGTGAAAGGATGAAAATCCTGTTTGTGGGAATTAAACCAAAGAAAAAAATAAAGGTGATTTTGCACTTTGTGAAGTTTGATCTTAGCTTTGTAGAAAGATGAATTTCAATAGATGCCTAAATGTGATTGAGTTCTCTATTGTAGAATTTGATTTGGACGAGAAGTATATGCGATTGCAAGTTGGTGAATATAGGAAGGACGACTAAACCCTGATTTCTGAAAACCAAAAAAAATCACCTATGCTCGGGAAAACAGATGCGCTAAAACAAAAACTAAATGCGCTAAAACAGAGCACAGATGCGCTGAAACAATGCACAGATGTGCTAAAATAGTGCACAGATGCGCTAAAACATAGCACAAATGCGCTGAAACATAACACAGATGCACTAAAACAAAGCATAGATGCGCTAAAACAAAGACCCAATGCGCTAAGATAGAGACCAAACGTGCTAAAACAGAGACCAAATGCGCTAAAACAGAGACCGGATGCGCTATAATAGAGACCAGATGCACTAAAACAAAGACCGGATGTGCTAAAACAACTCTGAGACCGACATGTTTTGACAGTTTGACAAAATTTTCTTGTTTTGGATGATCTTAATCTTATTTAAATGTGACAAACACAGCATAGAAGCAGACAATTGTTTTGTTAATCCCTAAAATTTAAACAAAGAGTGTATGTTCTTGAGATTTCCTTAGGTTTTTCAACAATATAAGCACTTCAATCAGACTCACTCTTAATTGTCAAATAGGTCATCAAAGTAATCACAGCCCACATCTTAAAATAGCATCGACTCACACAGCCTTGTCACCCCCTAGAGTGTGCCCGTGTTTTTGTCTTTTCTAGGTGCGTACTCAAAGTGATGGAAGTGGATACCGAATCCCTTGAGCAAACAATTCGTAGTGACTATATGGTGAGTGTCTTGGGGGCAGATTCTTCCCTCCCCTTGCACCGTGATTAAAATGATGTTTGAATACTGACACGGCTAGCTACTACACTAGGTTCTTAGTAAGTCTTTCCGTTCAGTGTGACAATGGATATACTCCCTCAAGAGACCTCCCAACCTTTAGAACAAAGGCTTTGGGGATGATTATCCTGTCAACTACTATCAAGTTGGATTTTTATCAACAACTTGCTTTTGATTAAAGTGGGTTGGAAACCTTGGCTTTAGGTGTTCCCACTTAGGTCGTTCCCATAGGGTGAGTACTTTTTCCCACTACGGCAAACCTTCTAAAGGATGTAATAAAGCATTAAATTGCATAAACAAAAGGTAAGTCTGGTATTTTGATCACCCAGTTAAGGGGAGAGCATAGACCTATTACCCACAATCACAGCATGCAAATAATGGTTCAATTTTAAATCCCAAATTGAAATTTTTTCTATTCTAAGTGAAGATGTTGCTTCACTAAAAACATGGGGTTTATTTTAACCAAAAGAAAATTTGTTTGGTGACTATCCTAGGATTGGTTAATCCAAAATTAAGTGTCTACCCTAGGATTGGTTCATTCTGTTAAAAATAGCATTAAAAAAATTATGTCCGTGGATTGCGTCGAAATCAGAATTTAAATTTTTACAAACGAATGCGTCGAAACAGAAGCTATATGCACCGAAACAGGTTACATATGCGCTGGAACAGGACACGTATGCGCTAAAAGATCTGGTAAATGCATCGGAATAGTAACCGGATGCGCCGAAATAGGTTATAAATGCGCCGAAAGGATCTCCAGGGATGCACCGAAATAGGGTGTCTATGCGCTAAAAGAGGTCATGTATGCGCTGGAACAGGTCATGTATGCGCCAAAACAGCCATCATATGCATTGAAACAGTCGTCGTATGCGCTGAAACAATCGTCGTATGCGCTGAATCGAGACTCGCATGCGCTAAACCGCGATTTTTGTCCATCACCTGCCAAAAAAATCTACAAAAATAGAAGTTAAATGCGGGGCTTGGCCCCACAGTGGGCGCTAGAAATGTGTACGTTAGAATGTGTCAAATTAAATTGAATCTAATCTAATACACCAATGAAACATTAGATTGAAGAAAACTAAATAAAACAAAGCAAATGCAAACTCTTGACAGCAGCTTCTTCAAAGTCGTTCCATTGTCCTCTATCTCCAAGGATTCGCTTCAATATGTTTGCTCTCAGTTGTGCAAACACAGCTTATAGAATGGCACTTGAGAGAATGAGATTATTATGAATGCATATGCATCTACAAGATTGAACTATTGAATTAAAAATGCTATGAATTGCTAAGATTGCGACTATAATAACTACGCATGAAAGTATGAGATTTGAGGTCCTTTTTAGCTCATGAAAGGGCTGTATTTATAGATTTTCGAGGTAGGACTTCGATTGGCCAAGATCGATAGTCGAGTTCAAACCTGTTGAAATGAACGGTGAGAGATCGAGAATTCGAAAAAGAGGTGGAATTCTGAGAGACAAAAAATGAAGAGACAAATTGAAAGGTGTCTCTCATAATTAAATAAATAAATATTTAATTATGTGTGAAAGAAATGCGAAAAGGCTTTAATTAAATATTGTAAATATTTAATTATGAGAAAAGGAAAAAGCCTTTTAATTAAATATTAAGAATATTTAATTTTTGTGAGAGAAGTGGGAATCAAATATCAAAAGTATTTAATTAAATGTGGAGGGAAGAAAATCATTCAAATTTAGAATTTAAACTTTGTTAATTAATGTAAATAAATTGTAAAATCTATTTAATTAATTAAGAAGAAGGTAGCATTAATTAAATAAATAAATTTATTTAATTAAATTAGAAGAATTAGAAAAATGAACAATATAAATAAATAATTGAATTTATTTGTATGTAGATGACTTAAGAACATTAATCAAATAATTCATATTTAATTAATTAACAGGTTCGATCGACCGTGATCATTTTTAGATGTGTACAGTTATAAATTACCTTAAAAAGACTACCCCTCCTTCTTGGTCTATAAAACCTATTATTCTTGATGCTTTGGCTATTTTGAATTCCTTTGAGCAATGTTTCATATCTCACATTTATTGTGATAATTGCCTTGTGGATAAGTTTGCAAATTATGCAGTTCATGAGTATAAAGTATGGGATAGGATTGACTCCCTCCCCATAGACATCCAATCTTTTGTCAATCACGATATGCAAGTTGTTTAGGGAAGGGGTTCCCTTCATGATTATTTTAAATCACATGTTGATTCTCATGCAAAATTTCAAATCGAAGTGTGATTTCTTAGGGGGCAATCCCTTGCATTTTAATGATGTGGCAAAGATCCGTAATTTTTTTTATTTAAGGAATATTATTACCTCCAGTCATTTTGGTACTTCCACACGAATTTTTGGTGTTTGCAATGCCTATTCCTTCTTGATGATTCTTCTATTTTGTATCCTCTACAAATACTTGAAGTTGTTGTGGCTCTGCTCTGCAGTTGTCATGAGAGGTAAGAGGAATCGTGTTGATCCTTTTTCCTGTGAATCTTCCAAAAGTAACAAGAAGATATGGGGGCTACTGGAGGTTGGAGGTAGGGGGTATCACTCCCTACATTGAGAGAATTCATGGATTTGACCCGGTGGTTTCACAGGCTTTCATCAAAGGATGGAAAAATAGAGTCCTTAAGGTGTTCGACATTAAATTTAATATTACTATAGAATTCATTGGTAACATTATTGGTATGGCTACAGAGGGCAAGAAAGTTTACAAAGACAAAAAAGAGTCTAATGCTATCATTTCAATATTTTTTAAGGGTAATGAAAGGGATCAACTAGAGAAGGCGAAGTGTGGAGGCTTTGCTCGTAGCTCTATCAAGGCTATTTGGGGTTTGAACCACCAAAAAGATATATATGTTAAGAAGGGAAAGAGGATTCGTGATACTTGGTTTAGGAATAGCTCTTTATAAAATAGCTCGCTTTCCGCTTGATGATATGGCCTTTTTGGTGATTGCATTCAAAGGTTAGGGGTTGAGTAAGGTTGTGTTGTGTGTGAGAAGTGTGGCTAAATGTTGGAAATGAAATGAAAGTAAACTAACGATGAAATTTAAATGAAAACAAATGTAAACTAAATGCAAGCTAACTAAATGACCTAAATGTATGCAATCTGAAAGGAAATTGGAAAATGCAGAGATTGTGCACCTGGGAAATGAAACTTGTAGAAGAGGAGCCCCAAAATGTTCTGTAATTTTCTTGAAATCTACAAAGGGACACCTACGCCAGAATGGGCAATCTAGTCCTTTTGTCGAGAAATTCTGCCAGACTAGGTTTCAGGAAAAAGGGTATCCAGAAATGTCAAAACCCTTTTTCAGGCCTGGTATAGGGACAAGGTCGCCAATGATGGCGACCTAGTCCTCCTGGTACTTTCAGGAGATTCAGGGTCTGATTCTATGGGTCCCCACTTGCACTTCCCTTTCTGTCAAATATTTGTCTCGGAATCTTCAAAAAATGACCTGCAAGTTATCCTTTTGTTCCACCTAGGGTTTGATGACTTGAGTTGAATGGAATGATTGTACCCTCTTCAACACTTTGTACCTTGCCAAATCTACATACAACCTGAAAAACACATGCAAAAACAAAGGAAATGTTAGGGTTAGAGATTAGGGGTTTGCCTTAGTCAAACCCCATTGATGGTAACTAAACCCAAATGAGAAAAAAAGAGAGGAAAGATGATTGAATGATGAATCAATGTAAACACTCACCAAACTTTTAGTTGTTGAAGTCTGCAACATGCAAAAACCAACTCCAATGGAGGTTGTTTGAGATGCCTTGTGCTTGATTGCTTGCTTGAGAAAATTGAGTGCAAGAGTGCTTGTGAAGATGAAGAATGTTGTTAGGGGAGGAAATGAAGGTGAAAACCCTTATTTATACAAGATATGCCCTAATGTCCAAAAAATGTCACATGATAGGCCGACACTAGGTTTTTGGAGGCAAATTATCATTAGGTTTTTAATTTAATTTTGAATTTTATACCAAAAGGGACTAGGTCGCCCAAGGTGGCAACCTAGTCCACTTAGACAAATTCAAGTGGTGGTCGGGAATAAAAAGGTGTTAAATGATGTTTATCAGACTTGCCTCCCGAAACACACTTAAGTGAGGCCTAAAAGTACATTAAGGGACTAATTTATCATTAAAAAGGGTTGAATTGGTGATGATAAGCCTAGGAAAGTGTGAAAATGCATTACAACACTTTACAACACTTTGGTACAAGGCTTAGAAAGGGGTTATTTAGGTGAATTGTGTTGAAAGGGTCTTAGAAAAGTGGGAAGATGTGTTACAACACTTCATAACACCTTTGTAAAACACCGTTAGATTGTTGTTGATTTACAAGCATTCAAGACTAAATCAAGGCAAAACAAGGCCAAAATCCAAGGGAAAAGGCTGAAATGAGCGAAAAAGTGTCAAAGGCTACACTTTTTGGTGACACAAGGTTATGTGGCAGTTGAAATTATAAGGTACATTACTCTGGACGGTCACTTCTCTATCCTTGTTGGTTATCATTTTGTTCTGCTAAATCTTGGGTGAAAGCACGAAGTTGAGTCCACTTAGGGTGGAAGTTTTTCCCTTAGAAAAATATTGAAATCGAGAAAAACAAATCAAGATCCCATTTTTTAATAATTGGGATCCCGTTTTACTTCGGTTTCCCAAGCCTAAAACTAAAACAAGATATTGTTTTTTCTTAAATCGAGATCCTACTTTGAAAACTTTCCATTTTTAGCAAATTTTCAAAATGGAATCTCGTTTTGAAAACTTTCCATTTTGACAACTTTTCAAAATGGGATCCCATTTCGTAAAAGCATAAAAAAATATTTTTTTATGAAACGGGATCCCGTTTTTTAAAATATGATTTTTTGGTCGGGTTTGTGCTTTATTTTTCGGTTCGGGAAAAGGCTTGGGGACTCGAACCTAAGTTTTGGACCTAGTTTGACCTACAACTTGAAGGTCTTGTCAATGTCACAAGAAAATAGTGACTTTAGGCATAATTCTGTAGATATTTTTTATTGAATTTTTTTACGAAATTAAAACCCATTATAAATGAGATAGTGTAGATTCCAAATATGTAATTTTTTTACAATTTGATTATTTTTTCTATTTTTCAATTAAGTTTTGATGAAACTGATCCATAAACTTGAAATATTAGGGTTTTATAGTAAGGCAAAACAAGGCCAAAATCCAAGGGAAAAGGCTGAAATGAGTGAAAAAGTGTCAATGGCTACACTTTTGGGTGACACAAGGTTATGTGGTAGTTGAAATTATAAGGTACATTACTCTGGACGGTCACTTCTCTGTCCTTGTTGGTTATCATTTTGTTCTGCTAAATCTTGGGTGAAAGCATGAAGTTGAGTCCACTTAGGGTGGAAGTTTTTCCCTTAGAAAAATCTTGAAATCGAGAAAAACAAATCAAGATCCCATTTTTTAATAATTGGGATCCCGTTTTACTTCAGTTTCTCGAGCCTAAAACTAAAACAAGATATTGTTTTTTCTTAAATCGAGATCTTGCTTTGAAAACTTTCCATTTTTAGCAAATTTTCAAAATGGGATCTCGTTTTGAAAACTTTCCATTTTGACAACTTTTCAAAATGGGATCCCATTTCGTAAAAGCATAAAAAAATATTTTTTTATGAAACGGGATCCCGTTTTTTAAAATATGATTTTTTGGTCGGGTTTGTGCTTTATTTTTTGGTTCGGGAAAAGGCTTGGGGACTCGAACCTAAGCTTTGGACCTAGTTTGACCTACAACTTGAAGGTCCTGTCAATGTCACAAGAAAATAGTGACTTTAGGCATAATTCTGTAGATATTTTTTATTGAATTTTTTTACGAAATTAAAATCCATTATAAATGAGACAGTGTAGATTCCAAATATGTAATTTTTTTACAATTTGATTATTTTTTCTATTTTTCAATTAATTTTTGATGAAACTGATCCATAAACTTGAAATATTAGGGTTTTATAGTATTTTAATAACTTTTATTAAAATGATTTTTTGAAGAATGAATTGTACAAAAGCATAGTTCAAACAATTATTTTCAACTAGAAAAAAATTCAAAAAATGATAAATTTAGGTCATCTTATGTGTGACGACGTACATGACGATTTTTTAAAACAACAAATATGACCAAAAGAAATTATAAAAAAATTTAGGAGCATTCTTCAGTGTGTTACAAATCTTTTTCCAAAAGGATTCAGAAAAATATGATTATTTAATGGGTGCTAGCAAGAAGATTCCACTTTTTGGCCAAAAAGTAAAAGTGTTTTACCTGATTTTCAGAATTTTTCACATTTGACCTTAAAATTTGAAGCACTTGGAGATGGAATCTTAAAATAGTCACTAATCATTAAATGTAGTACTTAGAGTCAATATCCAAATATGTAATTTACTTTAATACCTAGATGATACAAATTGATTTTCAATAGGTGTTTCTAAAAACCACTATCTAAAAGTCATTTTTTTTTACTATACCATGCACGTGTACTAATAGGTCCATATAATAGCTCATTTTTTGTTGTTTTTATACATATTTTGAGATACTTTTAGACATAATTTCCAAACAATGTTCCTACATTATACTATCCTTGCATATCCATTATAAAGACTTGAACCTTAAAATATGATGATGGAATTATGGTTATAATATATTATATTAGTGTTGTATGGTTTGTATGAAGATATGTATGGAATTTTGATGGAATTTTGTGAGTTAATTGTGATAGTTATCCTTTTGTACATGTTTTGCAAAATTAACTTATTTACAACTAAAGAGGAATCATGGTGTGTAGCAGTTGCGGGATGAACCTGTAGCAAAATGAATGACTAGACACTGAAACAGGGAAGTTCCAAGTTAAGCTGAACATGATGATTGTTGATTAAAGGCACTTGATGAAGGATGAGCATGGTGTTATTATAACCAGTTAATAAATGATGAAGAAGAGGTCTCCTTCACTTATAGGATTTTGACAAATGGTTGTATGTTTACATGCAATTATGTTTTGATAGTTTTAGTCCTATTAGGGTTCCTTTTCCTTTTTAGTTATAGGTTGAATAAATTAGTCTTAACTCTATGCTCTAAATATCTGGGAGTGGAGTTAATGATTTTGGTTAAGTAGTTGTTTCGGATAAGATTCCCTCAAGCTTGTATATAGCTATTTGTTGAATTCGTAGGATAGTTAATTGGTTTTTCAGTTTTATGTTATTAGTTACCTTTCAGTTTCAAGATGTAATCTTCATGAATATACAATGAATGGAGTTAATCTTATGTAATATGTAGAATCTATTAGTTAGATTTGGGTTCAATTAAAATGAGAACAGTTGCTTGAGTAGGCCACTCAAGGTATTATTCCTCACTTCATCTTTCTAGTTATTTATTTTTGTTTAATAATTATTATTAGTTTATTACCACTTCATGAATCATATGCAAGTTAACTAGAATTTCATATCTTGTTTATTGTTAATGAATACTTATGAAAATGCATGCAATGGTTAACCAGTGGTACTCTAAAGGTTAATTTATTCGAGTCATTAGTTTTTATCAATTTTGAGTTAGTACAACATCATTTCATTAGTAACAGTTTAGTTACAGTCTAAGTTGTAGTTACCCGTAGAAACTAGTTCTGGTTTATGCTTTTACTATTTTGCAATTCTATGAGTTTCCAACAAGTAGAATAACTTAAGTAAGGTAGCTTAAGTATTTTTGAGTCTTTGAAGGCATATATAATATTGCACCATCATAAGCTTACAAGCCTTCGGTTGACAATTTAATGTAGTCTTGAGTATTGTGGAGTGGACTATTTAGTTAGTTAAACCTCTAAATTGAGTAGGTTCTACCAAGTTTACAATACATTAGCTTAGAATCTACATTTTTGGCATCGTTGCAGGGGATGACCTGCTATCTTCATGGACTTGTTTTTATAGCTTTCATTAGTTAGCTTTTTTTTAGCATTAGGACTGTAGATATAATTCTTTTTCAACACCAAAAATACACTAACATTATGCAGGCCTATTGAATATAAAGCCATATTTCATGTATGTGGAGGTAGAGAGATCCCTTGGGTAGGTTCCTTCCCTCTACATGCCAAGCAGCTATATTTGAGGTTGGTGAATCCAATACACATAGTGAAGGTAATACTAAAGAAGAAAATTCATTCTCGCCAACATCTAGCACACCTACAGAAGCAACATACCGCACCATGGGGGATGTAGTGGATGATGATCCTGAATGAACAACATTTGAGTTTCCCATCATTGACCAGGAAAGGGCTACATAGCTAAATAATATCCCTCCTTCGGCCTTACCAGTCTTCTATGGGTTAATAACTGAGAACCTGGGTACATTTCTATTTGAGTTTGATTTCCTATGTCGAAGTTATGATTATACTACTGATGCTCACAAGATCAAATTATTCCATACAACTCTTAAGGATGCAACCTTAAGGTGGTCATGGGATTAGGCCAGGATGTTGTTCCTGATTGGGACACCATGAAGACCATATTCCTAGAAAAGTATTAGGACTATTGTAGGGGACCTGATAGGAGGAAGGATGACATTTTTAGAATGTCACAAAAGGATGATGAGACCTTGGAAGATTGTGTGGAGAGATTTTAGTTTGTTTTAAAGAAAAACCCACAAAATAAGTTGTCAGAAGAGCCCCTCAAGCTAGTATTCTTGAGGAGAGTCAATGATGGTTGCATGGATGCACTGAACCTCATTGGTCAAGGAGATATTTCCTAGCTACCATTTTCAGACATTTTTAAGGCTTGTAGGAATTATACCAGGACCTTTACTAAGCGTCCAAGAGGAGATAGGTCACCCACTATTGGTAAATCAACTTTAGGAGTATCAAGGATTGAGTTAAGTAACTTGTTATCCAACATGAAGGAGGATATCATCAGCCATTTGGTAACCCAGTTGGATACTCTCCACAATAAGAGGAAGTTGGGGCTATGCTAACTAAATATTTTCCAAGATGCAGGCAAAGAAAATCAAATTGCAAATGCAAAAGAGTGGCAAGTATCTAACAAGATAAAGTTGAGAAACCTAATTTTCAGCCAATTGAAGGAGATGATGGACATATCTTCTATATAGCACAAAGGAGTCCATGTCAGCAAAGACGAGGTATGCCACAAGACTCCCTTAGCTTCAATTCATCCTTTCCTATTAGGAATCAAAACTTTTCTGCTTGGAACTCTCAACCCTGACAAGCAAACCAAAACCAGTGGTAGAACCCTCAATAATGGTCACAAGCTCAGCCAAATTGGAACCAATAGCCAAACCCTTGGCCACAACAAAATTTTCAAGGTTCCAATTATAATCCATAATGGCCAACCCAACATAATTAGTGGCAACCTCAATGGCAGAAAGGCCAGCAATGGCAACAAAAAAATATGAACTATCAATAGCCTATGCTCCCTCCTCCACCACAACAAAAATCTTTAATGCCTCCATCAAATCCTACAAATCAGCCACCCAAGCAACCACAAATACCTTCCTAACCTGTATCTAACCCTAACACTAAGTTTTTTCAATAGGCTTATACTAACGAAGCTATGCAATACCCCACTTATGGGGTAGAGGTGAGTGATGTACACCTTATATCAGGGAAAAAAATTGCTAGACCTTCATCCCCCCAAATTATAGAAATGGAGGATGAGGAACTTGTAGTTGAAGCTTCAGACAAATCACCTTTGGAACCTAGTTGAAGCCATTTTAGATTTACATTCAAAATCCTTATGCCCAAATCCATTGCATGTATAGCAATAACCATTGAATAATTGGACATCATACCATTATTGTAACCATTTATCATCTAACTTTTGCATTCACTAGCTTTATGACCAAATCTATTGCATGTATAACATTGATCGGAAAACGATTGAACATTTTGATTCAGTCTTCTTCTACACTCTACTGCTCTTTGTCCAAATTTATTGCAAGAATAGTAGTCAGGGATAACTTTAAGAAATCCCCCTTTGGCGAAGGTGTAAAATCCTAGCGAATCTTGTATACTTTTTGATAAAAATATTAATTTTATTGGCGATTTTTTTCATTTTTCGGGGAAAAAAATAATCTCGATTGGCGAATCTTTTATAATCGCTAGAAGTTTGTGGAAAATCCTAACAAATTACATTTTTTTTAAAACCAATAAAATATTTTCATTGGCGAATTAAACTTGTTTTCAAAATAGAAAAAAAATTGTTGGCGATTAAATTTTTTTTTCAATCCAAAAAAATATTTTCACTAGCGAATTGAACCTATTTTCAAATGAATAAGAAAAAATAATTGGCAAATTAAACATAATCTCAAACTAATAAAAAAAATTTAGTGGTGAAATTTCAATGCAAATCAATATAACCATGACCATTTGATGAATTTTCGATGGACGATTGCAGTTGCATTCTGGAAGTAAATCTCTAAAGCACTAGACTTGTGAATTGAAACCTCCAGAATAACACTAGAACCGTTAGATGTGGACACGTGGCGAGACCAAAGCTCATCGCTCATCGTGGTAATGAACCCAATGGGTTGAAGGATTTTGGTAATGAGCGATACAAGAACTTAAGTGGAAGAAATATGCACATGCATAAAGTTTGTTTTAAAAGAGGGGGATTACCTAGGAAGAACGTAGGACTAGGGCTTAAAAACTTAAGAAAGTTTTACACAAAGGATGTAAAGGCCAAACAAGGCTTAATTATCAACTTATAAAATAATTGAATCCCCCGACCAAAGTAATGAAGGAAATATGTGTGAAGGATATTCCATATTTGTAGCCAGATGTCAACATAAAGCAATATAACTACGACCGTTCAATGAATTTTCAATGGACGACTGTAGTTGCATTCTGAAAGTAAATCTCTGAAGCACTAGACTTGTGAATGAAACCTCTGGAATAACACTAGAACCATTAGATTTATAAAAATCAATGGTTGAGATTTTATTACTTGTTAAATCACTTAAATTCATGACAACCAAAATAATATTAAGGAACGATTAGAACCGTCGAAGGAACTATAGAAAGGTGCAAAATATTAAGGAACTAGTGTTAAAGTCTACGCTACTAAAGGAGCCTTTTAAGTGCATGTTTTTTTATAGTTAAATAGTTGTTATATGGGGCAGCACCTTGTATTAATCAAAAAGAGTTTTTACATCCCTTCACTTCCACAAAACATTACAAACCCAAATATTGAACGAACTGACATTGGAAACTTATATAGACTAAAAAATATCACAAACCAAAATAACCTTCCACAAACAATAGATTATACATTGTTGCAGCCAACCTCACTGGTCTTATTGGATTTGATTGCATTCATAAGCACCGGACAATCACCACCGCGGGCACTATGGGCAGGATGGTTTGCTCGTTCCTCCTAGCTCTTGGTGTCATTTGCTACCCATTCTTCACCAGTGCCCAACTCCTAATCATCCTCGTCTAAATACCACCTTTCCCCATCAAGAGCTTTCGCCACCACAAACGCCTTCACCCAAAGCTTCAACCGATCTTTGAGAATGTCAACCGCACAGAGAAGAAAGTAGATACACCTGTAAATATCCCCCACCATTTTTTGAGAGTTACATGGTCTAATTAGCACACCATGGGAAACTTTGGTACCAACCATTCATTCCCATGAGCCTTGTAGTAGTGCAATGGTAGAGGGGTCATGAAATTGTCGTCGATGTTGTCTAGTGTCACGTCGATATTTTCCAACAAAGAGTGTGGAAAAATAATTTTGCATAGCTTCTTCCCCCAAGCTTTCGAGACACCCATGTACATGAGCATTGCTAGAATGGCAGGTATTTCTAAATTCCCCCTAAGCTTATGGGTAGCCAGTAGAAATTCTAGGCCCAAAACACCCTTCACCGCTTGGAGCACTAGTGGGTGCTTGGACACCATTATCCCTTTCAATCATTTCTTGGTGATTTCACCATGGAAAGAATTCTACTGCTTCGTGGAATTCAAAAATAGAGGTGTCTCCATTTCCCCTTAGTGTTTGTCGAGAGTGCTAAGCCAATTTTAGAAATATGAGCACCCTTATTTGTAGCAAAACCTCCTACAGCCTTATGGAGACTGTACCAATAAATTAAAACAAACGCCAAATGTGTCATGCATTCTTTATGCACAAATCTTTTTGTGATCCTGCCAGTTGCCACACATTCCCCCAAATTCTCAATCGAATTGACCTGGAAATTAATGTTGAGTGATGTAGTCATCTTGTCATTTGTCACAAACATACCTTGTAAGCACTTGTTTTAAAGGTAAGCAAGACATATTAATATGGTCCATCCATCTGTTCTAAGGGTTATGCATAGCCAAATGTGGATTCTCTTGTGGGTAACTTTGAATAATATTTTCACAATTTTTTTGAAATAATATTGTCACATAAATGATTAAGGATTCAAGTGTTGAATTAAATGTTAATTGTCACATCAATGATAGTGGTGAATTTAAAAATGTTAAGTGTGAGTAATTGATGTCATACTCATTGTCTTCGTTCTAACTTCTATATATACTTCACCAACTTGATGCTCTTCATATCATTTATAATATATTTGGCTTTGATTTATTTCTTCTATATTCTCAATTTAACTGTGATATTATGGAGTATTCATGGCATGTCATGCTACCCAATTTTTTTTGGGAGAAAAGAAGGGATGATGCATACGATAGACGAAAGTTGGGTATGGTTTTTACTATTCCTTTTGTGCAGGTTGAGGATGCTATAAGAACAATTGTGGGTAGGGAATGGCTTCAGAACAACCCTCGTGCTCTATATTGTGAGGTAGCTTCAGCTTTCTTGTCTAGTTGCATGGACATTTTGCTCGAAAAAGATTTGGTGAAGATGCTGGCAATATGTTATTTATAGCCTTTAATTTACTTTATTTCTTCATTGCAATTGGCACTACAACATTACAATTTTGAAAGTAGGTTAGCGCCTGTTGGTGGAATCTTTCAGAAAGTGGAATTGTATGCTTCTACAATGCAGGCTCTTATTCTGGTTAATATGATATGGGGTCTGCTATGTGATACGAAAAAGCAATCATTAAAGAGTCTGGATTTTTGGAGGAAGGTATTGGGTGATTCACTTTTCTTCGCTGTTGTTGCTATGTTAAATTCAATTCACCTTCTACTCAAACACCCGGTTGATGGCCTCAGCTAATGTTACAAAAAAAAATAGTAATGAATTGTGTGATGTGTGATTTTATTGTAAAACATAACAGTTCTTGTAATATGTATTTTATGACCGTTTTTTTTCACGGTTAGTGGCTTTTTGGCTAGGTTGGCTATGTACTATGTACTTCAATTATCAGTCTTTAGCTACTTAAATTAAAATAATTTTCATGGCTCCATTCTTGGAAATTCTCAATCTTTTCAATGCCATTTAATTCTCTCTTTTCAATGTTTTGAAGTACTACATTTCATTTAATTGAAATTCTCAATCTTTTTGAAGAAAGTGTGGTTGTGGTACTACAAGCGATAGTGCAGATTAATGCCATATGGACATGCAAAGCGACTAATTGGATAGCTTTCTATTGAAAACTACACAACATACTATAGAATCGTAGATGATGATGTCATTAATCCAGTGATCTAGTGAAACAAGATTTGTAATGATTTTATATCATTTGAGTGGCACTGGAAATTTTGATAGCTTGTTAGCTTGAGGTACAGTTTACACATAGCCACACGTCAATCAAATTAGACATGTTTCATTTTTAATTGTAAATGTAAGGCTTAACTTTAAGTTACATGAATCAATTAAGTTGGTTTTTTGGTTTGCGCGACTCGTGATTATCATTATACCCAACCTGAATTCTCGCATTTCACATGTGACACGTGTGAGGTGTACATAGGGATCAAGCTAGTAGTGGTATTGTTGGCCCATAAATAGGGATAGTGAACACAACTGAAATCATTCGTTGAAGGCTAAAAAGGCTTTACTATTGAGTGCAATGTTCTGAATTGTCATAGGATATTCATTTTTTAGGATTAATAAGGATTCAAGAAGAAGATGATGTGATATTATTGGGGATACTTTAAATTCTCCTATCTCCAATTATGTAGTTATAGAGTAAAAGACCAATTTCCTTGAAGTTCAAAATGGGTGGAATTGGAAAGAATTTGATCTGGTTTACCTGACTTCTGAGGTAGGTTTTGACCAGGATGAGGAGCTTTGATGGAGATAAGTGTTATTCTAGTGCATGGAAGCTGTGTGCAAAAGATGGGAGCAATTTTACTACCCCTCATCTTCTGGATGACTCTACTTTTCAATCAAAATAGATACATTGTGTATCTTCACAGCTCCCTTTTCCCTCGCATGGTTGGCCAGGCAAGTCTCATGCATTTATTTTTAGTTCCCATGGCCTACCAAGCAAATCCCATGAATTTATTTTCAAAGCCCATGGTTGACCTGAAAAGTCCCATCACCATGCATTTATTTTCAGAGTTCAATTTGTATTATGTTCTCACCACTGGTCCAGCGGAAGCTTGGCACTTACATTTGTATTTGTATTATGTAAAGTACTAAAGTAACATATGTTATTTATACAAAACAAGAGCTTGGCGCTTGCATGCTCTACTCAATGACATCTTTAAAAAGATATGTAATAATGTGACATTATAATTCAACTATAATAAAATAAATGGTTTTGTTATTCTTCGTTATTCATTTACAGTAAAGAATTATTTTCTAAGTTCAATGTCTATGAATCTATTCAAATCCATTTTTTTTCCTTTGTTATCCATAATTTTGACCTTGCATCTAAACTCTAAAATTTTCCCCTCCTTGAGTCCTTTGGATATGTTTTCCATTCATTTCCAATGCCTTATTGTTTATTACTCTTGACAATTGCTCAAAGTCGTTGGTTTTGCATGTTTTATAACCGAAGTCGCTAGTTCTTCATGTTTCACAACCTTGTCATGGATTTCTAAATTTTCATAACTTTTTGATCATCCGAATTGGTTCACTTTTGTCAAGTTTGCAAGTCTTGTTTGGTTGTTTTTGAAGTCGACGAGTCAGAGGCTTTCTCAACTTTGAAACTCTTGACTTTGGTTCTAAAGTTCCAAGTTTTTGCAATCATGTGAAATGGTGGACATTTCCTGACTTTAAAGGCGTCGCCACCTCATTAAAGCATGCATGTTTTCAGGCTATCTTTTCGAGGGATGAAATTGAATGCCACATTAAATGCAGTTCTAATGGCACACCCTGTCAAAGTAAAGACATAACTTGGGTGGCGAAATATTCACTAGTCATTCAATTTGCATTCTTACTCTCTACGAATGCTTTTCCAGGACAAAAGTTTTTTTCCCCGTGGGTTTGTGCTCATGTAGATTGGAATTCAAAGTCTCTAGTTTGGTGTGAGAGATATCAAAATTGAGCATATCAATTTAGAAGAATTTTTGGTGCACCTGTAACAAAGTAACAAAACGCCATTAAAGGATAGAATTCTACAAAGTGGTTTGGCGCGCACCGGAGGTTTTCCTAAAGTTGTGCAAAACGTCGACTTGGTGATTGCATGCACAAAGAGGTACATTCTAGAGACTCAAGAAATTAGAGCCTTGGATAGGTCCGTTGTTGCAAAAATAACTCCTGAGGTACTTTCCTGTGCACTAAGAATTCCTGAAAGAGAGATTGTAGAAGAAATGTCTATTGCTATGGGCGATAAATTTTTCAGAACAAATGAAGACCGGTGCAGGAATTCCATTGCAAAGAATTGCCTTAAGTCTGAAAATAAAAGTAAGTCTCAATTTCCCACGAAGCTTACAAGGATTCATTTCAAGGATTCATTTTAGACACTATCACCTTGTTGCACCGTGTGGCTGGGAATGCTTATACAAAACCTTTTGAAAATTAGATGTGTCATTTCATTCTTATGATTTGTAGTGAAAACCAACTTATTGATTGGGCTAAAATTATTTGTTATCATTTAAATGAGCAATTGATAAATTTTCAACAAACTATCACCTTTCACATGTGCTCGTATCTGGTTTAAATTTTAGCCATTCAAGAGGTGGTCTAGGTAGGGTTGGAACCACAAGGCTCTCTAACATCAGAAACATCGGTGTATAAATATTTTCCACAACTTACTAGGAAAATTGGAATGAAAGATTATTGTCACATCAATGATGCTTTCCTGATGGAAGTTGTGAGGAAGCTTGATGGAAACCATGAGCTTCGAATTTCTCCTGAAGCAATTGCCTTGGTAATGAAATTTGGGAGTTTCTACATCCAGTTTGATAGGTTCACCTATCTTAGGGTAGGGGGTTTTGAGAAGACTCCATTGAGGTTGCCTCGCTACACAAATGATTTCTTGGTTTTTCTTGAAGTTTGTAGGCAGATGGCTACCATCAATGTTAAGTATTCAAACATGGGCAAGAGGGGATATGTTTTTCCATTTACTATGCCTTCATTTTCTTTTAAAACAATAATATTGCAAAGGGTGTAGAGAAGGCTCTGAGTGAATTTAGCTTTCAATGTTTATCTATGAGGGCCAATTTTGATAGCAAGGGCTATGTAAGACAAAATTTATATGGGGCTAGTAGTTATGAACATCGTTCAAGCATTGAATTTTTTTGGGAGGATTGTATAGATGAGAGAGAAATACAGAAAATGAGTTTTATGAGATTGAATTTGAAGCAAATATAGGTTTTCGGCCTCTCTTTTCATGTCCTAGAAGATGCAAATGAAGATTTAGAGGTCGTCGATCCTGAATATTAGGCCCTTGTTATTAAGCCTTTTTACAATGTTAACTGGTTGGAAAATAAAGTTTTTGATTTAATGGTATGTTCTTCTGTGTTGAAGAGAACTCAAGATTGGTTAAATGGAAAATGGCGGAAAAATGCAGGTTCTCCCCATGAACAAAGAACTTCACAAAGAAATGAACAAGGGATTGTGTAGGCCATTTTCCAGCATATAATTAAGGATAGACCTTTTCTCCCATTTATCGAAGTTCCTTCTTCCTCAGAACCAGTTCAAAATACTCATGTTCCTGTTCATTCAATTGAAAAAGTTGAAAGTGTAAATGTTGAAAGCAAAGATATTGGACTTATAGCACCTTCTCTAGGATGGTTGAAGAAAGCGGTAGAAAAGAAAATGAAAAATGTTCCAACAATGATAGTTGAGGTTGATACAGTTGCTATGTTGCTACAAGATCCGCCAAAACCCAAAAAGGCCAAGAGGATGTCTCGGATGGTGACCAATTCTGCTTCTGGACATCAATTGTTGGAAATTATTGATCATGTGAAGGACTCAAATGAAAATGAGATAATAGAGGACGATTACAAGATTAATCATGTTGATATGGGACCCCCTACTTTATAAGGTAATGTTTACCATGTTGATTACTTTGTAAATGTATTGATTAAAAGGGCAAAGGAACATAAAAAGGAGAATCTTCAATTGCAATCTCATATTCTCTCTTTAAGAAATTTTATTTCATCAATTGTGACTCTTACCCCTGAAGAAACTTTGAGCTCTAATGTTCAAGGTATTGATCTCGATACTGTGCAAAGGGTCAAGAAAAATCTTGGTTATGCTAAAGCTGCAAACAAGTGGATAGAAAAGCTTTATCAAGATGGTCTTTTCTACATTCATAATTTTTGCAGTTTTATGTTAACGTGTCTGATAAAAGGAAGGAACTGGTAGATGAAATCCAACATATGAGAAGAGAACATAGCAGCACATATGTGCTTTCTAAATAAATTGTAGAACTGATGTCCATGGAGCACACTTTGTTGATTAAAGAAAAATTGGTAGATGATTCGAAAGAGATTGATCCTAATTGGTTTGATTCCCTGGATTGGAAACTGTCAATGTATGAGGATTTTATCAAGGAAATCAATAGAGTGCTGGAAGAATACTTTGACATACTAGTGGAGATCAAGAAAAAATTTAATGCCCTTGAAGTAGACCTCAGGAATGAGTTTGATGAGAAGATATTGCATGTTGCAAACATATCAAGGCAATATAAAGAGGTGTATCACAAAGAGATAGGTAATCCTGAGATAGCCACTGCAGACTCATTCAAAAAATTGAGTCATTTACAGACCTATTTGAGTGCATTCAAGACTGAAAGTTACGCCATTTATGAAACAATAGTTGAGTTAGAATGTGCGCTATCTAGATGGAGAACAAGGTTACAAATCACCACAACTCTAGGAAGAAAAACCATTACTGCAATTGTCACCAAGTATTGGGAATACAGGCAGAGGGTGAAGGCATAAGAGGCGTTACTGGAAAAGTAGGAGGTTAAGATAGTTGGAAGTGAAAGATTTGGAGTTGGGACTGCTGAATAGCTTTTCTTTAGTTATTATGTTATTTTCTTTAAATTTGGCTCTTTGATATTTTAAAGACTTTTATTTCTGAAACGAGTGTCTTCAAGAAATTGTTATCAAAGATAGCTTCTTTATAATCTTTAAATATGGGTCAAGGCTAAGATGTAGGGATATTTTGGGCAAACTTTGATTTACTCATTAGAACAAAACTCTGTTATATTCAATTTTTTAGCTTTTCTATTATTTCAATATAGAAAGACATATGGTGAATTTCATGCAAGCATAATCTTTGTGTTATGGTGTGTGGATTTATTCTGCTTATGTTGAGCATTTTTCCAGTGGATTATCTATTATTGGAATGATGGATGTTTTTTCATTTCATTGTTGTGGAATGTTTATCTATGAATAAAGATTTTATGGTAATGGATGTATAAGTTTTTCTAATAGTTTAAAGCTTTATTATTCAGAGTGTGTGAATTCCTTTCAAAGATTTTTGGTTAAAATCATTTCCTTTCATTTGCTTTTTGGTTAAAAGTGATATAAGTTAAAAATCATTCATTGAATAACTGCAGAAGGTAGCTGCCACCTTGTAAAATAAGCAGAGAATCGACATAAAACACTATTATGAATGATTCAACTATTGGTACATTTGTCATCTCTATGGCCATAAGAATATGGAGTTAGGTGACAAATTTGTTTACTAACATCCTTTAAGAAATTAAGTATTATCTATTTATGAAATAATTGCATGCAGATTTAAAAGTAAAACATAAAGCAATACAAATGAAAAAAGAAAGTTGCCATCAAATTGACAAAAAATATTATAAACATTAAAATTTATCACTCTTGTTAGGGTTTACTGAAATGTTATTGATTTCTAATTTTTCGTTGACCTTCTCCCCTGATTCTTGATATCATTATTCATTTTATTAAGTCCTTTGCAATGTTAAGTTACCGGCCCCTTGGCCTTGATGTCAATCCTAGTGCACCAAAGTTTAAAACAAATTTAAAACAAATGTTTATTGTTTATATCATAAATTACTCAACCGTTCGATGAACATTTGATGTATGGTTGTAGTTGCATTCCAGAATGAAATGCACAGAGCGCTAGGCTTGCAAACTTAAACCTCTGAAATCACCTTAAATGGTTTAGAATTTGTTGTCAATGCAGGATAGCCATGTACTAATTTTGCAATCCAGACTCTGGAAGCAAGTAGCAACACATTGATGTTTCAATGTTTCATTCACTTTAATTTTTCATTGATCTCCCTCGGTTCTTGCCCCCGGTATCATTATTCATTTTATTAAGTCCTTTGCAACGTTAAGTTATCGGCCCCTTTAAAACACATGTTTATTGTTTATATCATAAATTTAATCAAGTTTCAATCGTTCGATGAACATTTGATGTATGGTTGTAGTTACATTCTGAAATGAAATGCACAGAGTGGTTGGCTTGCAAACTTAAACCTCTGGAATCACCCTATAACCGTTAGATTTACAAAGATCAATGGTTTAGAATTTTTTGTCAATGCAAGAATAAATAAATGGCTTGTTTTAAATGTTGTCACCCATGTACTAATTATGTAGTCTAGAAGCAACACGTAGATGTTTCATTCACTTTAATGTTCGAAAAAAAGTACATTATACTGCTAAGTGATTTAATTTTTAAGTGAGAGGGTCATCACACGGGGAGATTTCAGTCTTCAGTTTGCACATTGCAATGCACCACCCTATTCTAGGTTTCACAGTTCCACTTCCAACACAACCATTCCAGTTTCCATGACTGCTAGCATTAATCTTTTCAAGAATCAAAATTCGGGTAAGTGAAAGATTTCCTACAGTTACATTTCATCGTTTGACATTTATTAAAATCTTATTTTTTCAAACTTTGAAGTTTGGGTTTAGGGTTGAGAGACTTAAGAATTAAGAAAAATTAAGGAGGACTAATAGGGAATTCACAATTTCACATTGTATAAGCATGTCTACCCCTAGTACCACTATAGCAATGTGAGATAAAAAAATACATTATGAAAAATTGCTTTAAACCATAGGTTTCACTAATGAATACCATGGTATTTATGATCTTGAAACCTAGGGTAGTCGTACCTCAGAACTTAGATTTTCATCTCAGAATAAGGCTGCAAAGAAAATGCAAGTTAATAGTATCAGTGCACCGTGGGTAACTGCATTAGGGAACATGATGTTACATGAGGTTTTCCCTTGCCCAAAATTTACCATGGTCTGTGACCAAAATTATGATGATAACAAAAGAGCAATTGTTAATAAAGATAGAAAAGAAGAATTGTTATCCATTAATGCAGAAGAACTTGGAAAAGTGTTGGGGTTTACAACCGAAGAATTTGGAAATGTCCACACTGACCTAGAAAAGCTTGCTAGTGATTATGAAGTAGTGGATGAAATGGAGAAAAATTATTTCATAAATAAAATAGTTTAGAATAGAAACAAATTGAAAGGTGATCATAAGCCTCCTTATGATTTTTATATTTTTAGACCATGGGTTCAGGATACTATTTCCATGCTAGAATTTTACCTCGGACTGGATAGCAATTTGGAAGTGGGTGCAAGCCTCCTTAAAATGGTATATAATATCCATTATGGACCACATGTCAAATATAACTATATTGAGCACATTGTAGAATCCATGCATAAATAATTTTTAATGATTAAAGGAGGTCCCACCAAGACATTTAGGTTCACAACCTACTTTTGCTATTTTTTTCTACTCAAATTCAGAGGAATGTTTCAGACCAACAAGCTTCAAATTCAGCCCTATAGTAATGCTCAGGAAAATCAAATGGATCCAGTATATGATTGGACCACTAAGATAAAGATGCATGATTCTCGAAGGAACTACAAAAAATTTGTAGACTACTTTTTGGCTCCATTGCATCAAGCAATTACAAATACTCCAATGCCTAGATTGCCTATGTCATGTAGAAATTGCATTCAAATAGAAAAAGAAATACAATTGAATGATTGGTACTTAATGGAAGAATATATTTTCCTAAGATTTTATGGATCAGGAGTACAACCATACAAACTTCCAATACATGTGACAAAAAGGGTTTTTGCATTGGAATATGTAAGGAAGATGTAGAGTACTGATGAACTACACTTTATCGGTCAGGAAAAGAAGACCTTATTTCCTTCTTTACCTTTTTCATGTGGAGGGTTCACATTCGAGAGAAAAGAATTTAGTGTGGCACATAATCTTTTGAACTTTTTTAATCTTGATGTTATCTATCACTGGCAATATGATCCATGTGACACCATTAAATCAATGATCATGGCCAATAAGAATGTTGCAAGTAGAATTTAACATCAAAGTAAACCCTTGCTTGAAAACTTGAGAAACAAGGATTCTTAAGATGAGGTCAAAATAGCAATGGAGAAAAGTGTTGCTGAGAATGGTATTTATTTTGAACAATTGTTAGCAAAAATTATGGCATTGCATTGAAAGAAAATTAGGAGGTACAAGAATTTTTATAAAAAAATTGATAAACCATATAGTAGAGTAAAAATACCAGATTCTCTAGATAAGGAAGTTACGGATAAAAATTGGTCATGATAAAAAATTGTTGCCTTTTGGTCTATGAGGAAGGAGCTAGGCGATCCAAGAGCTCTTGCAGAGTATGGAGATAATGAAGAAGATCGCGAGTTTAGCAAATTATGGAATATACAACATCCTAATGAATGTGAAGATCAAGAAACTAATGATGAATGTAATGTTGATAGGGAAGAACAAATCCATGCCAATTTCAAACCTGGTTTAATTGAGGCCACAAAAGAAGCATATAATTTAGGAGCAGCCATAGCTGAAAAAATGGGTTATGAAGGTGGTCCTTTGGGGTCCCAAAGACAAGGCCCTTGGACAGTAATAGATGTAGAGCATAGAAAACTAGTTGATAAATTTGGCCTTGGGATTGGAGGTGAAAAATTAGACCAAGGGCACACAAGTCAATTTTTTAGAGCTTCAAATCCTCATCCTCATGGTCAGATACAATCACAACTAGGACATGCCCATGGTGGAGCTTAGTGCAACTGGCACTGCCACTAGTGGCGATGGTATGGGTATTATTACTAGTAGTGGTCAACATGTGCTACAAAAACAAATTACACGTAAGAGGACAAAAATACAAGATACCATAGAAACACCAGGTGATCAAGGCATACAGAAGAGGCAAAGGATTTTGACAAGTCCAAGTCACACTACCAGTGGATCCACCACAAAGGAGTTATTTCCAGGCACTCCCCCACTTCCAGTTAGTGTGGTTGTGACATCATTAGCAACTGCAAGTACCCATATTCCTTTGTCATTCAAGTTGTGTGCAAGTGTTTTATCTACCCTAAAGATGCAAAACAAAATGAAATGCAATGAAGAGAAACACAAGCAAACACTCAAGATTAGCCTAAGTTGAATCCAAAAAAAAACTACAAAGAAATGAAACATTATACCTTGCTTGGATTGATGAGTTGGTTGGCCCTTTGATTATTTTTGGTTGTATGCTCCTTTTGTGGCAAGTGAATGCAATAATGGGAATGGGTGTTGTGGTAAAAATGGTAGTTGGATATAATGAAAGCTAATATGGCTGCAATAATGGAGGATGCAAGTGAATGCAAATGCTAAGTGTGCTAATGGCTTGGCTTGAATGCTTGAATTCTCTAGTGAATGCAAATATGATCTAACTCTTGTCATCTCCTAATTTAAGACCAATTCTTCCAATTTAAAGAAAAATGGATGGCTAGGATTTGGCCAACATGGACAAGATGGAGGGTTGTGGTGAGTTGAGGACTCACAAGTTGTCACATCTTGCCATGTGGAATATGAGTTACAAATGATGTGAAAAATGACATGTTATGTGGAGATACTTGAAAGTACCTTTAGATTGGGGGAAGATTTCCTAAAAAAGGAAGTCCTTGTCCCCATATGAGACTGTTGGTGACAAGTGAGGAATTTTAGAAAGTCTTCTCTTATCACCATGGGGATGGGAGAAGTTGTTGGAGAAATAAATATGAATTTTAAATTCCCATGATTAGAAATACCATGGGGATAAGACAAGGTCCTCTTAAAACTTGTCCCATGTGACTGATGTGACCTATGAGAGTATGGGGAAGAGAAATGCATGGGATGAATAAAATGGAATTAAAAATTCCATTGGGATGTGGGAAGAGTTGATTAAAGGATTGATTAAACTAGTTAATGAAGGATTAGAAGATGATTAGGAACCAACTTACAAAATTTGGAGGAGGTGACACATCCTAATCATGGATTAGGGATGTGTCACATCCCTAATGATGCGATTAGGAGATGAATTAGGATTAAGTGTGGATGGGACATAAAGGGAATTAAAAATAAGTGGGTTATTTATTTAATTCCTTGGAAGGAAGGGATAAAGGGGTAAGGTATTTAATTATTTAACTAAATACCTTAGGGATTTAGAAGACTTTAAGGGTATTAATCAAATAATGGTAACATTATTTAACTAATGTGGATAAAAGGATATTTATACGAAAAGGGTAAATTTGGCCAAATATAAGTGGTCAAATTTAGATGTCTACAAAAGCATTCCATTGTTCCTGCATCCCTAGGTTTTGATTACATTGAAGAGTTTAAAAATAAATCAAACTTGAATAAAAAAGAAAAGAAGCAATTGATGGAGATTGTGTTTGTTGTAACTCCAGAGCCTGCAACAACCATGGTATTACCCACATTTGACACAAATAAATAAATCATGCAGTACTCAATTTTTGTTCCCACAGTTCAAAACAAACTAATAAATTAGATGGCTCGACCTAAATTCTAGGTGAACAATATTCAATTGGATTTTTTTGGACCAAAAATGACTAACAAAATTAATGTATCAAAGAAGAACAATGAATTGGTGTACACATAATTTCTAAAGCAAGATAGAGAGAAAAAAAGGTTGCAAACTCAAATAGAAAAGTTACAGGCAAACCTAGCAAATGAGAAAGCAAAGAGGAAAGCAACAGATAACAATAGCAATGAATTTGAAAAAAGAATAAAAAAATATCTCTACACCAACAAGCAAAGATGATAAACAAAATGAGAGAGAATTGAATGAACTGAAGTGAAGGCTAGATGAGAGCAACAAGAAATATGATAGGAAAAATCCACATCAAAAAAACCAAGACTAAGCATTGCGAATGGAAATGCACAATGGGAAATAAAATTGGAGAAAGAGGGAAAAAGAAATGAAAGATTGGAGGCAAAGCTAATGGAAGCAAAAAATAAAATAAAATCTTGTCAAAATAAGTTATATTCATTTTGTAGAGAAACAACGAGGCATATAAAACAAAACATATGGGATGAAATAATGCAAAGGATTGATCATTTATGTGACATGTTTCAATTGATTGATGCTACCATACTACATTATAAGAAGCTCAAAAAATATTTAGTGGACAACAAAAATGTGTTGGCATTAGAGAAATCTACAAATCAAATTCAACAAATAGTCTACAAAGCCAGTGGCAATGTTTTGAAATCAAAAGGGATTACTCATCGGCTTGCTACATCAATGGCGTTGTCATCTATCATTGAAAAGTGTTTGAGAATGCGTGAAACAAAAAAATATTTGCATTTGGTTGCAAACATGATGAAGAAGTTGGATGAAAAGGTAAGGAACTTCACAGAGCTTGGTTTGCTTGAGGCTTTTGACACAAATGAGTGATTCATTAGAAAGAATGATTTTAGAAAGAAGATGGAAGGTGCAAGCAAGATTGATTTGGACCAGTTTCCTCATAACCTAGATGTGGTGAACTATTTGGATTCTATCAAACCATTGCTAACCTTGAATGCAAAATTGACTAAAGAATTCAAGACAGGTTCCAATTTCAATCATGAATTGTTAACAAATCTTCAAGTCAAACAACATCAGTTAGAACAAATGACAATTCCACCACTTGAACAATGGAAGTTGCTAGAAAAGGTGATACAATGATTTTATTTTTGATAATATGAGTTTCCAAGTTCCAACTTAGCTCTATGTAGAGTTGTCTTTGAGAAATATATTGCATTACCAATGCCTCTATGTATTTCTCATGTGAAAATCAATAAAAAAGCTCAAATTCGGACTTCAGTAATGTGTTGATATTCAATTATTTGTATTATTTATTTTATCATTTGAAGAAAAAGTTTGGTATTGGTTTCAACTACTCGATACACATTAAATGATTGATGATGTCCATTGTTGTATATGCTACTTGTTGGTTGTTTCTAAAGAACCAAGGAGATCCCACCAAGCATTTATGAATTTATTATCTCTATTATTTATTCATGATTTAATCAAAGCATTTTAACTGATCCATTAAACCAAAGCCAAAATTAAAACACACATCAAAGAAAAATGACCATGAAGATTAATGAAATGATCTTTGATCAAATTTTCATTAATAATTCAAATATAATATCAAATCTAGAGAGACAATAGACTCAAAAGATTATCATTATCGTTCAGAGTTGCTTGGAAACCATACAATTGATAAAATTTACTTGCTCGACTCAAAACTTAAGATACAAACTTCAAATGTATTCTCTCTGAGTTCTCAATTTGCATAATTCAGATCTAGAATTCAACAAGAGACCTGTACTAATGGCCCTGAATTCCCTTTTATAAGAATAAGGGAGCAAAACAAGCTTCAAGCCAAAAATTACACATATCACATCTTAATTTGACTGCTATAACATAGATTCCCTTTATAGTTATATTTGCACTTTCAAATAGAGGAACCATATATGAGACAAAGATTATTTCCATTTGCTGAAGAAAATAAGATCGCCTTCCAAAAGGCATTTTGTTGAAAAGAATAGTTGGTGCAGGAGCACCTCGACTCTCGACTCTTGAATTGTAATAACTTAGGTATTTAGAATTTGTTTAAAATTGCAGTGATATATTCATAAAAAGGATAACCGAATGTAGGAATGGGCATATCGGGTAGAGGAACGGTTTATTTAACTACCCTAGAATCTCTATTAAGAGAGAACATGTAACCGAATAGGGGATAGAGGAAAGAGAGAGTGCATCTACGGGAAAATAGTAAAGAGAGTAACAAGAGAGAAAAAGAAATCAGGCTCTCTAGCCTTCGGCCAGAGAGCCATTTAATGTATGAATTTTTTTGCAGTGTTAATATTTGGAATGTTATTAAGAGGAGTTTCCTTTCCCATTGTGTCTCTATCTTTCTTGGTTTATTGTTATGCAAATTGTGAATGCAGATTAGTTTCGAGGAATTCGTTATTTGTGGACTATTTTAAGATAACCATTGTTGTGTATGGTTCGGGTTCTTTATGATAGTCCCGAAAGCCTTACATTCATTCCTAGAGTGACCAATGAATCCCCTCATGGTATGAGCTTGACCATCATGTTTGAGTAGTGTGTGACTCGGCTTTGGATAGTGAGAAGGTGGCGGGCAGTTTCTTTTCAACCGAAACTTGATAGTAAATGCATTTCCTCCGGTACGGTGGATGCTATCCACGCTCATGCTCGGTTTACGACCACCTTGGTGATACAATTCCACCCCATGTCGTGGAAGACTCGCAAGGTCATGTTAAACATTGAGATAGAGTTAGAGGTTTAAGCATATGTCTTGATCAGGAGTGATCAGGAGTGATAGGATATGCACGAGTTTGTGTTTGTTTTTATGATATGGACTAAGCTAGTAACAACTATACCACATTAGAATGGTATCAAAGCGCCAGAAGGTTCTGAGCGTGTAGAAGGCAATCTACACGAGGTAGTAGCATGGGTTCTTGGTTGCCAGTTGATCCATCTAAGCTGCAGCCAGACGCAGTTGTTCTTGCGTGTGTGAAGATCTCAAGCTGGGGTCTTAGTATTGTCTCCACCATGATGGAGCTGGGTAGAAGGTGCAATGAGAGCAACCACTAAGAGAAGGGTGGGAAGCATCTTCCAGAATAATGTGTGTGGGTGAGATGGCAGTACAGTGGTGGTGTGAAGCAGCCGCATACAAAGAGGAGGACAACAACCAACACAAACTCCATTGATGGGAGTCATGTACCAACCATAGGGGAAGCAACAGATGCCTTGATTCAGTGATGCAGACACAGAGGCGAACGGTTTGTTTGCAGAATTCTCACCTCAGCATTTCCATGGGACTTGGAAATATTTTAAGCCTGGGAGTATGGTGTGGGAGCACCTCGACTCTCAACTCTTGAATTGTAATAACTTAGGTATTTAGAATTTATTTAAAATTGCAGTGATATATTCATAAAAAGGATAACCGAATGTAGGAATGGACATATCGGGTAGAGGAACGGTTTATTTAACTACCCTAGAATCTCTATTAAGAGAGAACATGTAACCGAATAGGGGATAGAGGAAAGAGAGAGTGCATCTACGGGAAAATAGTAAAGAGAGTAACAAGAGATAAAAAGAAATCGGCTAGAGAGCCATTTAATGTATGAATGTTTTTGCAGTGTTAATATTTGAAATGTTATTAAGAGGAGTTTCCTTTCCCGTCGTGTCTCTATCTTTCCTGGTTTATTGTTTTGCAAATTATGAATGTAGATTAGTTTTGAGGAATTTGTTATTTGTGGATTGTTTTAAGATAACCATTGTTGTTTATGGTTCGGGTTCTTTATGATAGTCCCGAAAGCCTTACATTCATTCATGGAGTGACCAATGAATCCCCTCATGGTGTGAGCTTGACCATCATGTTTGAGCAGTGTGTGACTTGGCTTTGGACAGTGAGAAGGTGGCAGGCAGTTTCTTTTTAGCCGAAACTTGACAGTAAATGCATTTCCTCTTGTATGGTGGATGCTATCCACGCTCATGCTCGGTTTACGACCACCTTGGTGATACAATTCCACCCCATGTTGTGGAAGACTCACAAGGTCATGTTAAACATTGAGATAGAGCTAGAGGTTTAAGCATCTGTCTTGATCAGGTGTGATTAGGAGTGATAGGATATGCAGGAGTTTGTGTCTATTTTTATGATATGGACTAAGCTAGTAACAGTGCATTTCCTGGAGTACGGTGGATGCTATCCACGCTCATGCTCGGTTTACGACCACCTTGGTGATACAATTCCACCCCATGCCGTGGAAGACTCGCAAGGTCATGTTAAACATTGAGATAGAGCTAGAGGTTTAAGCATATGTCTTGATCAGGAGTGATCAGGAGTGATAGGATATGCAGGAGTTTGTGTCTATTTCTATGATATGGACTAAGCTAGTAACAGTTATACCACATCAATAGTCTTCCAACCGTTGCAACATATTTATTCCTTTGAGAAAAGTGACAAAAATATATAAAAGAGGACAAAAGTGGACCAAAATCCAAGTCAACATCCAAGTCATCGATGATCAACATTTACCTGTGGCTTTTTTGATTAGGAGACACATATCTTTCATGCATTACAATCTCTAAGGCTAGACCTGCACTATACTTGACCATATGTATGTTTCCTTCATCCTCGTGTTCACAAATCCAATACAAAAAAAAAATCCTTTTCCATTGCTCATATTCCTCATTAGATGGCCAATTGAATCCTATGATTTCATCCATCTTCTTCCTATATGGAGCATAATTTTCCATCATAGAATTGGCTTCTTTATCAAAGTCTTCGAGGAAGTTGATGATGAGTGACAGACTCTCAATAGTATTCTTCAACATATCAATGTCAACATTCTCATACTTGCTCCCGCTCGTTTGAAGTTTGAATTCCTACTCACATGGTGGACTCTGTCATGGGGGTACCCATGGGTCCCCTGCCCCTCCCCCCCCCCCGACCCGTGCTCTCCTCCTTTGAGGACGTGTCTAGTGGGTACCCCCTCTATGGGATCTGTGCTTTCTCCTGCGGGCATTTTGCGGGATGAGGCACCTCTGGGCGTCTCTTTTGTGCCGGCGGTTGAGCTTCCTCTGGCTGCTAGTTGGAAGAATGTTTTGAATAGTGGGTATCTGGCCTCCTCGTTGTTGGTCCCCCCTGAGCCGGTCACATTTTTTGATGCTGTGTTTGATATTCCTGATACGGTTAGTGATAAAATCCTTTCCTCTATGGAGAATGCGGTGGTGGGGAGATTCCTCTCCTATCGTCCTACGGTGGATATGGTTAGAAAGTGGGTGACCGTGAAATGGAGGCTTAAGGGCAGTGTGGAGGTCCACATGATGGCTAGCGGTCTCTTCCTTTTTTGATTTACTGCTGCTGAGGATTTGGTGCATACACTGTCATCGGGCCCGTGGGTTTATGGGAAGCATAGCCTCACTTTTTGTAGGTGGAAGCTTGGGTTTGATCCTATTGTAGACCTTAACATGTCGGCTCCTATTTGGGTGCGGCTACCAGGCTTACCTCTTGAGTTTTGGGATGAAGCCATATTCAAGGCTGTCGGTGACTCATTAGGCCAGTTCGCTACTTCAGATGTTGTCACTAAATCTAAATCAAGGTTAGTATTTGCTCGTTTCTGTGTCAATATTTGCGTAGATAAAGTTCTTCCTAACTCTATCAAGCTTTGCTCCAAGTTGGGAAATTGGGTACAACCTGTTTGTTACGAAAACACAGTGATTTATTATCAAAGGTGTGCCAAAGCTGGGCACCTTATCACTTATTGTAAATCGTCAGTCAGTAGGGAGGTTATGGATGTGCCTGACCCCAAGATTTCATCTGATCCCAAGTTTCTGGTGGTGGAAGCCTTGAGGCCTTCGGGTGGTTCGGAGATTGTCCCCCCAGTTTTGGTTCAGTCTCCTGTGCTTCCTCTGCATTCCCACTCACCTGGTGTTCCTCACCCTGTCTTGAACCCTAGTGGCTCTTTGGTGCTGGGAACCTTCACTCGGGAGGTCTCATTGTCTCAGGATCCTGGTTCCTCGGCTGTCGCTGCTTTGTCAATGGGGGCTTCTGAAGAGGGATTTGGCCCTGGTTCTTCGGCTGTTGATCCATTGTCCTTTAATTTGGGGACCTGTGGGGATTTGGTTGAAGAGGGTGAAATTTGGGAGGAAGAATGTTTCAGTTTGGTTGAAGAATCTACTGAAAACCTGGAATGTTTAAAGTTGGAGAAAGTTGAAGAGGAAGGGATCTGGACCACGCCTAAGAAGAAGGGTAGGAAGAAGAAGGCAGATGTGGGTGGGGATTCCAAGCCTGGGAGGCCCTCATAGAGATCCACTAGAACGCGTGAAATGACAAATGAGATAGCCTTGGGGAAGCAGAGGACATTAGAGGTGTCCTCAGAAAAAGGTCAGAGATGAGGATTATGTCTTGGAATATTCAGGGATTTAATAGTTCGCACAAACAACGTGCCCTGAAGAACTATATAGTGGAGCATAAGAGTGATGTTTGTCTCCTGCAAGAGACCAAGATGATGAAGATTAATTTTGAGAAGGTTGTTAGCTTTATTTGGCCTAATGCTTCTTTTATCCACAGTGATGTTGAGGGAGCTTTGGGGGGGGGTTGGCAGTGCTTTGGAATCCTTCTGGTTTTCAGGGTCAGGAATTATTTCATTGTAAAAATAGCATTGGGGTTTCGCTCTTTGCTAATGGAGAATTTTGGTCAATAATTAATATTTATGCCCCCAACCAGAGGAACTCGAGGAATTTCCTTTGGAGAAACATGGTGACTCTAATTAATAGGAATAAAGGTGGTCGGTGGCTTGTTGCTGGAGATTTCAACTCTCCCTTGCTACCATCTGAGAAAAGTGGGGGTCTCTTGGATTACACTGACAACATGACTGATCTGGAAAACTTTTTGTATTCTTCGGGGTTAATTGATATTGATCTTCGGGGACAGTGTTTTACCTGGTCTAATAGAAGGGCTGGTGCTGATCTGATTCAAGTTAGGCTTGATCGTTTCCTCTATTCTTCCCATTGGACCAATACCTTAGGAGCCAACCTTGTCGCTCTTCCTAGGACGGTTTCTGATCATAACCCTCTCCTGCGAACCACTAATATTCGTCCTTCAAGTGGGCCCTATCCCTTTTGTTTTGAAATAATGTGAAACTCTCACCCCGATTTCAAGAAGAAAATTGTTGAATGGTGGAATATCCCTGTACAAGGGTCTCCTATGTTCAGGCTATGTTACAAACTCAAGCATATTAAACTGATGGTTAAAGGTTGGAACAAGAATGTGTTTGAAGATGCTTTTCAAAGGAAAAAACAGCTTGAGGGGAGGTTAAAGATTTTGTAGAAGAATATGGATGAGGGAGATGTCAGTCAACAGATTAATAATCAGGAAAAGGATGTCAGAAGGGAATGGGAAAAAGTTCTAAAAAATGAGGAGGTATTTGGAAACAAAAATCGAGGATCCAATGGCTGAGAGAAGGAGATAGGAACACGTCTTTTTTTTACATATTTGCTATCAAACATCGGAAAAGGAACCAAATTTCTAAACTAATAAGTAACTTTGGGAGGTGATTTATGATCAAGGTCTTATTAAGTCTTGTGTGGTTAATTATTTCAAGGAGGCTCTCTCGGCCCCTACAGGGTTGCCCAATTCGACACTGGATTGTTTGGTTCTTCGGGACCTCCCTGCGTCCATCTCTCTGGAGGATAACTTGGGCATTCTTAGGAGTGTTTCCATGGAAGAGGTTCGGTTGGCTACTTTAGCATGGGGGCATTCAAAGCTCCTGGTTCTAATGGGTTCCCCCCTGCATTTTTTCAAATTTTTTGGGATACTGTGGGCTGGGACCTTGTGCTCGCGGCTAGGGACTTCTTTCAATCTAGTAAGATCCTTAAACAAATGAATCACAACTTCATTGCCCTTATACCTAAGATTAGTGAGCCACTTTCTATGGTTGACTTCTGGCCTATTAGTCTATGTAACACCATCTATAAGATCTTCTCTAAGATTCTTGTTAACCATCTCAAACCCTTATTTGATAAAATTATTAGCCACACTCAAAAGGGGTTTGTCCCGGGTCGGCATATTCTTGATGCTGCTTTGACTACCCATGAACTATTTCACTCAATGGATAGAGGTAATAATGCGGGAATGGCGCTTAAACTTGATATATCCAAAGCCTATGACAAGGTTCTGTGGGAATTCATTCCAAAGGTCTTAGCTATGTATGGCTTTAATAGGTTGGTCATTGAGCTCATTATGGAGTGTGTTAGAACTGTTAAGTTTTCGGTCTTGGTTAATGGATCCCCCTGCAGTTTTTTTTCCGCGGGTAGAGGGCTCAGGCAGGGAGACCCTCTTTCCCCCTACCTCTTTATTATGGTTGCCGATGTGCTTAGTAGGAATTTTACTAGTCTGTTGTCAGAGGGCTCCATATCTGGTGTTAGAGTGGCTACGTCTCTTTGCCCGATTGTTGTGCATCAATTTGTGGATGATACTTTTCTTTTTGGGAAGGCCTCAGTTGTGGAGGCTAGGAAATGGAAAGCTTGTCTTAACAGCTATGCCTCCTGCTCCGGACAGTGCATCAACTACAACAAGAGTAAGATTTACTTCTTTAATTGCTCTCCTACTTTGGAAAATAGGGTGACTGTGATTCTTGGATGTGTCAGTGATTCTCTCCCGTCGGTGTATCTGGGGCTTCCACTTACGATTAAGGAGGTTCAATCGAAGTTTTGGAACTCTATTCTGGAGAGGATTCAAAGGAAATTGGCTGGGTGGAAGGGATCTTTACTTAGTCATGCTGGAAAATTACAGCTCCTTACTACGACCATACAAGGTATACCCACTTACTTTCTGGCTATCTTTAGGATGCCCATGTATATAGTGGAAAAGTTAGAAAGAATTCAAAGGAATTTTCTTTGGGCCGGTGGTGAGGAGAAAAAGAAAATTGCCCTGGTTAAATGGGAAAAGGTTAGTTGGGATAAAATTTATGGGGGGCTTGGAATAAGGAAGATTGCTCCCTCTAACAGGGCGCTGATTGCCAAGGTTGGGTGGGATCAATTAAGGAACTCCAAGGACTGGTGCAAAATCTTGAATGCTAAGTATCTTCAAAACAGGCCTCTGATTGATTGTCTTTCGGAACCCCACCCTCTTGGTTCTGTTATCTAGAGGAGTATTTGCAGCATTCAAAGCCTGCTAAAAAGGGGATAAAATGGAAAATGGGGAATGGAATTAAAATTAAATTCTGGGAAGATGCTTGGCTTTTAGATTTCCCTCTGACTTGTTCTGATTTTTGGGGAGTGATGAGTGTTGCTCAAAGATTCTTTGGGATTTATATCAGTGACTATGTGTCTGGCCCTGCTGGTGCTAGGATTTGGAGAGAGCTATCCCTATGCTGCCCCCACTCGCCGGTTCTTAGCTGTCTTGCTAAATTCATCCAGGTGTTATTGTCTAGTTTTAGATTTCCTTCCTATGACAGAGAGGATGAATTCTTTTGGGCTTTAGATAAACAGGGGGACCTCTCAGTTAGATTCGCTTACAGACTGCTGACTAATGTTAGTTTTGTGGAAGAACACTGGAGGATGGTTTGGAATAAGCGCATGATCCCTAAAATAAATTTTTTTTCTGGTGGACGGCCTGCCACAATAGGATTCTGACCCAGGACAATTTGAGAATCCAAGGATTATGCTTTCCCAATAGATGTTTTCTCTACAAAAAGGGGGAAGAAACTGTTAATCACCTCTTACTACACTGCCCGTATGCTGCTGAAGTGTGGGGGATGGCTATTGAGAAACTTGAGATTCAGTGGGTTATGAGCAAGGACCTCATTTCATTTATTTTGGGCTGGAATGGGCCTTTTTTGCATCCTCTGGTTAGTGAAATTTGGAGATAGACCCCCCCTATCATAGGTTGGTGTTTATGGTAGGAGAGGAATAACCGGGTCTTCAGGAATGTTGAGCGGAGCCCCAAGGAGGTGTTTGGGATTGATGTTTGGCTCATAAAGGAGAATATCTTCCTCTTTGATGGAAAACTTCCGGAGTTTGGGTCGACGGACTTTGAAATAAAAATGGCCAAGGAATGGCACCAGGATTTAAATGCTAATGCTTCTGACAATGGGAAACTTTTAGCTAGGAGAAATACCAAATGGGAGCCTCCAGATTTAGGATAGTTTAAAATGAATTTTGATGGAGCTGCTAAAGGGAATCTAGGAAGGGCAAGTATAGGTGGGATTATAAGAGATTCCTTGGGGAAAATGGTGGCAGGGTTTGCTGGTGGCATCGGGGTTCAGTCGGCTCTTGTTGCTGAGGCTTGTGCGCTGTTCATGGGACTCAAAATTACTGTTTCGCTAGGGATTGTTAATCTCCATATTTAGGGAGATTCTAAGGTGGTGACGGATACTGTGAAAAAGGAAAGATTCATTGGTTGGAACACTAAGGACATTTTGATAAATGTTAGCTTCCTTATGTCCAAATTAAGAAATAAAAAAGTGTCTCATATTTACAGAGAAGGCAATTGTGTGGCGGATGCGTTGGTGAATCTTGGCTCGGGGTGGGTCTCAGCTAGATGTTGGAGGAAAAAGGAAAGACTGTCGTCAAACATTCAAGTTTTGATAGAGCGGGAAAGGGCTTCCGTGGTTAATAATGACTTGTAACTTTTGGATGATAAGGACTGACTGGGGGGCCCACTGGTTTATTTGGGTGTATTGGTGGATAATTTGCAATATTGGTATGGAGGATAGGTGGAGTACTACGTGTAAAGATGAGCGGGTTTGGAGTAGGGGAACGAGCACCCACGTGTTGATTCTTTGGGATTGGAGATTGGGTATTGCTTATAAAATAATGATGAGATGGCAGGGAGGAAACTTAATTGATGTTATCAAGCTTAGATTTGGTGACGTGATACGGGTTATTTTGAAGGCCATGATTTCTTCTCAGGTGTATGAAGGTATTGTGAGTATCAAATTTTGGGGAATGGGGTTACTTGATTTATTTCCTAATTACATTTGGAGAAGTGAGTGTGTTAATAATGATGGGACCATTCATGATGAGTATTGGTTGTGTTCTAGTGGCTTCGCGCTGGCTAACTTAGCTGGTGATTACTTCGACTTTTTATGGTGGGTTTTTAAATTTAGTTTGTTGGTTTATCTACATGGGATGTCGTGCCTTTCCTACTTATCTGCCAACTTCTGCCTCCTCCACTATTATCAAAAAATCATTAATTGTTTTGTCTTTTCTCACTGCTGCATATTTCCCTTCCGCGCGTGTTATTGGTTTGAGAGGATTACTAGTCGTAATCCTTGCATTAAACATCCTTTTATGTTACTTGTTCACAACATTTGGCTCTGGTGTTTGTTACAACACTGTGGTTTTCCTGAGCAGGCCGACAAAATGGGTGGAGATCGTGTGCAGACGGAGCCGGATAGTTGTGATGAATTCCAAAACAACCCTCTTGTATGGCACATTTGTGTGGAGGGCGGAATTGCCCCGCTTATGGAATGACTGCTCGGCCATGATCCTATTCTTTCGAGTCAATTTGCTAGTTCTTGGAAGGACATAAGGGTTTCTATTGGGGGGATTTCGTTTGAAGTTAGCAAGGATGTCATTGCGCAGGCCACAGGCTTGAGGTGCGAAGGGAAGAAATACCCTAAACACACCAAAAAGCTAGACCACGAAAGCCTTAAGGCGTTCTTCAGAGGTGAGGAGACTCCAATCAGGAATCAGGCGGGGTTTGAAAGAGCTAAGCTCCCTAAGCCGTGGGACATGGTCTGCATGGCTCTGATGAAATATGTGACGCTGGAAGGTAGGTACAAAACTTGTTTCTTCTATCATTTCCCTCTGCTTAACCATCTTAGACATAAAATGTTGCTTAGATTTCCATTTTTCCTTCTTATGGACCTAGAAAGCTCAGTGGAGAAATGTAATGCGGCGGCTTGTCGTAATCCCGGTGATCCCTCGCCTCTCCCGCTCCACTAGGGGCTTATCCTCCACCTGTACCACTTCCATCTTGCTCTTTGTCCGCCTAAAACCATTACTGTCTATGTCGAGAACATTGAACCCATCTGCTCGATTCATATCTCCCCGACTGAGTCCAAGAGCCCTCCTCAGACTGACATGGTGGGGAGTGTCAAAACCAATTTAGCCACCAAAAAGCTTAAGGGTGGATTAGGCATGGCTCATGCCAATGTGGCGGAAGGGCTCTGTGAGCTAAAGGCCACCTAGGTGGGCACGACTGATAAGGTCACTAAGCTGAAGAAAGGTAAGGAGAAATGCATGCAGGCCACGACTGTTAAGGAGGGCAAGGGCAAGAATGTTGTTGGGAAAGATTCTGGAGGGGATACGGTTGTGGGGATCACGGAGCTGACTGGTGGGGAAAGTGTTAGGAGGAGATCGGGGAGGCTGGCCAAGAACAACAAAAAGAGATTAATTATTGAGGACTCGGAGGTGGAGCAGTCTGACAATAAGGGCTATAAGGAGGAAGAGTCTGATGATGAGATTGATGACATGGGAGAGAGGCCCCTGCCTACTTCGATGGATAGCAAGTTTCCTGGCCATGTTTCTGACTCGTACACTCCATTGGTGAATGAGCCTAGTAGGTTTCTAGAGACTAGGGATATTGGGGAAGATGCTGACATGCTGGCGAAGAGATTGAACACCTTGGACAAAAGATTTAGGGGCTTGACCCGCTTCACAATGAAACTAAGCCACTTTGTTACTAGTGCGTTGTCAAATGTCATAAAAGAAGAATTGGAGGGGAATAATAGCCAGGAAAATAAGGAGTGGGTGGGTGATGAGGCGGTCGACCTCTGATCAAGAATTGGGATGAGGCCATTTAGTTGCTCCTGTTGCTGGTCTGTCGGCTATTTTTCGGCTGTTGGTGTGTTGTCACTGGGCTGTCTCTGGTTTTTTTCTCTTTTCTGTTAATGTTTTATGTTTATGTTTAGTCCTTTTTTGGCCCTAGTGGACCATTGTGAGGGGTACAATGCCCCATAAATGCTGTTTAACTTTTCAAAAACATTCACATAAATGAGAGATGTTTGAGAAACAATAGTGGTCTCTAATTGGTCCTTCCATATTTATAGAGATTTCACCTCATCATATGTATGTTGGATATCAGGTAACAAGGTCAAATATGCCTCATCAAATTTAGCCTTCAATTCTCTTATCTTCTACTCTAATGGAGCAACAAATCCTTGAAACTTATGTTCTTTAATCTCACTAACAAATTTATAAGTTGGGACCACCTTTGGATATCTATCTTCTTGTTGCTTAGCCCCAATTTCCATGAGTTTCAAGTTATCAGCCCTAGGAATCCATTTATCTAAGATTGGGGTAGCCAATTCCTTATCCCTTTGAGATAACCTTATTGCTTGCAGTATTAAAGAACAATTTGAATTATTACTATTTAATTTACCTTGAATATTTTTATTTAAATGCTTCAAAATAGTATGAACGATCCTTGAATTATTCTCATGCATGGTGTTTTGAACCTATTCAAGCAATTTCTTGTATTCTTCAATTTACAGCAATAATTGTTCCTTGGTGGGCTCAGTTGATGGAGTTGCACCTGATGTGCTTGGCTCCTCAACTGCAAGTGGCTCTTGGCCCAAGTTATATGGCACTATTGCCAAATATTATTATGATGGAGGAGGAGATTGAGGATTTTTCATTGGAGGTGGGTGTAGCATGACTTTAGCTAGTTGGGCCCTGATTCCTCAATGTTTCCACTTGTTGCTTCCATGGTGCTACCTTTGTTTCCAGTTTTGCAACCCTTTGCTAACTTTTATTATATTCATCAACAAGTTCATTGTACTTACCCCTATACATATCTCTGTCAATAGTGAGGCTCTCCACTATTACTTTAGTGAACTTCACAACATTTATTGTCATGACAATTGTTTCTAATGTTGGAGTATCCATAACTCTCCTTATGACTAATTTTCGATTGAAATCACTTGGTTCTGCAACTATTGGATTCCTAGATCCCAAAGACAATGACCAAACAGCTAGGGCATCCCACTCTTCACTAAATGTTGATCCTTGAAGTGTCAATTTGGCCTCTTCCTCTATTTGAAATAAGGGTCTTTCAGACCTCCTTATGGTGTCCAGTACCACTGCATCAACAGTATCCCATTCGGGCAACAATAGCACACCACTTTTTTGTACAAGGGCTCTGCCCTCTTTAGCTGTCATATTCTAAAACTCCTTTCTTATAGCCTTCCTTACATCTACCTGAATAAAACTCTTAGGTAATTCTGGATGTAAGCTCCTCTCTCTATCAAAATTTTATGCATATTCAGAGGCCTTTCCCTCCACACAAAATCCCTAAATTCATATATTTCAATAAAAGAATCATCCTCCATGAATGCTTTGCATGCTTCCTATCTCAGATCATCTAAATTATTTAAACCACTAAGATCAGCCTTTCCAAGTCTAAGGCCACTTCCCCTTGAACTTGAGGCAACATCCCTTGTGGGAGAAGACATTCCTTGTTGCATTTCTTCAGGAGTAATAAGAATATCACCCTCCTCTGTATCGGGGTAATCAACTGCCCCTCTTACCTCAGTCTTTTTCTTTTTAAGTGGTGGCTGCTCTAATGGAACATGAATTCTTGGGGGTGAATCTATATCAATCACAATAGGTGGGGTCCCTCTTGGAGGTGATGGTATTGACTTCACAGGAGAACTTGCCCTTGACCCCTCTGATGTAGTACGGGTTGGCAATTTTTGTTGCTTCCTTACTATCTCCTTCTTCCTGGAGTAGATTCTTATTTTTTGTGGTGGTTGGTAGGAAGGTCTATCCTCCAACACTATGGTAGGGTCTTCTTCAACTGTTGTTGATTTCCATTTGTCTATTACTACATGCTCCTCCCTCAAGACACACACTATTCTCTCAAAATTATCTATAACATACATAATTCTATTGTATTCACCCTTGATATTAGGCATTGGGTCATAATTGGGGTCAGACCTTTTAACTTTCTCCTCCATCTTATTGAAAGTGAGATACTTTGCTTTCCTCTCCTCTTGTTCTTGGAAGTCAAAAAAATTCTTGATTACATCTTTAGGATAATAAAAATTATGCACAAAAACACCACTCCTATTCTTTGCCTTCAATGCAACAATAAAGTCCTCAAGGTCATGGTTCCTTGGGTGCACTGTGTTCAAGTTGTAAGGTGCAAGAAGTTGCAACAATTCTGTCCACCCACCCTTTTCCATTATAAAATCTACAAACACTGTCCATTCAGGAAAGAATGAGCCCTTCCTCAGTGTCACGGGTAGGTGTACCATTTGAGCTCCTCCCAATTGTCTCATGATTTCCAAAAATAAAATCCTCAGTGACACATCCCTTGGTAGTATAAATGGATTCACATTTTTTCCATAGACTCTGAAGATTTTTGGTGTTAATAAATGGGATTATATCCCCCCAATTGTGGCTCAATTTCATATAAGTTCTCCTTTCCATTGGCCTCAAGAAATCATGGATCTCCTTGGGGATCCTTGGTGGGTCATGAACCAGGAACCTCCTCAGTTTTGATGCAAAGGTATTGTGGAGCACCACATAATCAAACTTGTGATCATCTTTGTCAAGAGTTTGGATCCAACATTGGATAGGTAGATCAATACCATCTTCCTTTTTGTTCAATGTCATATTCTTGCCAAAATTCTTCTCTCCTTTATATAAGAACATATGCATCAAGAGAGAATACCACGCGAACTTTACCCAGTCCTTTCCATTTTTCAAATCAACCAAACCCTTGTGGATGCGTTCTGCCAAATATGTGGCATAGTCATAGACTACATTGAAGACTGGATGTTGCAAATGGGCTGCCATATAACTATATTCTCTTGGCAAGGTGTCAGGTGGAGTGAAACTAATAATCTGGCATAGTGAATACATAGTTTTCTTGAAATAGTTAGCAAAATACTTCATGGGGAAGGGTTCTAATTCATCTTTACCAATATTTATTTGCTTCCTATTCTTCCCAACCCCAGTACTAGTGGTGTGTATACGTAACATTGTCATTCTGAGTAGCACCCTGTAATTCTCATATTCCTTTCTGAAGACATTCATATCAATAGAAATCATATCCTTGTTCCACTCATGTAGCTAAAATATATCTGCAATTTATTCTCTGGTTATCTTTAACATCTCTTTACCATCAAATGTTCTAACCACTCTGGAAACTCGGTCATAGCTTGCAACAATATTCTTCAATAAATATATATCCATGTATACATTGGGGACTACCACCTTTCCCCTATTTAATCTCCAAGGATTGCAAACAGGAACCCCAAGATTTTTGATTTCGAACCAATGTTAGAACACTTGCCATCCAGTGAAGGGTAACTCAACATCCTTAATAAAACATTTCTTTTCCATTAACTTTTCTTTAATTCTAGTGCCATAAAATAAAGCTCTTCCCTCAACCTTTTTGTTAGTGGAGGGTTTCAATTGGTCAACAATGTCTTGGGAGAGAAGTCTGGATGAGGTTGCAGAATAAAAAACTTGTGCTTTAGGTGCCATTGGTAGCGAGATAAGTTAATACTAATTTAGGGTTTTAATACTAAGAGGTTTAAAACCCAAATTTTCAATTTAGAACCTAGGGTGCATCTCAAACTAATTTAGGGTTTCGACACAAAGAGTTTCAAAATGTAGCTTTTCCATTCAAAACCAAGGGCACGACTCAAAGCTATAATTTCAATGGGTTTGATAGAAAGTCTCAACTTATACACAATTTCAAACCACTAAAAAGCATGTAGACCAATTCAATTGAAAGAGTGAATATTTACCCTAATTCAAGAAAAATTGGATAAAGCACAAAGAATGGCATTTGTTTATAGTTTTACTTACGGATTTTTCACTTGTAGGAAGCCCTGATTTTATTTTTCACCGCATTGAACTCTGGAATGCTCTTCTCATTCTCCTGGATGCTTCAAACTCGTTTACAATCTTCAATTATGTGAAAAACTAATATTTTATGTGCATTTACGTCAAGATTGAGCAGCTCTAGATGTCTTTTTCGCCATTACTACTCACTCACCCAAAGAAAAATGACTCTCATGTTCACATCTTCGATTTTGAATATCAATCATTGATCTCCTTATGAGATGGCACTTTGGACGACTCAGATTGAGTCAACAAGGTTTGAATTTTTGTCACCATCGTTCACCTATCCTTCGGCCAATGAAATTATACCGGCAGAGCTTGGAATGCTAACTCATTCATTCTGTGGGCTCCACCTTTTCCAAGCGGTGGAAGAAATCCATGTTCCATTCACCTGCTAACCCCACTACTTTTCATAAAACATTATTTTATTCCTGTTAGGTGAGCGGGGAACGGTTGAGATTAAATATCAACGTTACATGTTGATCATCGATTTAAAACCTTAAGGCATTGGGTATGTGAGTGGAGACCGAGCCCCACACCTATAGTGGAACATGTGTCTTCAGCTCGTTGACCTCATAACATTTCAGAAAGTATTATTTTATTTGTGTCAGGCTGGAGGGGAATGACCAGGATTGAATCCTCTGATCTAATGACTAGGATCAAATCCTTAGATCCCGTCGACTCCTTGATTTGATTAATTTAATCTCGTGGGATGGAGGGGAACCAATATAAAGCATTCAATGGGACCTGCCAAGCACAACAAAGGATTTTAATAAGCACATGCACTTATTACATGACTTAAAATGGGCCACCTACCTAGGTTTATAACATGAACGATAATTAGTGAATATTAAAACCCAAACTTAGGGAAATAACAGGAATTGAAGAATTTTATGAACAGCATAAGACAAGGATTCTACTGGTAGTGACCAGGAACACTAGGCTCAAGGAGTCAGTGAGTAAATGGACACAAAGGCATAAGATATGACTTAAGAGACCGAGAACGGGTAAAACCCAATCAACTTCAAGTTAGATTATTACAATGTAGGTAAAAGGAAAATACATTATAATATCTTTAATTTTGAATATAATATCGACCTATGTTGCTCTGTAGTATTGTATTCACTATCATCTAACTCAAAATAATCAACTGTTATTTATAAGTTATGGATGTTGAACTGTTAGCTTTTGTTCAAGGAATGGATTAATATTCCTTTCAAATATTTATCAAAGACTGTGTGCATGGCAATGCAATAGGAATTTATAAGCAGTGTGATAAGTGTTGTGCTTTAAAAATGATGCAAAATCACATATCAAATTCAATACCATGGAATACATTCTAAAATATAAAATATCACAATTTCATGGAATACAATATAAAATATCATCAACTACAGTTCGGAATATGATTCATGAAGTGTAATATAAAATTAAATATCATGAAGTGCAATGATTCACAATTTCATGGAATACAATATAAAATATCATCAACTACAATTTGGAACAATGGAAACTAATTCATGAAGTGCAGTATAAATACCTAAAATTTGTTAATTCACTTCCATTTCCCAAATGGAGTCAGGGTCTTCAAATTGGCATTCAACTTGAGATAAAGTAAAAGAGTCATCTTGATTTTGAGTTTGCTCTTCATTTTCTTCGACCTGCACCTCAAATTCAACATTCATTGTGCCACTGTCATTTGTCCCACTGCCACTGCGACTGCCACCAGTACCAACATTTGAAATTGGAGTGTTGCACAACCCGACCCCTCTTCTTTCACATGTGGACCTCCAAATTGTGAGTGCCCTTTCAAAAGGATTTTTTTTGACATTATACGCAGTTCCTTTCATCCTCAAGAAATTTTCCAAATTCTTGTCTAGTTTGTTTCTTAACTTTGATTTCAAAAATGCCAATCTACTGAAAACTCTCTCATCCTCCACCAACGCCAATATCATTGTTTGACATAAATCAACAAGTTTAAAATATTCTGATATTGTACCATGCAATATTTCACTCTGACCTAAGTTTTCCCAAACCTTTTTTATTGATCTTGGTTCAAAGGCCTTCTCCGTGCCTATGGAATTATACCGGTTGCTCATAGCTATTTCAAAATTCTTTCATTATTGTCTAAGCTTATATTTATTTAAAATTCCTTCTATTGTTTGCTCATTATATGTTACACTTTTCGAAAAATGTTCAATCAATATTTTTACTTTATCATGAAAATATTTTGGGTTATCTCAGTTTACCCAAAATTGAGGATACATAGTACCCATGGCTTCAAGTATTTCATGTCAAGGGAATCTTCCATGAATCTCTAAGAAAATAGATTTTGTAATTTCCTTCAAATTATCACTAACAAATTTAACAATGTTGTTAAAATCTTCCTCGTTAACAACTACTTCTTTGCTAGAGCACCTGGCTGTCTTACAATGGTACATTGGTATCTCATATCCACATACACAGATACATAAGTGCCCACTTGCATTAAATTGTAAATAACTATCAAGATTATTCAAATCAGTAATTTTCTGCCACATGAAATAATTTGGGCCTTCTTGTGTTAGATCTAGATATAAATGATCGAGGGCAAAACATGCATGTTTACATAGATTGGCATATTCATAAATATACATAGTTATATCTTGGAATTTCTTCACAAGATTGTTCATCACATCCAGCATGGGGAGAAGACTAGCTAAAGTCAAGAGTGTCTCTATATCACTTAACCTATGTAAGAGGTCAGAAGCTTTATCTACTATGTTGTGATGCTCGTACATTACTCCAATCAAGGATTGATATTCTGAAAGAACTCGTTGCGTTGGTCCATGCAGGGAGATCCATCTAGTATCAACATCCTTGAGAAGCTTGTTTCTCGGTGTTATTCCCTCAACAAAATTTTGAAATTCTGTGAAACATTTGGGACTTTGGCATAAGTATGCGTGGATCTCGCAGACTAGATTTTCAACTTTTAATATTGTAGGAAACTTGCTTACAATTTTGAATGCTAAATTCATTATGTGGGCCATGCAGTGAATGCCAAGCATGTATGGTACAAGTAGTTTGTAACTTTGTGCAAACACTGCTTCTTTGACCTTGCATCACTATAGCTCCATCAACTCCTACACACACCAACTTTTTGGAAATTGTCAACTCATCCATACCTGCAATTTCATTCAAATATTTCTTGACTAGTTCAAATAGATTTTGTGATGTTGAACCATCCTTCATTTTATGAACACAAAGAAGATGAACCTGGTGAACATGTTGTTCTACAGTATACAAATGCATACAAACCCAAGAAGTATTATCTACTGCAGTAACTTCATTTAAAGATAATGCAATGAAGTTTGACTCTTTTACTTTCTCCTTTAAATCTTCCTTTTCCACTGCAGCAAGACAGTTTGCCCATTCCCATCCAACATTTACTAACCAATGTGAGAAGGGAAAGTGAGGAACACCCAAAAAAGATAATAAACCAAAATATTCTGGGTAGTCTGTCATAGGACGCCTTCTAGACAAAATATGAAAAAAAACACTCATCTGAACAGTTTTTGACATATTTTCTCCTTCCATTGCTTTTCTAAATTGAGCCTCAAGAGTACCTTGACATGCAACAAGCTTCAACATTATTTTCTTATGCTCTTCATATTCCGCAACATACTTAACATGAAGACATTCTTCCTTTGATTTCCATCGTACGACTGATTGTTTCTTTCCGTCTATGATTTTTTTTCATAAACTTTATCGATATGCTTTTCTATAGTGTCAAGCTTTAGCTGCAACTTCTTGTCTCTTCCACATTTCCAACTACAAATCATACACTTGCATTATGTTTCACTTTCAATATCGTTTGCTTTCCCCTCTAGTACAATGAATAGGTACTTTGACAACCAACCAAGTTAAAATTTCCTTGTCATTTCCCACTCGTGCCCCATTTTTTATTTGCATTTTATTTTCTTGCTACCAAAATCATCCTGATCCAAGTCAAATATCCCATTCTGGCTAACTAGGGTATCCCTTGGAACATCTTCTATGGTATTGCCATCCTCATTTGATACATTTTGATTTAACTCAATGATAATCTCACCTTAACCTACCAGTGGCGGTGAGGTATTGTGAATGCCTTCTTCATTAATATTTGGTGGAAGAGTTGATGATGTAGCTCCATCTTGATCTGATGGATCAAAAGCATTTCCAATTCCAAAGCAAGATTGTATTGTACCTCTACATTTTGGGTGTTTTGATGGCATCCCAGTCCCTTCACTACCCTAAGGAGTCTTACCCTTGCTACTCGACAAATTGATCTCTCACTTTGAATAAAAGTTGGAAAAAAGTGTCTTCTTGTTATAGAAGGACAAAGAATATAGATCCCATTCCCTACTCAATATCATCTTTAAGATTGAAGCAAAAATGGAAAATAGATAAATAAATCTTATTATTATAACTAATAACACTATGAAGAAATGATCACTCACCTTTAAGTCTACATTTTCGTCTTTCACTAACTTCTGAATCGAGAACCTCATAAATGAACAAAATGTGTAAGAATAAATAATAGTTTCGATTGTATTTATATCAATCCATATTTAGCGAATTTTGCGGGATTTTTAAATGGTATATTGAAAATTTAGCGAATATCGCGTGCTTATACAACGATACGTTGTAATTTTCAAGGTGAAATGTGTCCTCAAATGTAATTATTTTTTAATGTTATTGGCAAAATAGGTCCTCATAAGCAACTATTTAGAAATTTTAATTGGCGAAATAGGTCTTCACAAGCAACTATTTGTAAATTTTAATTGGCGAATTGGGTCCTGATAAAATGTTGTTTTAATAGTATTGGCGAATATGTAGGTGTTTTATTACATGCTTCCAAGATTCCAAGTGAAAATATTGATCGGTCCATTTGAAACGCATAGTTTGTTATGGTGCATTTGTTGCTTAAATATGCCTCATAAAAAAAATATTTGGCGAATGGACATGTATTGGACTGATAGTTCATAAAATTCAAGTGATTTGGATACATTGTTGGGTGCGATCAATTCGCCAATTTTGACTTGGACAATTTCTAAAATTTGCCAATTGGCGAATATTTGCCACTAAAGTTTTCCTTGCATAACACAGTAATTTACATGAGTGGAAAACCATCATAGGGATGAAAAACCACTCGTAAATGCCTCACTGGCTTATTAAAACTAGCTCACTAGAAAAGCCTCACTAGCTACAAAAATGCCTCACTGGCTACAAATGCCTCACTAGAAACATAAGCCTCACTAGCTACATAAAACCTCACTAGTTACAATGCCTCATTGGAAAACACAAGATGCCTCACTGGCAAACATAAGCCTCATTAGCTACACAAAACCTCACTGGCAAACACAAGATGCCTCACTGGAAAACAACTCTCATCTGGATACAAGAAGATAGAGACAAAGTACTAATCCGTTTACATTGAAAAAAATGGTTATAGATGACTAGTATAACTCAGATACAAAACACATTATCTCTCCTAGATCTGCATGAATATCTCAACACTTCTTTCTTTTGCATAAAATGACTTCTACATATAAATAATCATTCTCCCCTCACAAAAGCACTATAGTGATATTATGATCTATACATTAATTCCTGAACTCAAGACCTCTAATTCACTCTTCTTTTTATAATACATCATCCTCCTATTACAAAACTTCTTAGCATTTACTATTAAATATCAAAGCAATATAATCTAACAATGGAACATACTCACTTGAATCTTTATGTTGCAACATACCTAGCACATATTGTCATCATACTGCAAAAGACAATTATGCTCTGATCATGGAATCATGAGATAAACAAATAAACACCTTTACAATGCTTTGATATATGCCTGAATCGTCACCATTTACACCTCTATCACCTTTTTACTCTCTGTCACTTATCATTTAGAATTATCATACATAGTTTTTGCATTCACCTTTCTTATCATAGAAGATTTATATCAAAGTTTTATTCTTTCTTTTTTCAGATAAACCTTCACTCTGCAGGTTGTATCATTCTTCCAATTCTCCACCTTAGAGTGTATCCCATTGTTTTTATCTACCAACATTAGGTTTGTAAATGGTTGAAAAAAAATTCTTCACTAACTAACCCAATGATTGCCATAAAAATGTTGATTAAAGTCTTCAACCAAAAATATATCCACAAGTTTTTCAAAGCTATTATTAAAGACCAATGTCAACCGATATATCATTTTACCTCGTTGTTATAGCTTGAGCCATATTCAATCTTTAATTAAGAGTGTAGAAAGAGAACAACAGGTAGAAAGAACCTTGAAACCTAAACCCTAGATTAGGTTTTTAGAACACACCTTTGAACTATGAAGTGAAGAATGCCTTTGAGCCTTTAGATTTGAAACAAGTGTTAGATTCAAACCTTTGTATAAAGTGAATCTCAATGAAGCATAACACTTTTGTATGAAATTCAATATGTAGCTCACAACATTTAGACAAACCACAATCAACATCAACACATTGCCTTGTAAATGAAGAACCACAACCAATTGGAAACCATTTCCTTGTAGAGCTAACCTTGAACCACAATAAAAAATCCAGTTAAAACATTTAATGACATCAACATAATATCTCCAAATGAATAAAGACACCCTTGTATCCTTGTAACCAAGAAGCATTAAAAAACTTGAAGAATTAAATCATTGTATTCAAGCACTATCCTTGAAGCATTAAAGAAAACTTAACATGCATCTATCCTTGAAGCAACTTACTCAAGCTTTGCACAAGGACCAGAAAACTGTGAAAGCCTTTGACATCAATGACAAATTAATGCCACAAATCCAAAAAAATCCTCCTTTGTCATTGATGTCAAACCAATTCATCAAACCAATTCACACCTTATTGCACCTGTACCATTGTACTTCATCTCCCTCTTTGACATCAAATGACAAAAAAAAAATTTCACACTCCCCCTACCATGAAAGCACTAATGTGAATGAGGATCCTACTGAAAAGCATGAAATCATTGCCTTACATGATATCATATTGCCAGTAACATAGCTCCAATGTTATAAATATCATATACTCAACGACACTTATCACTTCTACTATCATTGCTCTTGTCCCTTCGTGCTCTATTTCACCTGTCTTAATATGTTTCCTTCAACACTTGATCAAAACCTTATCTTTTACCATGAGGAATTCCACATTACTTTCACACCATGTCATGCTACTGTTATGAATCAAGTGACAACAACATTAAGGAGCAACATGACTACACCAATATATATCCTACATTGTCCATTGAATTGTTAGGATATGCAAACTCTTCCTGGCACTTTTTCAACTTTCACAATTCAAATTTTTGGCCATTGAATTGCTTAATCTTATACCTTGATGTGTTATCCATAGATTCAATACTATATTTTTTTATAATATCCTTTAAAAAAAATCCTTTTGGTGAGTTATATAGGAATTGCAGCAAAATGAATTTCTCAAGGTTCACCACTACACATGCTATTTTGGTCTCCCAACATGATAATTTTCTACAAACACAATATGCAAAAATTTTTTTGATACCAAATGTTGATCATTAACTAGCCTTGTTGCATATGACCAATAAGTTGGATGAGATGACCTATAGATATTAAATTTGTATAATATAAATTATATAAGTATTCAAAACTTTTGCACATAGGTTGAAACTAAATATTTCATTCAAATATACTAGAATGACTACAATATTTTTAGTACAAATATGATTCTTGTATGAAATTTGTCTCACGAACCGAAGGGATTTTGTCCTCTAGTTTTCAAATCTAAGGGGTTTCATCCTTAGATGAAATAGATGAACACAAGTTATTAATCTATTATAAATTGGAATTTATTTGATAAAATGGTAAAATATGATCATTAATGAAGCTACCTAAAATATATAGATATTGAGGATCTAGTTGGGGCCTAAAATCTTATGCCCAAATCCACCTCAAGCAATCCTGAAGGAAGAGCATGGATCATCTACCAATATATAGGTCACTCAATCCTACTAACAGCATCTCCACATGGTTGGGTACTAAAACCATGCCCTCTACATCAATAAGTGTGTCTCTAAGGGGCCCACATATATAAATAGGTGTTTGAAAGTTTTCCTTATTCATATAGTATCCATTTAAGGCTCTTAATGGTATCTCAAGTTACATGTAAGGAGCTAGGAAGGGTTTTTAGTTTGAACATCAGGGGTCCAAGGAAATGCATGCCTAAATAATACAATTGCAAGGGGGATGTGGAATCAAGAGTCAAGATGTCATTTTGATGATTTTTACTTGGTATGCCGACATTAATATTTTGGAGTTTTAGAGTCATGGATTTGGGGAATGGGATGCAAGGTGCAAGGGGGAGGAAAGTTCTATATACCCAAGAAGGATGAATCACAAGACAATAAAGAATTAGGGAACAATATCCTTGCAAATAATTTTTCAAGATGAAAGATTAGTAAATAAAACCTAGAGGATTTGGAAGAGGGAAGAATGACAAGGAGTGGGGATCAGTATTTGAATATACACAATGGAATAAGGGGTGAGGATCAATATTCAAAGAAACTTGATGCAAGAAAGAGAATTGAGATTCAAAGATACCTAATGCAAAAGGAGTAGGGATCAAGATTTAGAGATAATCAATGCAGGAAGAATCAAATATTAGGGATTGAGGATGCAACATACCTAATACTAGAGTGATGAGAGAAAGGAGAATCCAAAATTTCATTGAGGTGGAAAGGTTTTAGGTTCTTGGCTACTAGATAGAATTTAGGTATGTCAATAGGGAAAATTTTGGGAGCCTATGATATATAAAAATTCAATACATTGGGTTCAAGATTTTGGGATACCAAATACCATTAATCAATTCAATATGGAAAATTTAGGGAGCCCATAGTCTAGTAGAATTCAAGACTCAGGGATACTTAATACTATAAGGATCAAGGATTAGGGTTACTAATTCATATGGAGTGTAAGGAGGGAAGTAGAACTCTGAAATCTCATAGGAGGCAAGGGATCATGAAGCACAGACATGGGAAATTGAGGAAATGGATGCTAGAAGAGTAAAAACCAAAGTCCTAAAATGTGGGGAAATAGGAAAGTAGGTGTAACACAAATAGGTAGATAATTAAGGAGGTGCCTAGAAGATCAAAGCACGAAGAGATAGGGATCCAAGGGTTGACTACAAGGCATGCCAAGGATGAGAAATCTTGGAGATCCAAAGCACAAGGAACTAAATGATTGGGAAAATGAAGGAAATGACACCGAGGTGGGAAACCTTGAAAATATATAGAAGGAAAAGGATCGAGAAAATGAGGAAGCAAGGGATGAAGGAAAGGCATGACAACATGAGAAATCGTGAAACCCTACCATGGATGGAAAATTACCCAAACACCCTCATACTTAAAAATTGGGACATTGCACAAGGATAAAGAAACTTAAGATTATGTGAAAATATAATAAACATTAGAACTAGGTCTAATGTGATTTACTTAAGATTATGTGAAAAAATAATAAACAATAGAACTAGGTCTAATGTGGCTTATTTTGAGCAAATCCTTAATAGATTTATCCTCTCTATATGTTTGTAAGAGGTGTTGACAAGTGTTCATGAAATTCTTAGAACCTGGTTCCAACTCTATGACATGTTGGAATCCTCTATATGGTAGCAATTGTAGAAGCATATTATTAAACAACACACTATATTGATTCAAAAGTGTTCAAATATCAAAATGATGACTATCTTGGTTACCAAAAAATGAGAAAGTGTGGATATCCTCCATCACCAAGCCACTTGCAACCCAAGCAACCTATCCCTTACAAGAATTCCTCTTATCTATGAGTACTTATAGAGGTCCATTATAGACACCTTTCGATGCCACATCATTTACTTTAGATATAAACTCACTAATGGAATGTAGCCATTGTATACCCATTATACTCATAACATAGAGTTTATTACATACCCTATGCTCATCCACAACTAGATTGAGTTGAAGTGAATGAGATGGTAAATTTATCAACAACAACAATATTAATCCCATCAAGAATTTCAGCCCTCATGTGTCTCTCACTATCATCTTTTTAAAGTTGTTTGGTTATAGCACTAAGATCCCACACTATCATGTAGGAGAAATTTGAACTTGAAAGAAAGGATATTTGTGCCCTTTACTACATTTTGTATCCATCACCTTTTCATCACTATTGGAATTCTTCCTATGATAACAACAAATTTATGATGACATGGTATGAAATTGGTGAAATAAATATTCACTACCTCTATCCTCTTTATTTATTGAGTACTAATCAAAGTGTTTACCACCTTTCATTAATTTAGAGATTTTTTTGTAGCAACACTATCATTCTCAAAATGAAGCATTATTTACAAATCCATGCCCATCAACATAATCAACTCATAAATCATTCTCAAATAGTGATGGTTCTATCTTTTTAATGTTTGAAATATAGACAAGTGTTTCTTGGAAACCACTAGAAATCATCAGAATTTTTTTTTTAATTATAGAATCTTCACATTCAACATATAATTCTAATTTCTCATTAATTAAACATTTTCCTCATGTGTAAATTAATTGGAAATCACTAGAATCTTTTTTATGATGGAAGTTTTACCTTCAACAGTTCATGTAGATTCCTTATGATCTTTTGGAGTTTCTTGAACCTTCAATTCATTTTTTTTTCCTTCTACAAGAAAATTTTCCCCTACTCATGTTGTGTTCATGGATCATTGTAGCTATGGTTTTAGCCTTCTCTCTCTAGGAATGTGGGTTTAGTAGGATTTTTCTTTTACTTTAGATTGAAAAAATCTATGAAATTTATCATCTCAAAAGTTTTCACTCTATGCTCTATATTTAGCATGGAACACTATTGAATCCACACCTTTCTTTTTGTGATGTTCTAGCTAAAATGAGATACTACCTACTACTCTGATATTGCAACTTTTTTTCAATAGCTTGGTCATTTTATCTTGGATCTTCTATATGTAATCTTGGATCTTCTATAAGTAATCTTGGATCTTACGTAAATTTGCATCATGGTATCTTGAAAATGATATGCATTGCTTCCTTTTGTTACCAACCTAAAAATCCTCTCATGATTGACATCAACAATTTACCCTACAAAATAGAAAGATCAAAACTATAGTACCATTGAGATGACCTACGACTAAATAATTTGGCAATAAATTGTGTAAACAATAAAAACATTCACACATAGACTAGAACTAAATATTTTCATTCAAATATAATAGAATGACTACAATAATTTTAGTACAAATACAATTCTTAAATGTGTAGACATATAAAATTGACCTAACACCTATCACACACCCTAATCAGCATCATTATCATCAAAACATCACTACATTTCACATCAAAACGACACCCTGTAATGTCTTGGAACATCTCAGAATCAACCCATAACTTCTTGGAACATCTCGAAATTAACCTATAATATCTCGAAACATCTCAAAATTAATCCATATTGTCTCAGAATCAACCCAGAATGTCTCAGAATCATCCTGAAACATCTCGAAATAATCTCGCAACACCTTGAAACATCTCAAAATCATCTCACAATGTCCTAGAACATCACACAACATCACACGACATAAAAAACATCCAAAACCCAAATTTCCTCTTTTAATTGAATAATACAACATTATTTAATTAATTCACTTTTTAATCATTTTCGATAAATTAAGTAAATTTAATTTATTTAATGAAGTCTTGAAAACCCTAATTTCCTCTATTAATTGAATAATACAACATTATTTAATTAGTTCACTTTTTCAACATTTTTATAAAATTAAATAAATTTCATCTATTTAATGAAGTCCTGAAAACCCTAATTTTGCTATTAATTGAATAAAACGACGTTATTTAATTAATTCACTTTTTCATCATTTTGACCAATTAAATAAATTATATATAAAGTCCTAATCTAATCTTATTTCATCTTGATTAGTCAAACAATACCAATTATTTGATTACGTCAATAGTTCACCTTATTCCCTTAATTTAATTGAATTACTAAATCATAATATTTTAATTACAACACTTTCTCTCAAAAATTTGAATAAAACTATTCAAATTATCATCAAAAATTAAATCAAAACTAATGCAACTTTATTTGCAAAAGTCAAAATTGATTTACACGTTTAACTCCAAAAAGGAATTAATTAATTAAATCAATTAATTCATAAATCCTCACCCACTTTTTGATTGAGCAAATTATGCTTGTTGACTAATCAATCTAATTCCTAACTAAACCATTTATTTCTGATTGAGCAAGTTATGCTTCCCTGATTGATCAATCAAATCCTGACTGATCAATCTAAATCCTGACTAGCCAATCTATTCCTCAATTACACAAATTGTGCAATTGACTTTGCACAATCTTCTCATGTCTAAATACTCTCAACATTTCTCAACCCTTGATCTGGATATTCTACTACACGATCTTGGCCATCCATTTCAAATCTCTTTTTCTATATAACAAACCTCTTTCCTCACAAATAAGGATTGAATAATCAACATACCTTATGCAATGAAGTGTTATCAACATCACCATTGAGAGAGTTTCATCCTTCATTTGGTCAACCAACATCAAGCATCAATCATCAAGCTTTTCACAAACTATGGAGGCTTCGCAGTGATAAGAAAAATCCATCATCAAGCGAATATACTCTGCTACAGGATGGTAATGTTGTGTTCATTTTTTTCATTTCATTTAGTTATCATTAGATTTCTTAATGTGTTTTCAATAGCATAGTTTAATTTTATATGTGTACGTTTAGATTTCAGATTTATGTGTTTGATCTTAGCTTAGATTCTTGTTTCAAGCACATTTGATCTCATTTCCAATCTATATTTTTCCCCCTCACACATTTTGGCACACTTGGTGGGACCCTTGTCCCATACACTAACATTCGTTTGAGCTATTTTTTAAGTTACATGTCCCGGAAATGCACCCGAAGAAGTTTTCACGCACTGCCCAAAAGAATTGCACACTTGACTGTCAAGAAAACTGCGCACTTTCTCTAAGAACTACACATCTACCATGGGAATCTCAAACTTGCAACATGATCAGCACTTTTGCTTCTAAACCCTTACATTTTTTTCTGACAGGGGTAGCATTTTCTCAGAGATTTAAGCATCTGATTTTCCAGGGGCACTTTTGCATTTTTTCTGAGCATTTTCTCTAACATACAACTGCACGGATCTTGCACTATTGCAATGAACTTCTTTGCTAACATTTACTTGTTTTTGAATGTGTAATAAGTATTAATGAATTTGAATGTAGGATTTACATGACTCTAACTTTTATTTTGTAGGGAAGACAACCGGTCCAAGATTTATAGATCCACAAATATTTTTTGTTAACTTAGGAAAAATTTGAATTTAGTGCTCTAAAAATGAACAACACAAACTCACATTTGGTTTTGGTGTTGTTAAAAATGAACCAATTTTAAAGATTTTTAAGTTAGGAACATCTAAATCTGGTGCTCTAAAAATGAACAACACAAGCTCACATTTGGTTTTGGTGTTCTTAAAATTGAACAACTTTTGAGCTTTTTTAAAATAGGAAAATTTGATTTTGCAGCTCTAAAAAGAACAAGACAAACTCACATTTGTTTTGGTGCTATTAAAATTGAACCAATTTTAAGCTTTCTTACATTAGGAACACTTATTTTGGTGCTCATAAAAAGAACAAAAAACACTTCAATTTTGGGGCTCCAAAAATGAACACATTTCATGTTTTCATAATTAAGAACTTTAATTTTGGTGCATAAAAAGAACGCAAAATTGTCTCCATTTTGTTGATGCATGCTCGATTCACTTTGTTGACCAAAGTAGAACCAGACCTGATTTCTTAGAAACACTTCAATTTCGGGGCTTTAAAAATGAACAAATGTTTCTTTCTATTTGTTTACACCATTGCTATCTTAACTGATTGATGTCTTGAATATTTCATATTGGTGCAAATAAAAAAGAATAATTTGTTTATATTATTCACATATTTTTGGGGATAACACTGCCTGAGGTGTTTAAAAAGAATCAATTTTCTATGAAATGTATGTTGTGTATTCATTGATTGGCAAGCTAAATGTTTGTCTTCTCCCCTCGCACCTTTTGGCGATCTTGGGTGAGCGAAAACATTTTGAGCTTCGCACATTTCTTTTCAAGCATACCTTTTTAGAGGGCCTTCCTATTGAGACACATCCCACGTTGGAGAACTCATAGGCGACCCAAGTGGTACTTTCGTTCTAGACCGTTATATAAATATTTTGTGAGTGTGAGGAAATTTTATCACTCGTCGGATGTTGTCCTATACCGATGTTTTTTCCCTCAGTTTTCTTGTGAAGCGTAAAAACCCGTAAGGGCTGGGAGTGTTCTTGATTGAACAAAACACTACATGTACAGGTACCCAAAAATAATATCCCTAGAACACTACTACGAGCCAAACTTGTTTTTAGAAGCTGTCCATTTATCCAAAAGAGTATTTTAAAGTAGTGCATTGGAATAGCATCGTTCCAAGAAGTTACTTGCCATGTTCAGTTTTTGGTTAAGGAAATAAAGCAAATAGGGAAGGGACTCTTTTGTTTGGCATGCCAAGACAGTATATTTCCTTGACATAGCATATTTGTCCATTCCATCTTCTCAGATTAATCATCTAGGGGATGATTGATAGGCCTACTGAGAAATACATACCCACTTGAGCTAGGATTGTAAAGTGCTTGTTAATGTTAAAACTTGCCTAAAGTACATTTCAAAACAATCTAAAACATCAAATTCAGTGCTTGATTTATAGAAAAATAACACATCCAAACAATCATTGAACATGATGGTCAGACCAAAAACCCTTTGAATTGGTGTATGGTTTTGAGAGAAGCCCCTTATTTGCACTCCTTGGAGGATTTCTAGGTTCAAGGTTTCTGAATATTCAAGCTTTTGTTTCAAGTTACATTAAATCAAAGTAAACAATTGGAAACTAAGGCTTGGGTGTTGTGATTTCACAACTTAAGCTATAGATATTCAAGTCACACAAAGTCCATGCTTGTGGAGTCAATCCAGTGTTGTTCTATCATTTGCCATAATCCAAAACACAGAGGGAACAAAACACATGGAGACCATTTTTTACAAAACCTGAGCAGTTGCATCATTTCCAGTGCATTTGCCCAAAATCCCAGTGCAATTGCCATAGTTTTTGAGCAATAGCCAAAATTTCAGGGCATTCGTTTACTGTCCCAGAAAATACATTGACAAAAACCAATTTCTTGTGACAAAAAATGAGCACTTGATGCGGGATCCACACACTTGCTTTATTTCCTTGCATTTTCTTTTGAGAAAACAATGCACTTGCTACTGAGATCCTTGCATTTGCCAACAAAAGCTCACTTTTGCCTAAATAGTCCTAGCATTTGACAAAAACACACCAAGGTTACAATTTTCATTCTAACTCACAATCTTGAACATCTTGCTAACACTTGGGGAAAACAAATCAAGGTTATAGGGTCATTGTTCGAACAAAACAAGTGGAAAACTAGATAGGTCACATAGTCTCACATCCATCATTCCCATCCTACTTATTGAAGATCAAAATCAAACAAACCATTGGGGTCATTCCTTCACTCAGACATCTATGATATCAATAGTTACTTGGGACTCATAGATAGTACAAGTAAGCTTTCCCTCAACATATCCTTTAGACAAGGAAGTGGAATATCGACCCTAGTTCTTCAACATTTTGATTTCCAAAAAGTAGCCACCTTCCAAAACAACACTCAAACCTTAGGGTTTTGAGCTTCATAGAAACCATCCCAAAACACCATCACACTTTATGACCATTTGGTGACCTACCACTCCAGTTCAACAACCAGACCTTGTAGCACCAATATTTCAACCAAGTAACACATACATTGAAGGTGCACAAATTGACATCATAAGTAGTTTGAGAACCTTTATATTTGAGAAGAATGAAACAACCCGCCAGTTTCTCACTGCATCCATCATCTTAGACGAAGAGGAAGAGAAAGTAGACATAGCAACCGAAAGACTTGTATTACCACCACCAGCATGGAAATAGGTACAGTATCCCCCATGACCCCTAGCAAGAATAACAACAAAATCCTTAGATCTGACAAAAGAAAAATCCTAAAATGACAGTCTATACTTAAACTCTCAAAGAACCACCCTACAAAGAAATTTTCCAAAGGGTTCTTCTCAAGGAGATATTGCAATCTTCAGACCGACTAAACCATTTCTATTATTGCTTTGCACCAATAGGTCAAGTCTTTTCCAGAGATTAGGAGTTATAAAAAAAATCACAAGAGCTTTCCAAGTAGTTTATGAAAACTACAAGATCACAACATAGGAATAAAATGGAAGTAATCAAGAACAACACTAGCATACCACTAACCAATACCATGAACGATGAAGGTAGCCCATGGGGCTATAGTCTGAGAGACCTTGAAACATCTTAGAAGAGGCCCATGTACATGGACACCTTTAGTGAGGAAGAACTAAACCACAAACAAAAGGAGGTGATAGAACAAAACAACTAGGACCCAAATAGAGTGGTTGTAGAGGAAGTAGATACTGAAGAAGAGATAAATGAGGAGGAACTGTTTGAAAATTCTAAAAACCCCAAGGTTCTCAAACTAATGGATAGGTTGTTGAGAAAGGACCCAAACTCCTATTTCTTCAAGTTAGCACAAAGTGGTGCTAAATTACTAGTGGACTTTAATTTAGAGGCTCTTAAGGATCCCAATCTCACTCCCTTAGGGGATAAATCAGTTGTGAGACAAATAACCAAACCCCTAGAGATGCCAAACATGCCACCCGTGTTCTCACAAAACAATGGTCAACCCAAAGAGAACCCCTTGTTAAAAAACTGACTCATATTGAACAAGCAGCAATGGTACAACTATAGCAAGGAGGGCCATCCCAGTATGAACCACAAAATAGCAACCCACCTCCTAGATAATATATACCTCAAAACACTTCAAGTGTCGACCTTTCCCAAAATAATCAGTATAATCAACAAGGTGGAACATAGGGTCTCCCTCCAAACAACCAGTACTATCAACAAGGTGGACCACAGGGCCCCCTTCCAAATCAGCAATACCATCAACAAGGAGGACCACAGGCCCCCCTTCCAAGTCAGTACCACCAACAAGGTGGACCACAAGGTCCCCTTCCAAATCATAAATACCAACAACAAGGTATGTCGCAGAGCACCCTTCTGCAATCGTCCCATCAAAAAGGTGTCCCACCAACACATCAATAGGGTAGCCTTCATTTTAGTCCTTTCCAACACCAAGGTGTGCCACAAAGCACCCTTCTTCAGTTGTCCCATCAACAAGGTGTCCTGCTAATGCATCAATAGGGTAGCCCTCATTTTAGTCCTTCCCAACAATAAGGTGTGCCACAGAGCACCCTTCTGCATTCATCCCATCAACAAGGTGTCTCACCAATGCATCAACAGGGTAGCCTTCATTTTAATCCTTCCCAATAGTAAGGTGTGCCACAGATCACCCTTTTGTAGTCATCCCATCAACAAGGTGCCCTGCCAACACATCAACAGGGTAGACTTCATTTTAGTCCTTCCCAACAACAAGGTGTGCCACAAAGCACCCTTTTGTAGTCATCCCATCAACAAGGTGTCCTGCCAACGCATCAATAGGGTAGCCTTCATTTTATTCCTTCCCAACAATAAGGTGTGCGATAGAGAACCCTTCTAAAGTCCTCCCATCAACAAGGTGTCCAGCCAAATCATCAATAGGGTAGCCTTCATTCTATTCCTTCCCAACAACAAGGTGTTCCATAGAACACTCTTCTATAGTCATCCCATCAACAAGGTGTCTCAACAACGCATCAATAGGGTAGCCTTCATTTTAGTCCTTCCCACCAATGCGTCAACAAGGTAACCTTCAATACACTTCATTCCAACAACAAGGAGCTAACCCTCCTTATAACCAACAAGGACCTAACCATCGGCATACCCAATATGGATATCAAGGTCCTATACCTTCACAATACCTGATATATGACCAAAACATGGTGAGACAACAAGGATATTATATGCAGAAATCGCAGATGAATGTGCCAAAAAATAGGCATAGAAATGAAACTAGAGGACGTCACCAAATAGATAGTAGGCATACAAGTTGGAAAAAAAAAAAAAAAAACCTATACCATCCAAGAGATATGCCCATTCCCGTTCGATCAATCCATCACTACAATACCTTTTCCAAAGAATTTTGAGATACCCAAGTTTGACAACAAATATAAAGGAAGAGGGGATCCAATAGAGCATATATGTGATTTCTCCATATCATGCATGGAAGTACAATGCAATGAATCATACCTCATGAGGCTATTTTCACGTAGCCTTATGGGCCATGCTATGGAGTGGTTCACCCGTTTGATGCCAGCAGTCAAAACTTTCGATGAACTACCTAACAAATTCGTAAGTCATGTCTCCTTCAACATCAAGCAAGATGTCACCATCACAAGCTTATCCAAAATCAAACTAAATCAAGGAGAGTTATTTACCTCTTACTTACAACAATGGAGACACAAGGCTAGTAGATGTAAATGGTTCGTTCTTGACAAAGAGCTAGTGGAAATATTCATTACCAATGTCTTACCTGAGATCAACTATCAACTCACAATGTTATGTCTAGCATGCTTTGAAAAAACCATCAAGAAGGGATTAAATATTGAGAGCACCCTCATTGCAAGGGGATCCCTCAAGATGAGTAGCTCAAAAGACATTCCCTTTAGCTCAAATGAAAAACCTAAAGTCTGGGCTAAGAACAAGAATGTCACAAATGGAGTAGATGATGTGAGAACATTATGGAATGCACAAAATACATCTTAAAATGCACCACAAGTAGAGCAAAAAAACTATGCCCCGAATAGTACACAGAACAACCAACCTACTTATCCCAAAAACAATCAAGCAACAAATCAACAAACAACCTAAGGAGGTCAAAAAAAGCAATATGACCAATCTAGGAGGCAGTTCATGGTACTAGGAGAACCTATCAAGATAGTCATGCGGAAGTCCATACAAAAAAACCTAATCAAGCCTAATGATTTCCCAAATTATAAGGAGCCTAACTTTAAAACACCGTGGTATGACGAAAATGACTTGTGTGAATTCCACAAAATCAAGGACACACCATGAATAATTGCATGAGACTCAAGCACCTCATCTAAGACTTAATAGACAAAGGGGAGGTAGATGGTGAACATCATCCTGGGAATAAGGATTTGCAGATATACAATAACCCAATCCAAAACCACCAGAAAAGGAATGACAAGGGAAAAGAACAAGGTTACCATAATGCCAACTATACCTATCGGGACACTATTTTAGGAACTCTATCCCAAGCTAATGACAATAGGGCAAACGTAGTAACTATAGGAGGGAGACACAACAACTGTAACATAACTACCCATCAAGGGAGATTTACAATACAAGGAGCCTCTCCTAAGCCCACAATCAAGTCATCCAATGACTACAACATTGTGGAATAGTTGAAGAAAACTCTTGCCTTAATCTTGAGCCTGGAGTTGTTAAAACTGTCATCAACACAAAGGGAACTATTGGAAAAGGCATTAGAAACATCAGTCCCTAATGACCTCGATCCTAGTCAGTTCCAAGCCATGGTTGGCAAGATCACAACAATTAATCATTCAATTTTTTTTGAGAAAGATCTACCCTAAAGGACATTCCACAACCAAGCCCTCTGCATAGAGGTTGGTGTTCACAAAACCATGGTCAAACGAGTACTGATAGATAATGGTGTGGGTTTAAACATTTGTACCTTAAAATTTGTAAAATAGTTGGGGTATTCTAACGATGTGCTAGACAAAGGAAAGAGAATCACCATAAGGTACTATGATGACCTAGAAAGAAATTATGAAGGAACAATCAGGCTACCTATGCAGATAGGACTAGCCCTCACGGAAACAACATGTCAAGTGCTTGATCTGGAACTTTCATATAACCTTTTCCTTGGATGCCCTTGGATTCATGCACTACAAGCAGTACCATCCACCTTCCACCAGTGCCTAAAGTTTCCCCATGAAGGAAAATAGATAACCCTATATGTCTACCCCGAGCCTTTCCACTTTTGTGCAAAGTTAGAAGAAAAATATAATAAAATCTAATGCATTCCTAGCAAAAATATAGCCTTCCACTCTTTCTCATATGTTGACCCTTCCATGCTACCATCAAAATCAACCAAAAATACACCAAATAAGAAACCAAAAATGGAATCTAAGATTCAAATACTTGACAAGGGAAATGGAAACTATCATTTTAGCCAGGCATTTTGCATTGGTATGCTTCCACTAACACCCAAAATCTATGGAGGCCCGAAAGAGATCAGACATGCTCAGAGGGTACAGAAGATATCTAAACCCACGATTTTTACCAAGTGGGGGGACATGAGGGATGAAGAAGTCTTCCAAGAGGATTTTTCATCTATGATCTATAAAGAAGACTCAAAAGAACCAGAAAAGCCAAAAACTATTGATCCTAATAGTAGAGGCTATCAGATGACAAAACACATGGGATATCAAGGAATTGGTGGCCTGGGGTTGCACAAACAAGGCCAATGGGAACCTATAATAGTGGAACATAGACAAAAAAATATGGAACTAGGTTACAAGCCAAAACAAGTGGCTACTCCAAAGACCAAATGAACCTCTTATAGAAGACCTGTTTGACAACTTTCACATTGATAGGTACCCGCTTCAAAGCCTCAAGACCATTCCCAACATCTACTATCATTTTGGAACTAATTCTAACAAATATGAGTGGGATTCCCCTTCCTTCGTCACCAGATATGATTCCCCTACTTCTAGCAATGACGACCTAGATACCAAGTGGGAGAAAGACACCTGAGCCATACTGACCCTTTCACTCACTTCCGTAAGCTTTGCAGACCAAGATGATAGCCTCCCACTCTATTACCTACAAATCATAGATTGGGATCAACAACAATATACACCTGTTCTAGACCAATTCCAGAATGATGAGGCAATCACAGAGTTCATGAGACTTCGAACATATATACTGGTAGGCTATCACAAAGCAAGGTTCATCATGGATCTTGAAAAAGAGGCATACTTTGGTGGAGAGATTGAATCTTCTAGTCGCAAAAATGAAAGAAAAAACAAAACAATAAATGCAAGGTCCCCTAGAGAAAACCACACTGTGGCTCTATCGGATCCAAAAAAGAAGATAAAGGATACGTTTGAAGGTGAAAAACTCCCAGAGGTGTTGTAGTATGGAGGGTTCAATCTCCCCATATCAGAATATCAAGATATATCAACACTCTTAGTAGAAGAAGCAGAACCTATAAATGTTGGCACAACAGAGGACCCAAAAGTAACATACCATGTGACATCACTTGATTTCGAAGAGAAGACAAACTTCACAACTTTCATCAACAAGAGAAAGGTAAAATTCACCTGGACCTATGCTAACATGCCTGGACTAGATCCAACATTAGCGTACATTATTTAGCCGTGGTCCCTGGAGCAAAGCCTATTAAGAAAAAACTTATAAAAATGCATCCTCATATAGCATTATTAGTAAAGATAGAGCTAAAGAAACTACTAGATGTGGGTTTTATCAGACCCATCAACTATCCACAATGCATACCAATCTAGTACCGGTATCAAAGCCTACTAGGCGCATAAGGATCTATATAGATTTCAAGGACTTGAACAAAGCCTGTCCAAAGGATTACTTCCCATTGCCAAGCACAAACATGATTGTAGATCTAACAACAAGGCATGAGATGTTATCACTAATGGATGGTTTCTCTAGATACAACCAAATAAATATTTCTCCATATGACCAACACAAAACAACATTTACTTGTGCTTGGGGGACCATTTTTCGGTATGTAATACCATTTGGTCTAAGCAATGCAGGAGAAACATATCAAAGAGCAATGACAACCATATTCCATGATATGCTTCACACCATCATGGAGGACTATGTGGATGACATTCTAGCAAAGTCAATCAAAGGGGAAGATCACTTGACAAACCTAGAAAACGTGTTTGATCGATTTGAACAGTACAATTTGAGATTTAACCCTAGAAAATGTGTGTTCGGAGTAACATCTAACAAAATGTTAGGGTACATAGTATCAAGAATAAGGATTAAATCGAATCTTGTAAATGTAAAATCTATTCTAGAGATGCCTCCACCAAAAACATTGAAATAGCTAAGGAGTTTACAAGGAAATTTGTAGTCCATCAGGCGATTTATTGCACAACTAGCAGACAAATGTCATCCTTTTACAAATCTCCTGCACAAAGATGTCACCTTCAACTGGGATGGAAGATGTGACCAAGAATTTCAGCAGGTTAAAGAATACTTGCTTACTCCTCCCATAGTCATTCCACATATTCCAAATAAGCGAATGATATTATATGTATCTACCACACAAGCAGCGTTGGGAGCTCTCCTAGCCCAACTAGATGATAACAATAAAGAAAGGGCAGTCTACTACATTAGCAGAACATTGGTGGGCTATGAACTAAACTAATCACCCATAGAAAGAGCATGTCTCTTCATTGTATTCGCAACACAAAAGCTGAGACATTACATCCTGCACATAAAATTGAAGTTTATTTCTAAGGTAGACCCACTCAAGTACCTACTAGCAAAGGCAGCCCTAATAGGCCGAATTGCAAAATGGGTGATGATCTTGAGTGAATTTGACATAGAGTATGTGGATAGAAGAGCTATCAAAGGACAATTCATAGCAGACCAACTAGTTGAAGCACCCATAGATGATCAAAAACCTCTTAGAGTGGACTTTCCTGATGAGAGTATCTTGATAACAGAACAGATAGGCCATTGAACTCTCTACTTTGATGGATCCCACACTCAACATGGCTCTGGAGCATGTGTTTTATTTATTACACCATAAGGAGATAGTATACCCAAAGCCTACAATATTGCTTTCCCTTGCACAAACAAAATCTCAGAGTATGAAGCTTCAATCACAAGGTTAAAAATGGCTATTGAATGGAGAATAAAGGAGCTACATATCTTTAGAGACTCTCAGCTAGTGATCAGATAGGTGAATGATGAGTACCCAACCAAAGATGAAAAATTGATGCCATATAAAAGGATGGTGGACAGCTTCAAGGATTACTTTGTCAAAATAAATTTTGAGCACGTTCCTCAAATTAACAAAAGAGTTGCCAACGTAATGGCCACAATATGGTCACTTCTTGATATTCCACAAAATGTGCCTAAGTATGAGTTTCTTGTGGAACAATTGCTTGTTCCTGCATTCAACATCCTAGAATCAGAATTTGTATGTGTTGTTGTTGGTCTTGATACCCCATGGTACCAAGACACTTTTGACTATATCCAACACAATATCATACCACTTGACTTAACGACCACTCAAAAGAAAACCTTCACCTGTAGAACTTCTCGATTTACCATCCTAGGAGATACCCTATACCGCCATATTCTAGATGGTATGTTACTATGGTGGCTTAATGCAGAAGAAGCACAAATAGCCTTACAAGAGGTACACGAAGGTATTTGTGGGTCCCACTCTAGTGGACCTAACCTAGTTTAGAAAATGCTCAAAACAGGATACTACTAGCCCTCCATAGAACAAGAATGCATACAATACTCTAGAAAGTTTTGTCAATGTCAGCAATAAAGTGATCTTGTTCATGCATCAACACAAGAATTGAGACCCATCATCACGCCATGGCCTTTCTTGCAATGGGGATTAGACCTAGTAGGCAAGATATCACCTGCCTCATCCAATAGACACAAATTCATTATCACAGCAACAAAGTATTTTAATAAATGGATAGAGGCAATTCAATTGACCTATATCACTAGAAAATTCATTTTGAATTATGTAATCTGAAGGTACATAATTCCCCAAATGATAATAAGAGACAATGGAACCCCATTCAAGAATTGAGATGTCGAAGAGCTTTGTTCCCAATTTTCTATCCAATATAGATTTTCCATGACCTATTACCCCCAAGGAAATGGTCAAGTTGAGGCATCTAACAAAACTATATTGAAAATACTCAAAAATACTATTAACGAAGCCGACCGTGATTGGTATTTACAGCTAAATCCATCCATATGGGCTTATCGAACCAACATCTAAAAACCTACTAGTGCCACACCATTTTCCTTGGTCTATGGATCAGAGGTTGTCTTTCCCATCGAGTTCAAAATCCACTCATTGCGAGTCTCACTGAAAGGAATGGTTAGCAATAAAGAATACAGGGTAGCCAAACTAAATGAATTAGAGCTCTTAGATGAAAAGCATTTGAGTGCGTTAAACCATCTACAGGTTTATCAGAATCAGATCAAACAAAACTATGACAAGAAATTTCAATTTGGTGACTTAGTCCTCAAAGGGAATCAAAAGATACAACTAAATCAAGATGATAAAGGAAAATTTGAACCCAATTGGTTAGGTTTGTTTGACATCACAACAAGTTATGGCTTTGGGGCATATCAATTGGCTACTCTTGAAGGAGAATCCTTAGTCGAACCGCTAAATAGAAGCCACCTCAAGAATTTCTATACATGAAGCATGTCAGAATACCCCAAGCAAGAGGGTAAAAATCCAAAAATATGGAAAAAAAGATAAAAAAGCAAAAAAAAAGAAGCAAGAAAAATAGTAAAGAGAAATAAAACGTTCTTTGAGTTAAAACCACTTTGTGGTGCTCCTAGAACAGGTACCATAGTGAAAACCTGGTAAATAGGTGCTATGTTTGAATAAAACTTGCATCATTATCTATCAGTACCATCCACAACATTCACCTATCCATTCCATAATAACACAATGTATCCAACCATGGCTTGTCACTGATTAAGGAAAGTAGTCTTGTATACAACTGGGGGAAACTTCCTAAGGTTGGTCATGGATTAGATCCTTGAACATCACAACATGGTCAAAACAACAAAAATCAAAAACATCCATAAAACAACAAAAATCAAAGAAACAAAACAACATCGTTGGGTTATTCCTTCACTCAAAAAATGGTCTATCAACATTTGATTGAACCTCATAGCTAGTTCAAGTTGATTTCCCGCAAGATATCCTCTAGACACAGAAGTGGAATATCAATCCAAATTATCAATGTTGTTTATCCAAAAATAATTTATGCTTTGAGTCAAATGGTCGAACTACATGGTCTATGCGTGTACAACGTAGGCAAGGATTAATAGCCCCTGAGACCCTAGGTCAGTCCCCTTGGGTTTCTAACATGCTTTATTTCAACTTTGTTAAAACTACAAAATCAAAAAATAGTCAAAAATACAAAATCCAAAAATAGTAAAAAAATTCAAAATCCAAAAACATTCACAAAAAAGAAAAGGTCAAAAACATTTCAAAAAAACCAAGTGAACTACGAGCCTCTGCATGTACAAGGTAGGCAAGGCTTATGATTGATGAGCCCTAGAGGCCCTAGGTTAGTCCCCAAAAAACAACAAAAACATCATAAAATACAAAAAAATAAAAAAGGTCCCAACCCCATCATCATAATCCACAATAATGATTCATCCATAATAAATTAATCATCATACTCACCCTTTGAAAAAACAAATAAATAGAGAAAACATCAAAATCTAGAACTTTCAAAGCAAAAAAACAATTGCATAGATTGGATTACAAATAGATGTGAACAATTGCCAGAGTATTACCTACATATCTTTTTGACAAGTCCCAACAACATCCTGAGATATGTCTTAATAAATCTGTTCCTACGATAGACATGATCAACATAGGATAATAGACCCACCCCAAATAGATATGGCAAGTGATATAACAACATTGTTTTATCTTTTTTTATGATTTATTTTTATCGACTCATTCCCAAGATCTCTTAAGGATGTCCATAAGGATTTAGAGAAGAAGGAATGGGGGCAATTGAGTGTCATTTTGGTTTGTTCTTTGTAAGATATTTTTGTAATATTACCATGGTGAATACTTGCCTTATTGAGTATATGGAATTTGTATTAAAATAGTTCATGAAGCAGTGACATGTTAGGTCTTCTATACCTCTGTGTGTGACTGGTTCGAAATGTTTTTAACACAACCCAACCCTGTACTTTAAACAAAGTTTTTGTATGTCTGGTATGAACAAGGATACTCTTTCTTTGTTGAGTCAAATTCCACGCAATAGATACAAAGTCACCTTGGTCATTAATACCCTGGTGCATAGTATTTGTTTGCTACATCAAACTAGATTGTTCAAACTACGAAGTCTCCAAGCAAAGTTAAAGCAACATCATCACCTATTAAAAAGATAAAATTTCTATGCATCATCATAATATTTCTTCTAACTAACATCCACCCTGCATAGCAATATCATTAGTACCATATCCATCCTGCATCCACAGTGTCATCAGTATATATCATGATGAAAATAAACCAATAAAACATCATACGTTATGTGTGGGGCATACATCACCACATATCATACATCCATCATATATCAACACCACATAAACATCATATATTAAAATGATATGCTAGACATTCGTAATAAAACATCATATGAAACAAATATATGATTCATCCATCCATAACACATGCATACATCATCATACATCACCATCACATAAACATAATGAAGCTGAATTGAAGAAGGTATATCTCATATATATCATCATCAAAAAGGGAGTACATCATCATCAGTGAAACAAGTGTGATAGGGTAAAGATAAAATCATAACATATATATGAGGCCTCAATTAGGTTGATGAATATGCATACAAAACACATGTCTACAATATGTCTTAGAGCAATGAACAACATAAACATCAAGTACAAAAAGTAAGACCCCGACAAAGAGGCCAAAACCTTATAAACCACCCTATGGGCCACCGAAAGGATCTAGCTATCTCATAGACTAATCACCTGCCCCGTCGCCACCACCACCATCGCTCATAGCACTAGGCTCTCCAAACCACGGACATCAAGAAGCCCTAGGAGCGGTAGCATCATATAAGGTATGATAATAAGTGGACATTTGTAGATATTGATCTCACTCAGCTCACATGCTATCACACTCTTCCTTGAGAATATACCTCTCCACTATAAGCAGTTGTACTTGCACCTCCATGGAATATCATCAATTTCTCTCCCTAGTTTGCTCAACCCTCAAAATATATACCTGAGCCTCCACAACCTATCGTCATACTATCTTTGTATCTCTGGCAGTAGCTAAAAATATGTCTCCATCCCTAGCAGGTGGAGGAGGAACCAGACCATGTCCATGACCTTGTGCTCGAGGCATGTGCTCATCCTGACCACCCTGTGCCCCATCACATCAAGCCCTATACAACTGCTTTGTGAGGACCTCAAGGCATTGTCACTCTCCACAACAACTTGTAATACCCGATCTTCTCAAAGCGGGATCACCCCCAACATTGGTGAGTCTCAACAGCCTTCGTTGTGCCCACCACTTATCATAATCATGAGAGGTACCTAGATCTGCTAAACCAATTGGCCAACCCCAACCAATTGGGGCAAGTGCTCTGAACTCAGAAACAGTAGTATCTATATCTGGCTGGAGGCCCCATACACGAACCTCCCTAGTGGTCCGACCAAAATGAGCCTCATAAGTATCGGGAACTCAACCTTGTCTCTCTCCAAAATAACAACATACTCGATCCGGAAAGTAATGCTCTAACACAGAATATGAACAACCAATCAACTAATGGGTCTATCAACAGTAAATGAGATGATCTAAATCCTCTGGCCATGCCTCAAAACCCATATAGGGTCTCCACAAAAACCTAGCATCTCATCAAAAATTCGGCATCAATAAGGAAGATCCCCAAGCAAGGTATAGTGCATGAAATGCCCATAATGATAGGAGTACGGATCATCAGGAGAACGATCCTGTATCCCATCCGGTCAAGCAATGGCAATATGCTCCCACGCCCAAACATGCAAAAGTGAAACACCTGCGAACATAGATTTTATGCCCTGATACACGACCTCGAGCATATCTCTATATAGGTGAGTGAGAAGACATGCACCCCAAGCATACTGCATCCCATGCTCAAGCATACTCTCGATATATACACCCCAACCCATAGGGAATTGTTGACCTCTCCTATCAGGGACAACAAGTCCTGAGATCAAACCACACAGAACAAGCACAATAGGATCGACACTACCTGAAAAAGCAAACAAATCAATCTCTGACTGGCGCACCTCCAAGTGGCTAGCACCTAACACCTGCCACATGGTGCAAGTACCACATCAAACATGATATGTAACCAACTCACCATGAATGGGAAGGCGAAGTATCCTCCAAACATCCTCAAGAGTAACAGTAGCCTCTCCTGTCGGAAAATGAAACGAGGACATCTCAGAATGCTAATGCTCCACAAGTGTGGTCAACATCACAGTATGAGTCCTGATAGGATGCATGTAGAAAATATAACATAGTCCAATGGCATCAATAAAGTCTTGCTCTAACACACCAAAAAGGGTAATAGGATCAAACAGGTGTCGAGGACATCTCTCCCTCAATTGTAGGGGTTTGAGACCCACTTGCAATCATTGTAAACTAGGATTTTAGGGTTTCACTCTCAAAACATGTAAGGCAACACAAAATGGCACAAAGCATAATGATAAATGACATTTAGGATGACAAAAAAAAACATGCCAAGGTCCGGAGCAAAAGCTAAAAGCAAATACAGAAGGAAAGTCAAATGCAAGGTTTTTTGAGCAAATGCTCAAAAAAAACCAAATAAAAGCGAGCTTTTCAGACAAGGGCAAGCTTTTAGGTCAAAAGAGAGGATACAAGGATGAGCTTTTCAATCAAGTGTGAGATTTTGGTCAAGTGCGAGATTTTAGACTCCAGAGCAAGCAGAAGCGAGGTTTTAGGTCAAAGGCGAGCTTACAGAGCAAGTGCATGAAACATAAGTGAGGTTTCTAGTCAAGTGCAAGGTTTTAATTCAACTGTGAGGTTTTCAGTGTCAGGTGGAAGTTTTTGACCTATTCAAAGGTGAGGAAACCAATGCAAGTGTGAGGGGATCACATAAACTTTTCTTTTCACTCAAGAAACTTTATACACGCATAACGAGAACGAAATGAGACAAAAGTGAAAAGCAAGAAGGTAAATATCAGGCCACCGATACCTGAAGGTCGTCCAAACTCCTGAACAAGCTAAGAACGATGTGGGGCACCCTCAAATCTTGGTATTTCTCCTCAATCAACTGACAAAATGAGAAATCCAGAGACAAGAATTAGCTATAAAGTCAAAGCACAAATGAGCCAATCTGAAGCCTAATTGCCTATATTAACACTCAAGAAACCCTAATTTCACCTAGGAAACCCTAATTTTTACCTAGGGAACATTTGTACTTTCAAATTAGAGGCTCATAGAAACAACAAAACGAGGAACAAAAGACCTATGAACCTATATCTTCACTCTCAACTCATCATAACTAAAAACAAGATAGTGTCATGAGTTTGACTTCAAAATTGACCTTTTTTTGGCCAAACTCTCGAGGGAGTAACACATAGTCCTACCATCATTTTGCTAAACATTGGGGCACAGTGGGGCATAATTTTTTTCAAAAACTTGATCTTAAAGAAAAATAGAATCTTTGAAACAAAGCAACCAATACTTTGTATCAAAGAGGGGTAAAATGTAGACATAAAATTGACCTAACACCTATCACACACCCTAATCAACATAATTATCATCAAAACAGCACTGCATTTCACATCAAAATGACACCTTGTAATGTCTCGAAACAACTTTCATTTAACCCATAACATCTTAGAATTAACTTGTAATATCTCAGAACATCTCAGAATTAACCCGTAATGTCTCGGAACATCTCATAATCAACCAGAAACATCTCAGAATTATCCCAAAACATCTCGAAATCATCCCACAACACCCCGAAACGTCTTAGAAGCATCTCGTAATGTCTTGGAACATCACACGACATAAAAAAACATCCAAAACCCTAATTTCCTCTATTAATTGAATAATACATTATTTAACTAATTCACTTTTTCATCATTTTTGACAAATTAAATAAATTTCATTTATTTAATGAAGACTTGAAAACCCTAATTTCCTCTATTAATTGAATAATACAACATTATTTGATTAATTCACCTTTTCATCATTTTCGACAAATTAAATAAATTTCATTTATTTAATGAAGTCCTAAAAACCCTAATTTTGCTATTAATTGAATAAAATGACATTATTTAATTAATTCTTTTTCATTATTTTGACGAATTAAATAAATTACATATAAAGTCCTAATCTAATCTTATTTCGTCCTGATTAGTCAAACAATACCAATTATTTGCTTACGTCAATAATTCACTTTATTCTCTTAAGTTAATTGAAATATTAAATCATAATAATTTAATTACAACACTTTCTCTCAAAATTTTGAATAAGACTATTCAAATTATCATCAAAAATCAAATAAAAACAAATGCAACTTTACTTGCAAAAGTCAAAATTGATTTGTACGTTCAACTCCAAAAAGGAATTAATTAATTAAATCAATTAATTCATAAATCCTCACCCACTTTCTGATTGAGCAAATTATGCTTGTTGACTGAGCAACCTAATTTGTTGATTAATCAATCTAATTCCTAACTAAACCATCTATTTCTAATTGAGCAAGTTATGCTTCCCTAACTGATCAATCAAACCTTGACTAATCAATCTAAATCCTGACTATCCAATCTATTCCTCAATCATACAAATTATAAAATTCACTGTGCACAATATTCTCATGTCTAAATCCTCTCAACATCTCTCAACCCTTGATCTGGATATTTTACTATGCGATCTTGGCCATCCATTTCAAATCTATTTTTCTATATAACGAAACCTCTTTCCTCACAAATAAGCATCAAAGAATCAACATACCTTATGCAACAAAGTTTTATCAACATCACCATTGAGAGAGCTTCAAGCTTTTCATGAACTGTGGAGGCTTCGCGATGATAAGAACAATCCAACATCAAGCGAATATACTCCGCTATGGGATGTTAATTTTGTGTTCATTATTTTCATTTCATTTAGTTATCATTAGATTTCTTAATGTGTTTTCAATAGCATAGTTTAATTTCATATGTGTAGGTTTAATTTCAGATTTATGCGTTTGATCTTAGCTTAGATTCTCATTTCAAGCACATTTGATCTCGTTTATGATCTATGGTTTTCCCCCTCACACAAAATGAAATTACTCATGAAACCAAAGGGTTTTTTCCTTGTCCTTTGATTCCAAAATCCAAATGGTTACATTGTTAGATCTAATAAATGAACACAAGTGCTAAAGTTATTACAAATTGGGGTTTGTTTTAATAAATGGAAAAAGATGATAACTAGTGAGTTTTCCTAAAATATGTAAAGATTGAAGGCATGGCATTGGGCCCAAAATCCTACACTCAAATCCACCTCAAGTAGTCTTGGAGGGAAAGCAAGGGTTGTCTATCAATATACAAGTTACATATGCCTACTAGAAACATCTTCACATGGTCACGTACATGAACCATTTTCTCTACATCAACAACCATTTGAATTTGTACACAAACTATCTCTAATAGGTCCAAACATGCAAATAGGTCTTTACGTTTCTTCCTCAATATTATTGAATCCATTTAAGGGAATCAATAGTTGTAAGGAAACTCAGGTGCGGAAACAGCTTCCTACACTAATCTCTAAAGGAAAGTATTGTGCAAATTCTTTTAAATCCTTACAATTTCAGATTCGTTAACTACTTTAACAATGATATTGCAGTCATATACCAGCATACAGAAAATAGAGAATGACACAATGATTTACCCTGGGGAAAACCTTTCGGTAAAAAACCCCAGCACTCCAAAACCTGCACAATGTATTATCTTCAACACAACGGTTACAACACACTTGCAATGCAAGTTCTTTCAGGAGACAATCGACACTCAAAGACAAATCCAGTAGCACGAAATCATACCAACAATACACTCTTTTCCTATCACAGTCTGTAACCCTAAAAAATGCTTATATCATGCGCTTTTCTTTTCCTATACAGAGTGTACAGTACTCAACTTTATCAGTTGCCACATGTCTTGCATGTCTTCACCCGTCATTGAAACTTCTAGAAATAGTTCTTACGTGTCATAGGAATCTGTCATAACCATTTCAGCCATGATCTCCTTACACACAATTCAAGATGCTGACGCATCAAGTGGAGTGACACATCAACATGCCAACTAGACATGTACACTCACACTTAATTACATTATTTGCAAGAAATACATTTTACAAAACAAATAATAAGAATAGGAATTATCCAAGGTTGAGACACCTTATTCCTAACAATAGTGTCCTAGGTCATGTAGGGAGGTAGGTAGGGTTTTTATTTCAAATGCCATTGACTAGGCAAACACAAACCTAAAGAATGCAATGACAAGAGAGAATGGGGAATCAAGAGTTAGGATGGTGTTTAGATGATTTTCACTTAGTCCATTGGAATTAAGATTTTTGAAGGTCCAAAGTCAAGGTTTCAAGGGTATTGGATACAAGGATTCTAAAATGCAAGGGGAAGTAAAGGTCCACAAGCCCAAGAAGGTGGAATGATAAGACAATGAGGAAGTGGGGAATGGGAACCTTGCAAACAATTTCACAAAAGGGATAATTAATACGGAAAACCTTTAGGGTCTAAAAGAGGGAAGCATGATGGCGACTAGGGATCAAAATTCAGTGATTCTTGATACAAGGAGCAAGGATTGAGATTTAGAGATACTCAATGTAGGAAGGAGAGAGAATCAAGATTCATAGATACTCAATGTAGGAAGGACTAGGGATCAAGATTCAAAGATACTCAATGCAAGAAGTGGGGATTAGGATTTCACAATGCATGATGCAAAAATAATCAAGGATTGAGGATATGGCATACCTGACACCAAAGTGATAAGTGAAATAAAAATGTGAAAAAACACTAAGGTGGTGAGGTTCAAGGTTTTGGGATACTAGATATTTGCTAGATATGTCAATAGGGAAAATTTTGAGGGCTCACAATATAGCGGAATTTGGGGCTTAAGGTTTAGCATTTCAAGATATTGGATACCCTTTATGCATGTCAATAGAGAAAATTCCAAGGGCTCATGATATAGTGGAAATCGAGATTTGAGGATACCCGATACCATGTGGATTGGGGATCGAGGTGACTAATTCATTAGGATGAAGTACAAAAAAATGAAACTCAAACCCACAAGAGATAAGGAACTTGGAAGTAGGGGTGTGGGCAACTAAGGATGGAATGCTAGAAGAGGAATGTCTAAAATTTTCAAATGTGGGAGAAATGAGAAAATAGGAAAACGATCAGGGAAATCCCAAAAATATTGAAGCATGAAGGCATGATGAACCAAGGGTTGACTAAAAGGTATGTCACAAATGAGAAGGCCCAAAGGTCTAAAACACAAGGAACTAGGTGATTGGGGAAATGAAGGAAATGATACCAAGGTAAAGGAAAATCCAAAAGGCCACAAAAGGCAAAGGATTAAGAAAACAAGGAAATAAAAAATGAAGTAAAAACATGATAGCATGAGAAAGTCCAAAACCCCACCCATGACTAAAAAGTTGCCATGTCCTTGAAGTTGCAACACTAAAAGGGTAAAAACCCAAACATTAGAATACAAATAAATAAATAAAATAATAATAAAATATTATTGTATAAATATTATTATAATAATCATTATAATATAATGCCATAAATATCAAAGCATAGATATAAAATAATAAATATATTTATTATCAATTCAATTTATAAACATGAAATATGTAAAAGGAAATAATAATAATAAAAAAAAAATGTTGATAACTAATAAACAAATAATAATTACAATTCCTAATTTGATTGAGGAAAAATTAAATAAACAAAGAATAACTACAAATTGCTTATATCTATCCCTAGAGGAGGCATCGATTCCCTAAGGGAGGCATTGATTCCTAAAATTCCTACAACGATTATGTTTTAGTAAAGGCGATGGTTCATAAGGCAACAACTTGGGAATAAAAATAGATTATGATAAAAATATTAGACTAAACTAAAAGGCACGTCCCAAATCAAGGGGAAGACTCTTGGGGATTAGGTTATAAAAGGAGAATTAAATCAATACCAAAGGCATCGATCAAGTGGTGGGAATGATTACAATGCTCTGTCATAAATCTAGGGACATAATAGGAAGAAAGGCATCAAACAAGGATAGGAAGAAAGGACAGGGAGCAGTCAAATAAGATATAATTTATCTTATTCATAAAGAAGATACTTTATCTTATTCATGTAAAAGGAAGAATAGGTGAGTGCAGCGATCCAAAAAGAGAGAGGAATCATAATTTCTGATATTCTAATTAGAGGGAGGTGATTAAAGAATAAAGAGTCATGGGAAGACACACTCGATCAAGTGATGTCCTCACTTAGCAATAATATTTAGCATATTTTGAGTATAAGAAACAAATATTGCTAAATTGATTATTGGTGTAATGCTTTCTTAGTATTATCATGATGATAATGATGTTGATATTGACTTAAACAATCAGTAATAAATGCAAATTTATTTGATTGCTCAAAGATTCTCTTCTCCGTGCTTGTAAACCAACTAGGGAGGAAGGGTTGGGCTTAAACATCACACACTAAGCATTGACTTAGTGTGTGTTGTCTCATTGGGCCCTACTATTTATCTTCGTTACTCTTTGGTGGCAATTATGTTAGTCTGAATCCGTTTTAATGTTTATTTATATTATTTCAGCGTCAAACCTCTGTGCGTTGGTGAGTACTTTTATTTATTTTTCCCTTTATCTTTTTTTTCACTGATAACCATATTATTTTACTGCGTTTGCAGTTAATAACTATAATATTTAAGCTATTTTTTAATTTGAATACTTAAACTTATTTTGTAATTATATTTATATTATTATTCAAAGTTTATTAAATAATATTAATGTTTAATGTTTAATAATTATTATTAATAATAATTACTTTTTATAAAAATTTTAATATATTATATTTAATAATTATAATTAATATATAATATATTATTTAAACTATCAAGAAATATATAATAATAATTAAATATTTTTAAACGATATTTAATATATTTAAATTATTATTTAATAATTGTTAAATAATATTAATAATTGTGTATCAATATATTTAATCATATATAGTATATTATTTAAATTATAAAGAAATATATTTTTCTTAAACTATTATGATTTGAACTATTACATGGAAGAAAAATTGGTTACTAAAAGGAAGAAGTTAAATAGATCTTATGGGTGTGACTTAATTAGTCAAAGTTTAACTTATTCCTTTCATCAATCAATTGAATAATTTGATCACATAAAAATTGTAATAAATGCTAATTATTAATATATTTGATCATGCAGTACATTTAATTTTAATATTAACATTTTTTATATATTAATATTATATGATATTATTAATTAATGATAATATATTTAATATTGTGTGTGTGAGAGAATTTGATCATAAATAATGTATCATATATTAATGATAATTGTTTAAAATATTAATAATACTTATAATAATTAATAAATAAATTAGATATTTAATATAAATAACTAATATATTTATATAATGATGTATAATATATTTAACATTCATATTAATAATAATTATTATTATATAATTATTCTCATTATTATATAGGATTAAATATAATATCATTAATATTAAATATATTATATATTTAATAATTATTTAATATTAAAGGAAGATGGTCGCCAACGATCAGTTATCTGAGGAGGCGTCTAGGGTTCGCCCTAGGTAGCATTTGCAGGGGAACGTTTCTCAGGCGATTGTGGCTCCTTCTCTTCATAGTAGCGGCGCCAAAGAGTTTTGAGGTCGGGACATGAATCGTGCAAAGTTGTCGTCGTTTGAAAATGAAAGCTTGTTTAAAATGCAGTAAGGTGGCGTCAGGCCAGGTGGTTTTGAAGCCTCTAAGAGCTCTAAAAAACCACGCCTAGAGGAATGTAAATCTAGTTTTTTTAGAGCAGAGAAAATCGCGAGTGGAAAACTTGTCAAGGGTAATGGTGGGGAACCTGTTACCCAAGATTTTTCTGATGTAATCACATTGGAATTAGAAGGAGAGCTGGAGGATGAAGTGGCCTTCAATGATAAATTTTTCTTTGGTCTGGGCCTGATTGGGAGGTTCATGGGTTTTTGGCCAAGCTTGCTTGATCTTCATAAATTGATCTCAAATTTCTGGAAGCCAATACTGGAAGGGTATGTTCAAATTTATCCAATGGCTAGAGGCTTTTTTATTGTCATTTTTGAAAAAAAACAGGATAGAAAGAAAATCCTTTGTGATTATCACTGGGATTGGGAAGAAAAACATGTGTTGATGTTAAAGCCATGGCACCTGAATTTCAACCCAACTACAAAAGTGTTTGAGAGGGTCCCCCTTTGGGTGAGACTTCCTAACCTCCCCTTACAGTTCTAGTTTGATGCATATTTGGGGGCTATAGGGAACTTTTTAGGTGACTTTGTAATGGTGGATGAGGGTTCTTCAAATCTTATGCACTCAACTTGTGCCTTGATTCTGGTAGAAATGAATGTTTCCAAGGTTCCCCCAAAGGAGATTCGGCTAAAATCATCAAAGGGTTGTTGGGTCTAGCCCCTAGATTACGAAGGGGTGCCTTTTACGTGTAAAACCTGCCATCAAATAGGGCACCTTGTAGTTGAATGTGCCAAAAAAAAATCTGTTAAACCTGCTTCTTGGTGGAAAAATGCATCCACTCAGCACTATACAGTGGAGAAACATGAGGAGAAGCAAGAGAGCTCTCAAAAGAAAGGCTCCATGGAGGAGATCTGGGCATCAGAGAAACCAAATCAAGTAGTGAGGAGTAGCAACAGTTTCAGTCGGCCTCAACTCAAAACGGGATTTTCGCTAAAGTCAAGGAAACATCTTTCAAAACAGGGGCTGCAACACCAAATTGTCGAGAAAAGAAGAGTGGTATGAGACCTCAGACGAGAGATTTTGGAAAGGAAGGTTGATGACCAACATCAGCAATAAAGGAAAGGGGATGGAGCTTGGAGGAGTCCCCGGGTTGCATCTTTGGCTTGGAAGAAGGAGGCCGCAAGGGTAGAGGATGGGTGGCAAACGGTCGTGGGGAAGAAGGCAAAGATGGAGAAGAAGAAAGCTTTTGTTATGGTCTTGTGATCTTAGACTAAAGAAAGATTAAAGAAAGCTTCAAACCTTTGACCTGTTAATTGGTCTTTAGGGACTTTGGTTTGTAGTACCAATTAGCTGCACTATAGCCTTTTTTTTGTATGGGAAGTTTTAATTCTGGTTATGGGGGTAACTCTTTAAAAATTTTAGGCTTGGGTGGGGTTTAGTTGAGGATGTAATTGGTGTTGTAATGGAATTAGCTTTGTATTCTTTTTTCAATCTTCAATAAAATACACTTTATTACCGATCAAAAATATATATATTTAATAATAATATGTTATCATTAATATTAATATTTTATGTTAAATATAGTTTAAATAATATTAATTATTAATATATTTATATGATGATTTATATTATATTTAATATTAATAAAAATTATATATATTATTATTTATTATTATATAATTTTTATCATTATTATAAAATATTAAACATATTATATGGTTATATATGTCATATTTTTAATAATTATCTATGATTTATCATTTAAACTATATTTAATATATTTAAATTACTATTTGATAATGATTAAATAATAATTCAAATAATAATCATTTAAATAAATATATTTCTTTATAGTTTAATTAATATATTATATATTAATGATAATTAATAAATATATATTAATTTTTTAAATACTATATTATGTGAATAAATATATTATATTATATATTGGTGTATAATTAATAATATTATTTAATAATAATTTAAATATATTAAAAATACTTTAAATAATATTTAGTTATATATATTGGTAGTTTAAATAATATATTATATATTAATTATAATTAGTAAATATAATATATTTAAGATTTATTAAAAAGATAATTATTATTCAAATATAATTAATATTATTTGAATCATAATATTTTTTTAATATTGAATACATTATATATCATTATATAAATATATTGATAAATAAAATGTTATAATATTTATCATTAATAGTTAACATGATTAAATAAATATTGAATAATAATATAACTACAAAATAAAATTATGTAATCAAATTAAATAATTGTTTAAATATTATAGTTATTAATTACGAATGACAATAATTGACAAATAAAAATAATATTGTTATGAGCGAAATAAAAATAATTATTATTCAATAATAATTAATATTATTTGAATAATAATATATGATTATATAAATATATTAATAAATAAAATTTTATAATATTTATCATTTATCATTAATAATTAATATTATTTAATAAACATTGAATAGTAATATATTAAATATAATTACAAAATAAGTTTAAGTATTCAAATTAAAAAATAGCTTAAATATTATAGTTATTAAGCATAAACAACAGTAAAATAATATGGTTATCAGCGAAAAAAGAATAAAGGTATTCACCAATGCACGGAGATTTGAAACGGTTGCAGACCAACAGAATTGTCACCAAAGAGAAACCGAGATAAGAAGTAGGGCCCACATGAGATAGCACACACTAAGTCAATGCTTAGTGTGTGATGTTTAAGCCCAACCGCGAGGAAGGGCCTGAGAAAAGTGGTGCCTAAAAACCCCACTTAAGGCTCCACCCCTAGGACCCAAGGCAGGGATGTGCCATGGAGGGGTGGCAAGTCCACTTAAGGTTCCACTAGTCACAAGGCAAGGGTTGGTCCATGGAGGGGTGGGGGTCCCACGTAATATTTTGTTGCGGTCATGGAGGGGTGGCAAGTCCACTTAAGGTTCCACTAGTCACAAGGCAAGGGTTGGTCCATGGAGGGGTGGGGGTCCCACCTAATATTCTGTTGCGGTCATGGAGGGGTGGTAGGCCTTGGCCACTTATAAGCTTTGTTGGCTTCCCCCAGTAGGTCATGTGTTTTCTGAGGAGATGTCATGGGGGGAGAATGTAGTTACAAGTCCCCTAGAGTGGAAGGTTGTAGGTTACAACCCCTTGAACTTAGCCAAGGACTTCAGGTGGATCTATCCACATGGATAGAGAATGCAGTTACAAGTCACTAAGAAGGAAGGGTTGTTAGGTTACCACATTTGTACTAGGGACCATGGCTTTGGGCAGATCCATCCATGCCACCCCTCATGTGTTTTTATGATTGCATTTATGAATATATTTATATATGGATGCCTAGATATTAATGCTAATGAACATATGCACATGTGGGAATATTGTTCATTTTGTGGATGTAGGTGATCAACCAAGAGAAACCCATCTTAAAGTGTCCATTTGGACAACCCTAACCCTAAAACAAGCAAGTTCCAAGACAAGACCAGGTAAGGTACATTACAAAAGTGGCCCAAACACCCTCATACTTAGAAATTGGGACATTACACTAGGATAAAGAAACTTAAGACTATGTGAAAAATAGTAAACAATATTAACCAATCTATCTAACAACATCAATAGAAGCAAATGAAAAAGTATGCAATTACAAGGTTACATGAGACACCAATATTTACATGAAAACCCCTTATGAGAGAAAAGCCACAACCAAAAGATAGTCACTGATATTATTCAGGATCTAAAGATTCAGTACATCTCTTACAAAGTCTCAATTATAGTATTATAGCATACCCTTCTTCCACAATCAACCTTCCAATGACCAAATTTCTATTTATCCAAACTTAGTTTAGTCTTAGTACCTTCACACAAGAAGATACATATAAGCATCAACATGGAATACCATGCATCTAAGTGTCCAACCAACCTAGCATGCCAATACTCACACAACTATATCCTAACCACACTCACATCAACATGTCACACGTATCACTAAACATGATGTCTCTACATGGATAATCAATATTTTGTTCATACTTGTTCTTGCAAATTAAGAGGCAATAGTTGCTCATTAGACACTATTGGTGTGTACATGTCTTCCTATATAGCCACCACTACTAGCACCAAGCTTGTAGTAACATATACAAACATCTAACCATTTCTAGATGCTTGTGTTACTTTAGAACACCCACTTGAACATTACTATGTCCTTGGATTCTATTGCATGAACTCTAGCTCTATCACAAGTGCACCTACATTGTCATTCATGCATCTACTAACACAAATTTAATGTGTGGGACTGAGTTCTCCTCCAAATGTCTTATGGTTTCTACCACAACATCATGTGTAAACAAACACACATGATGTGCCACATCTAAAAATCGTCACATCATATTGCATTCCATTCTACATTTTCTTATCAAATTATAGATAAACTCTTTCTTTTAGAACTATTTACAAGTGAATAACATACCCAAACCTTGACACTTAGAGCCCATGGAATTTTGGGGTGTTGATGAGTTGATGAATCTAAAGGTTATAGCTAATCTAGAAAGTAATCAAATTCCAAAATAGATTGTCAATTGTCAATTTGCAAGTGCGATTTGTGTTACAAGAGCCCGGTCTCAAAAGAGTTAACATAGAAAAGTTAAAGATCGCAAAACATGGTATCTTTTTGTACACCTTTGTGTTTCACACTTATTGAGGATGACCAAGATGCAACAAAGATCAATTTTGAATGGTTAATCTTAACTTACTTAGGAGGATCAATTTTTAATATAAAAAATATGGATAAATTGATGGAGATTGCATTGAGAATTACAACATGCAAGATCAAGTTGCCAAATGAGCAACAAAATTTTCTTGCAATGGTAGTTAGATAGAGAATATTTAACTACCTCCAATCACCAAAAATAGTGAGTTCTTAGATTACTATTGATTGGCAAAAGAAAAGGACAATACACTTTCACCAAAATGTCCAAGGCATTCAAGTGGTTCAAATTCAAATCTAGAAAATGAAGTTGATGATGCAAAATGTTTGTTTATAACCATTTTCTAATTTTTATCCATTTTTCTATTTTTGAACAAAGATAAGAGGCTATTTTAGGAAAAAAATGTATTTATTTAATTCTCTTAAAATTAATTGTCTTAAAAGGTGTTGTTTTATTTCCTTAATTTTAAGAGATAGGGATAAGATTCACTTTTAAAGTAGCTTTAAAGTTTCTTTTATAATCATTTCTTTCATAGAAGCTTTTTTAGAGAGTTTAAAAATAAGTGTGTGCACATATAAAGGGGAAGTTTTAGTGAAATTTATGTTCCAAGAATTTCCATTCAACTTTGAAGTTGGTTTATTGTACTAACATTCAAGAAGGTAGTAATAAGGTCATATTTAACTTCATTTAACACTCGCCCTCTATTCTTAAATAGGAAGCTCAAACTCTACTCCCCTCTCATGATTTGGACATGGCTTGAGAATCCATCAATAAGGATTTCCTGGGCAACCTACCTACAACAAAATGCCAACATGACTATGTTCATTGTGGTAGACAAATCCTCCATAATGGCCATCCTAATTGTATGCAAGAAAAGCCTCACCACACCAAACATTGCATGTCTTTTCTTCAAACAATTAGGTCCGCTTCAACTTACCAACATTTTTTTTTTTACTACAACCCATAGTTTGTTAGTCATTTTTAGCAAACTTTGTGGATTGTGTTACATACACAATTGATTGATCTATAGTGTTCCATCCATAGACAAACAACCAAATAGACATTGTCAACTACACTCTTATGCGTCTAAATCAACATATGGGATGACAACATCCTCTAGACTCGACATGAGTGCAATAGAGCTCTTCAAATTCTACCATAGTCCTTTCCAAACATGTTTTGGTTTTCAACCAACAACACCTCGTGACATATCATACCATGCACCATCCATATCAAAGTCACACACAATAACGTGATGTCAACAAGGCACAAAAGTTTCAACACATCTAACATGTGCACCAACAGGTTCAACAAATACTCTCAAACTAAAAAAGTAGGTGCAAAGTGCCACAACATGCATGAACACCTCACATATTTAAAGATGGTGACAATGTTTGGTTGCATCTTTAGAAGAAATGTTTCAATAGTTCACATCAAAAGATGAAGCCTCTGAACTATGGTCTTTAAGCCACTCTCCACACAACCTATGAGAATGTATTTGTTCTGGATCTCCCATAATACTAGCCTCCACACAATATAATCGTGGAACTCCTATAAGCATAATGCCAATTTCGCCAAGTCAACCCTTCATATGAACTTGCTAACGCTAGTATGCTTTGTCCCAAAAAATATCAAAATCTTTTTTAACGCAAATCTTAGAGGACTAAAAATGTTGAGCACTTTTTGAATGGAAATCTTATAGGATAAGATATGTTGAAAGCTTTTTAAATGTAGGGCTTAGAGAACAAACACCATCTGGAATTAATCCACAGAGGTAACCTCTATTGATGATTATAATAGGAAAATGTATGCATGCTCTTGAAAAATTAGTTTATTCCTTTTGGGTTCTAAAAATAATCTAATACTACCCTTGAGAATGAAACCAAGAAGAAACAATAAAAATAGGATGAATATATCTCACAAAAATTTGTTGGTTTGTTCACCAAGGGGAAAAGATAACCAACTCACTCCCCTATATGCACCTCAAATAAATAGTGTGGTTAGACACAATCAAACAGCTACAAACATGGTGAGAAGCATATGGAAAAGTCAGTTCTAAATAAATATTGGGCCCAAGCAATTCATTTTGTTGTTTATATGCTCAATTAAATCCCTTGTAAGGAACTTCATGCCCTTGACGATAGGTAGAAAACCAAAGTTCAACCATTTCATAGTCTTTAGTTCCAATTAATATTGTTGTTCCACACCAACAGATCGATCAGTTTCCCCATTGATGTCATTGCTCCACACAACACAATTTTTAAATCCCCCGTGCCGACAAATGACGTTTATTGATTATAGTGACAATTCTGAGGCATATGCGTTGATCTCTCAACTCATATTACTGAAATTTTTTAGTGAATCAGACATAATCATGGTACAATACAGTTTACAAACGAGTGGCCGAGTACTCACGGGTTTTTTTGGCCTGCGCGAGTACTTCTGATCTTAACTTACAGCTCGGGAGGCTGATCTTAACTTGCAGCTCGGGAGGCATAAAAAATCAACAATTTTTTTTTCATAAACTCGCAGACAACCCTACGGTTACTCGCGAAAATCCTACAACAAATCGCCAGTATGAAACGTGTTTTTCACGCACCCGTTTTATCACGATTTCAGTGCGTTTTTTACGCTTCTATGACGTGATTTCCTGCTTATAAAAAGCATGTTAAATGGGCATTTTTGACGCAATTTGGACTGATATTTTGCTGCGATTTGGACAGGTCTTTTGCCACGATTTGTAGCTAGAGATAAGTTTGAAAATTCTATTCTCTTTCAAGTTTCATGATATTACATTACATTACTATGAAGTATATATAGATCAGCTAGAAATAGATTATTGATTGCATTAGATTATAACTGACTAAAAACATTTAAAATTTCTAAATTTATACAGAATGTTAGTATGTGGAAATAGTCTATATATAGTCTGGAGGGCTAGCTCAAATGGTTGTATGCTGAATGTTTCATGTGGGAAGTCTCGAGGTCCACCCCCGAGACGGTTTACTTTGTGCACATTCCTCACAACTTGGGGGGTGTGCGCGAGTGAAGTGCATTTCTTAGGAAAAAAAAAATTGTCTATATATCATACTTTAAAAATTCTAAAATTTTGATTAAATTTGTTGTTGTTCTTATTATAATAGTCAATATTTTCTTGGTCTTTTGGAGCAAACCCTTTGAATAGTAAGATTTCAATTAGAAAACTTAATAAATAATATAAATTTGGAACTAATTATAATAAAATATTACTATTTTGACATATAGTATTTGTCAAATTTAAGATAAAAAGTAAGATTTTTTGTCAACACACTCATATCATACACTCAACCTTTTCTATTATTGTAAAATGTCTCTCATGTTAATTAATTTTTAGAATAAATTAATCAGTTTTCATCAATATTAGACATTTCAATTTTTATGTATAAATGATTGTCAAATTTAAGATAAAAAATAATTTATTTTGGTAACACATCATACCATTACACTCAACCCTTATTGCAAATGTAAAATACCTATAGACATTATTTAAAAAAAATAAAAAATTAATCAATTATTATCAATATTAAACATCTTATTATATATTTCAAAAATAAAAATTATCAAGCAATCTATATTATAGATCATTATTACAATTGTCGAGGTCTCCATTCCATTTTCGCTGAGGTCTCCATTCCATTTTCACTTTTTTTTTTTTTTTTATAGATGTGAGATCGGGGATGAATGATACCTAAGAAAGTTTGGAAACACAAAACGTGCAAATTTTATAGTAAGAGTGTGGCGGAGATAGAATGACATTTTATCATGGAGTGCACAACCTATGAAAGATCGGGATGGATTATACCTAAGGAAGTTTGGAAAGACAAAACAGACAAATTTTATAACAAGGGCGTGGTGTAAATAGAATGACACTTCATCATGAAGTGCATAACTTACGAAAATATTGATAGTGAGTATGAAAACCGTCTTGAGAGTTGACACCTTTGACACTTCATCATGAAGTGCATAACTTACGAAAATATTGATAGTGAGTATGAAAACCGTCTTGAGAGTTGACACCTTGCACCAACTATTTAAACAAGCAAAAATCAACAAAACTGCTAACTTTTTGATCAAGATTTATAATAAACCCGACATCTAAAAGAGTTCATAGATATAGTGATTCTCAATCCCTAGATTGTTTGATATCGTGAAAGTCTATAATCATTCATTCATTTCAAACTGCATTTTCAGACAGCTCTTCTGTTTTCCACATATACATCCGTGTATCAACTTCCTCCACATATACGAAAAATACTATACAGCATACAATCTGACTATTTGATCAGATTTATTAATTAATTAAAAATAAAGATAAAACTTATTTTTAATTAATTAATAAATCTAGTCAAATGAACAAATAAAATTGTATGCTGGGTAGCTTTTTCCCACATATACCAGGTCTCTTCCACGCGGTTTCGTACGCAGTAACACCCACTCAATCCACTCCGTCTCTTTTACAAATACGGAGCGCTTCACCGAGCCAACCTCCTTCCGTTTGTTTCTCTTCTTCCCTTCAACCTACATCCAGGGCATCAAAATTCTACCGCCGGTGGTCGACCAGAGAGGGAGCCTACCAAGACTTTTCCATTTACTTCTGCAATAGCAACAGCCCATAGTTTGTTTTCAGTCTGCTTTGACGGAGCTTCTTCCTTTGTTCCATAACGTGCAGTTACCAATTCCATGGCGTCTACTTCTACCCCGGCGAGTATACGGGATACTGATGTTATGGGTGCTTCTGAGGGAATCACACCATCTGCATCTGCTTCTACCACTGATCTTACACCAGAGAATAAGGTTGGGAGCGCTTTTAATGAAATCGCACCATCTGCATCTAGTTCTGCCTCAAAACCCATGAAAAAGCCGTCCTACGATGTCTTCATCAATCATCGTGGACCAGACGTCAAAGCCACATTAGCTAGCGCTCTGTACGATATCCTCACTGGTATGGCACTCTCTGTGTTTTTGGATGCACCAGAGTTGGAATATGGCGATTTCTTGCCCCGAACAATAGAAGCAGCAATGACCAGCGCTTTGATTCATATAGCTATTTTTTCCAAGAAGTATGCAGAATCACCCTGGTGTCTGGCAGAGCTATCATTTATGCTTAAATCTAGCGCCCCAATCATTCCCATTTTCTACCATGTAGATCCTAATGATCTCAGATGGGTAGAGAAAGGGAAAGGCGTGTATGCCCAGGCCTTTAAGGAGCACGAGCAGAAGGATAGATACAGCCTGACACTTCTTCAGGAGTGGAAGAAGGCACTCCACGTCGTCTCATTTAACTCTGGTGAAGTCATAAATAATATCAAGTAAGTGACAGACGTTCGGCCTCCCTATTCTAACAAATATGTATTATTTTTCATATATATTTAATTTAACTTTGGCATGGCATGATAACCTTTCAGTATTTTGATTTTTCAATGTTATATGGGATCAGCGATGAATTGAGGCTGCTGAAGAAAATCACAAATCTTGTTTCGCAGAAAATAAAAGTGCCATTAGAGGTTGCAAAACATCCAGTAGGTCTGGAAGAAATAGTGAAAGACTTTGAGATGAATACACACCAATCTGTTGAGGGTGATGAGGGTGTACAAATTATTGGAATTTGGGGCATGGGTGGTTCTGGCAAGACCACCCTTGCAAAAGAGTTATACAACAGAAGATCCTCGTCCATGGAGAGGTGCAGTTTTATTTTTGATGTTCGAGCAGCAAATTTGCCGGAGAAGCAGATTCGTCTCCTCAATGACCTTGGTGTCAACAATGTAACATTTGACAATATAGAGCAAGGTAAGGCAAATCTTACAAGGCATTTGAGATCTGTTAGGGCGCTCATTGTTTTGGATGATGTGGATGATGTGGACCAGTTGGATGCTCTCTTACCAGCGAAAGAGAATCTTGGAAGGGGTAGTTTCATCATTGTTACAACAAGGGACTACGAAGTTTTTATACCCAGGGGTATATCCTCCGTATATAAAATGAGAGCACTGGATCTGTTTCATGCTAAACAACTTTTTTGTTGGCATGCTTTTGTACAATCCTTTCCCCTAAATGGATTCGAGGAACTTGTTAAAAAGTTTGTAGAGGCTTGCCAGGGATTACCCCTGTCTCTCAAGGTATTTGGAGAACAGGTAAATGGGAAGTCCCGCAAACAGCATTGGGAATCTCAGTTGAAAAAGATTTCAAGAATATTGCCTAATGCTATCAAAAGGAAACTCAAAGTTAGTTATGATGTTCTTGATGATGAGGAGAAAGAGGTGTTTCTAGATATTGCATGTTTCTTTATTGGAGAAGAGAACAGTTTGGCAATTGAAGTATGGAACAGTTCAAGGTGAAATGGTTTGCACTGTTGGGAAAGACTTATGCATAAATGTATGGTTGAATTAGACAATAACAATTGCATAAGAATGCATGACCATTTAAGAAATTTAGGAAGGGAAATTGCAAATCAACATTCACCTTACCGAATTTGGTCACCTCAGCAGATTACTGATTTTGACCAACAAACAGAGGTGAGAGGTTAATACTTTCTTTTTATTGTTTGGTTTTTAGGAATTAAAATTCTGATTAAAAAGATAGTCTCCTAGGCTGGCTAGGCCATTTACTAATCAAATTTAACAGCTTATCTATGTGTTTGAACAGACAATACATAATATCGATTTTCATAAGATTCTGAAATTTTTATTTTATTTTTCAGATTAGAAATGGAATTCGAGGAATCAAGGCTGTACCTGGAATAGGAGAGTGGAGTTCATATGGAGTATGTTTGTCTGTGTTTTCTGTTTCTTGACATACTTCTGACTTTATTTGTTTGTATAATCTTTTTGCTTTATGGTGTTTTTCTGAATATTTCATATTTTTCCTAAAGCAATGGATCAATTAGTGAGTTTATTGAGTTTTACGGTTGCTGCTCGCAGGAGGAATTCATGGCTAATATAAGTAGAGGAATTTTGCCACTTGCACCCTCTTTAGTTGGACTAAAGATTTTTGTGACCGGAGGAGATTATTTTAACCAAATAATCGGTGAAGCATCAAGAGAGCTGGTTTGTCTTCGCTGGTTCCAAATTGGGCAGAGGAACCTTTCGGCACGGCTTTCATTGAAAAAATTGAGGGTTTTAAAACTCTCTGAAGAATATCAAGGGGAACATCACTTAGAAGAGCTGTGGGAGGCTGATAGTAACGTAATTAGTCTTCCATTTCAGCTCTGTTAAATCTATGTTTGATTTTTTTATAATTGCTGTATTTCTCACCCCTTCTGTACTTGGAGATGCACTGCAGGCTCCTGTGCAGTTAAGAGAGTTGTTTATTTCTGAATGCCATGTATTGATAGCAACGTAATTAGTCTTCCATTTCAGCTCTGTTAAATCTATGTTTGATTTTTTTATAATTGCTGTATTTCTCACCCCTTCTGTACTTGGAGATGCACTGCAGGCTCCTGTCCAGTTAAGAGAGCTGTTTATTTCTGAATGCCATGTATTCCAAGGTTTTCCAAAATCAATAGAACATCTCAGTCATTTGAAAAAAATTGTAATAAAAGGTGGCTACAAGGTTGGGAGTCTCCCAGAAGAATTTTACAGTCTCAAATCATTGGAGCACCTGCAATTACGGTCCTGTGGAATGCTATCATCACTACCCAGCAGTTTCGGTGACTTGAGAAATCTGCAATATCTGGATTTGTCTGAATGCTGCAAATTGATGACTTTGCCAGTTTCTTTTAAGAAGCTGATGCTCCTGCAATATCTCAATTTAGAGGAATGTGGAGAGCTCGTACTTCTGCCACAGCACTTCGAAAAGATCACCAAGCTGGAGCATCCGAACCTTTCAAAGTGCAAGCAATTGGAAAAGTTGCCTCATCACATCACAAATCAGGTATTCTTGAGAGAGCTCTATTTAAATGGCATGAACAGGCTAAGGGAGCTACCAAATAACATCGGTCAACTACGCAGTCTGCAAAAGATGAGGATAGGAAGTGACCTGTTGACAAGCTTGCCAAACTCTCTCGGAGATTTGTGCTCGTTGATTGATCTTTCCATTCAGGATTGTCCCAACCTAGAACATTTGCCAAATTCTCTTGGAGTTTTGTCCTCCTTGATTAGTCTTTCAATTCAGAAATGTTTCAACTTAGAATATCTGCCAAATTCTCTTGGAGATTTGTCTTCCTTGACAGATCTTTCCATTCAGGATTGTCCCAATTTTAAATCTTTGCCAAACTCTCTTGGAGATTTGTCTTCCTTGACTTGTCTTTCCATTCAGAAATGTCCCATTCTGGAATATTTGCCCAACTCTCTTGGAAATTTGTCATCTTTGATTGATCTCTCCATTGAGGATTGTTCCAACCTGAAATTTTTGCCAAACTCCCTTGGGGATTTGTCCTCATTGACTGGTCTTTCCATTCAGAAATGTCCCACCCTAGAACATTTGCCAAACTCTCTGGGAAATCTGCCCTCCTTAACAGATCTTTGCGTTCAGGATTGTCTTAACTTAAAATCTTTGCCAAACTCTCTTGGAGAGTTGTCCTCATTGACTTGTCTTTCCATTCAGAGGTGTCCCAGCCTGGAATATTTGCCGAACTCTCTTGGAGGTTTGTCCTCCTTGACTAATCTTTCCACTAAGGATTGCCCCAACCTGAAATATTTGCCTAACTCCCTTGGAGATTTGCCCTCCTTGATTACTCTTTCCATTCAGAAATGTTTCAACTTAGAATATTTGCCAAATTCTCTTGGTAATTTGTCTTCCTTGGCAGATCTTTCCATTCAGGATTGTCCCAATTTTAAATCTTTGCCAAACTCTCTTGGAGATTTGTCTTCCTTGACTGGTCTTTCCATTCAGAATTGTCCCAACCTGGAATATTTACCCAACTCTCTTGGAAGTTTATCCTCCTTGACTGATCTCTCCGTTCAGGATTGTTCCAACCTGAAAGTTTTGCCAAACTCTCTCGGAGATTTGTCCTCCTTGACTGGTCTTTCCATTCAGAAATGTCCCACCCTAGAACATTTGCCAAACTCTCTGGGAAATCTGTCCTCCTTGATTGCGCTTTCCATTCAGAATTGTTCCAACCTAATATGTTTGCCAAACTCTCTTAAAGATTTGTCCTCCTTGGCTAATCTTTCCATTCAGAAATGTCCTAACCTGAAAAATTTACCGAACTCTCTTGAAAACTTATCAATGGCGATGCCATTATGCTCTGTTTTGTTATAAATTGTTATTTTGCACAAATGATATCATCCTAAGTGCTATATGATGGGTTTGCAATGCCTGAAATGGAGATGTACAAGGGAAGATGGTAAGGGTAAGTGTTTTCCCACAACGTTCCAGATGCTTCGGTGCAGAGAAGTTCTCAATACAGAGACTCTTCGGAGGATAGCACAGAGATGAGAACGAAGTGGAGAAAGGTTTGGTTGTGACAGGGCAAGAGCATAGAATAGTGGAGGGTTTTCACAGCTTATTGCCATTTTTACAAAGTTAAGATGATCTACGAAGGCTTTTTATCAGAAAGTCATATTATATGCAGGCAGAAAGCATCGTGTTAATTATAACACCATCCAGAAGCATACAACACTCAATTACTGTTTATGTGAAGTCTGGTTGCAGGCAGAAGTGTCGAGTAATAAATGCTTCGCTCTTCTGCAATGCAAGGAAATAATGAATACTTGAATTTGATGTCTAAACTTCAATTTTAAATGAATGGTCCTTTAATTTATTAAATAATTATATATATATATATTTTTTTATTGCATATATGTATATTTTATAATCAGTAGAATCTGGCATATTCATCCCCAAAAATAAATATTCTTATTTAAAAATGATTAATATTTAACTTTTTCAGATGATAGATTTCATTTAAATTAAAAACTAGCATTTGCACCAGGAGTTCAATTTTGAGAAATAAATTACAGTAGCAATATAAAATAGTTTTTCTTTTGCAATAAGTAATTTTAGCAACACACTGTACCACCGTTTATAGAGAGGGTAGTTTTGTTTTTATAAATATGTCAGTGGCAATAAGTACTTTTAGCAACACACTGTACCACTGTTTTTAGAACAACATGCTTATGTGCTTAGTTTGGTTTCAAAAGTGGTATTTCGTCTTCTTGTTGCCCAATGGATGCTCTTATTTTTCTTCTGGTTTCTCCTTTCCCATTGGTGAAAAAGCCCATGCAAGTGGCCAAAAACAATTCAAAACTTGTTTTTGAGTAATTCACAACCTATCTATTGTATGAACATCAGGCCTGTGTATGAACAGAAGCATGCAGGGATATAGTGATTAGAGGACCCCAAAAAGTAGCATGCATAACAAAACCATGCCTTCATTTAACTTAGAAGAGTAAAAATAAAAATAAATGATGAGGGCCGCATACAGATTACTATTCCCCTTCTAGTGTTCATTCCAATAATATCTAAGTATATTTTAATAAAATATGAAGCAAGCCCACTATTTTAATATTGTAAAATTGAGAGTGTATCACAGATTACTTATCCAGTAGCTGCATATATGATTATATCTAAAAATACCAGCAAGAAAGGGAACAAAAATTAAATAAAATGGAATGGTCTTAGGAATGGGTTATCACCAGCTTACAAAACATAAATTGTTCGCCCAAGTCCTATCTTTGTGAAAAAAGGTGCATACAAAATTCTTTCCCTTTTCCATCTTCCTTGAATCAATTTAATGGTGACAGGGGAAGTGGCTTCAGACATGGCCTTCCCAAATCTGAAGAAAGCATATGTACTTATTTCGTCAGAGATATGTACATATTTCATTAGAGATATGGGGTCAAAAAGAAGTAGTTTTGTTGGATTTCCTTCTAAACAATGCTCCCAAGTTGAACTCAAAGATTCTCTGCCACAGTTCAATTGGAACAACATCATTTACTGATCCAGAGTTCACGAGTCAGTTTTAGGATTTTGAATATTAATTTGTTGGTGACCATTCTACAGCATTTACAGCTTTTGTGTGACCCGTAGGCTTATTGAGAGTCCTTTTGAATCCTGTTATGATGTGCATTAACCTCTGCACATTGCCTCAATTGTGCTCGAATATGAGAAGGCACCTTTGAATAAAAAATGCTACCAACAACTGAAATCCCCAAGCAGCAAAATCAGTATAGATTAAACAGTCAATAAATATTAAAAGCTGAAAATTTTAAAAAGTAAATTTGCCCGAAAATTACACTACTATGATGTAATAATGTAGGTCTCATATAAAATAACAAAAGCATAAGCAAAACACCAAAAGTGTACACAAATACTTGATTTTTTTTCCTTTTTTGGGAAGCTTATGAGGCTCAAAGCTTACCTGCTCTCTGCACTTACTGGACTCTCATGTTCAAGCATGGTTCAGTGGGCATGCACCAGCAGTTGAAAAAGAGTTCCCAATAACCTAGGGATTACAAGTTTTCAACAATTCACTGGAGCAATCAGCCAATTAAGTGAACAGTAAATGCTAATAGAAGCACTCTTGCGATACTTGAGAGAAGGCAAGTCCCTACCATACAGTTATTAGCTCATTACATGGAGGAGACGGTTAAATAATGTTCTTGTACTAACATATCTAAATTTTTTTTTAGACTTTGGTTTGGAAAAGAAATTTGTGGTAAAAAGTTTGGAAGATGGTAAGTCTTCTTGCATTAATGTTATTTTTTTAATTGATGTTGACCACATACTCTATATCATCAAAAAATAACGTCATATCTTAGGGGTAGCCATTTGCTAGTTGGAGACACATGGCTTATACAATGTTAAGCACACCAACAACAATGGGAAGTCCTAGGCTAGCCGCAACGGGTCCATGTGCGGAGAGACAAAAGGTACCTTAGAAAAATAGGGCAAGAGACGAGAAGAGGCATCGAAAGCGGGAGGAAGGTAGTGGATGAGGAAAGAGACAAGGTGAGGTGCCCTAATCCTCCTCCGCAGAGTCATCACATGCCATATCCCACGAATCATGAGGTGCACCTCCTTTTGTCACCACCCCTTTCTCTATCAGTGCCATCACATTCTTCAGATTTGCCCCAATAAAACCCTGCTCATTTAACATCCGCAGACAAAAACCCTAGCAAAAAAAATGAAAATTACTTACGAGTCACCACCGACATGGAGTTGGAATTGTCGAGTTCAGGTGAGCCCTTCATCTCGATCTTGATCTCCGTCTCCGTCTTCATCTCCACATCCTGAGTCATATAGAGGTTGTAGGAAAAATATTACAAAACCCTACTTAGAGCAAAAATATCTGAGACGAACCAAAATCAATCTCCCTTTAGTTGCTGATTCAATCTATTTACAAGTAAAAAGTAAATATTAAAATATCGAGGTTTTAGAGCTATTCGATTCTTTTGCTCGAGACAAGATTTTTGCAGCCTATTAAACAAAAACATTGGTTGCGAGTGCAACTAACCCCTTGTCATTCCATTGGTCGAGTCATTCCATCCCTTACCTTGGGCTTCATTTCTTCTTGGTTTGTCGTTCCAAAGGCAGTACGCTACACTCCTTCTCCTTCTCCCAGTCGACATACAATCAGAACAAGATGGAGGGGGAACAGAGAATGAAATATGAGGATCGATGCCTCCAAACGCTGCTTCTCTTCACCATCGATTTAGAGTGATTTACCTACTTGCTCTTTTACACGTATAAGATACAGCTAAGGGTTGGTCAGCAGGGATTGAATTGATAGGTTGCCTGGCAGGGAAGAGTAAAGAGGTGGGGATCACATCGATTATCAGTAGATTGCTTGCACCGACTAAAATTTGTCCTCCTTGACTAGTCTTTCCATTCAGAAATGTCCCACCCTAGAACATTTGCCAAACTCTCTTGGAAATCTGTCCTCCTTGATTGCGCTTTCCATTTAGAATTGTTCCAACCTAATATGTTTGCCAAACTCTCTTAAAGATTTGTCCTCCTTGGCTAATCTTTCCATTCAGAAACATCCTAACCTGAAAAATTTACCGAACTCTCTTGAAAACTTATCAATGGTGATGCCATTAAGCTCTGTTTTGTTATAAATTGTGTTTTTGCACAAATGATATCATCCTAAGTGCTGGATGATGGGTTTGCAATGCCTGAAATGGAGATGTACAAGGGAAGATGGTAAGGGTAGGTTGTTTTGATTTTTCCTCACAGAACCTCAATGCAATAAAATTCACAAATTTCTTAAATATTGATACATTCCTATTTCTTTTAACAGTGTAGAGGTATTGAATGTGTGTAATTCTATGACCATCTATTTACATGTCTATGCTTGTCATAGGCCGTCTAGGTGAGGAATCACTAGCCTAAGTATTGTTTTTAAGTTGAGGCAAGTTGTTCTTCTTAGGTTATTACATTCTGAAATGTATGGTGTGAACAATGATACCATCTTGTTTGACAATCCATGCTACCCCTACTATTGAGTCATTGCCCAAGCATTTATATAAGTAGAGTATGTTATCAAATTGAGCTTACATCTCTTCTTGTTCATCTCATTCCAGAACCTCTTTGACTCCCTCAAATTTGGGAAACCACACCATCCATTGAGAATTATGTTCCTTCTTTTCATATCAGGTTTATGTTCCTTCTGCTTCAGATTCAGCAAAGCCTTTGCCTTTTGGACATGTCTAGCTTTGCAGAGAGCATCCAGAAGAATTTGAAATGTCGGTGTATTGAATTTCAGGCCAAACTCCATCCGCTTGTAGAATGTTTCAATTGCTCTTTCTACCATGTGGGTAGTTGCATATCTTCTTATCACTATACTGAAAGTTTCATTTGTGACCAAAGAGCGGTTATGTTTGTGCATCTCAAACACTAGCTTCCACATTATTACAAAACACTTATGCTTGCCTAGAATATTCAACACTACATTATAAGCTTCGGTACCATATCTATACTCTAGCTGTTTGTTGGCCCAAGAAAAGAAAAGCATAGCAGAGTTCCAATCATTTTTCATACGAGAAAATGCTTGCAACACCAAGTCCTCTGAAACAATTAGCCCTTTTGAATATTTAGTCGACAAGTTTGTGTTTATTGATAATGTGTAAACTATTTAAAATTTAAGCACTAAACAGTTTAATGAACATTATCATAATGAATAGTTTAAATTTGTATAAGTTTATAACTATATACACAGATTTTAATCATGATATCATATTATCATCAATCATGTAAACTGATTGTGTTTGGTGGCAACACTAATTGCAGGGAAATGATACAAGGCCCCTATTCCAAGAGATATAATTGGTGGGTTACTTGAAGATGCAATTGTAAATGCAAAAGGAATTGTGGAAGTTGAAAAAAAGCAATGACAAAAATATGGATGTTCAATTCTTTCAGATGGCTGGACAGATGGAAGAAACTGCACTCTTATCAATTTTATAGTGGCTTCAAATAGTGTGGTGGTTTTTCTAAAGTCAATTGATGCTTCCAACATAATAAAAAATGCAGAAAATTTGAGTTTGATGTTGGAGCAAGTTGTTTTAGAGGTGGGCATAGAAAATGTTGTCCAAGTTGTTACTGACAATGCAACGGCATATGTGGCAACTGGTAGATTGTTTCGAGAGAGACGTCTAACACTTTTTTGGAACCCTTGTGCAGCTCATTGCCTTGACCTTCTTTTGAAGGACATAGGTAAATTTGACTGGGTAAAACCAATTGTAAAAGAAACAAGAAATATAACAAAATATATATATAATCACCCATGGGTTCTTCAATTGATGAAGGGGAAAGAGCTTGTGCAACCGGGTGCTACAAGGTTTGCAACTAATTTTCAACGTTACAAAGTATTACTATTTTATTTACTTCCTTGAAACAAATGTTTGTGAGTCAACCATGAGTAGACTCAACTTACTCAAAGAAAGCTGATGGAGAAAAGATTATAAAAATAATCTTCGATTGTCAATTTGCAACTAGAGTATTAGAGATTGTCAAGGTAACTTCAACACTAATTAATTTTCAAATTGAATCCTTTATTTTTAATTGTTAATTTTATAAGTATTTTGTTTCATTGTAAGGTGTAATTTAAATTTGGTTCTACTTTGTACTTTGTAGGTGATAGCCATTGGTGAGGGTCTTGTGCTTGGTGGATGGCAAGAAAAATGTAATGGGATATCTTTATGAGGCAATGGATAGGGCCAAAGAGGCCCTCCAACACTATTACATGGGGCATGCAAATCGATTTGCCCCTATTTGGGAGATCATTGATCGAAGGTGGAAACTCCACCAAGCCATCCATGCAATGAGGTACTTTTTCAACCCCAAGTTCTACTTTTATGATGGCTTCACGGATGCTAATGGGGATGTTATGGCGGACCTATCCACATGTATTGAGAGGACACCTTCATCTGCAATGAAATACCTCATCCTTTTAGAGTTGCAAAATCATAAGGCAACTAGAGGGCCTTTGTTTTCTTCCAACTTAGCTATTCGAGGAAGAGAGATCCAAACACCAAGTAAGAAAAAGTGAAGCCTTATATCTTGTAAGTTATGAATTACAATTATTACTAGCACTTGCACTAGAAGGGGTGCAAGGGTTACGCCGATAGAAAAATATAATCCCTGTGATGAATCTCGATTTGTAGGAGAGAAATAAAAGACATTAGAAACAATATTCAAAAGGGCTAGTTGTTTCAGAGGACTTGGTGCTGTAGGCATTTTCTCGTATGAAAAATGATTGGAACTCTCCTATGTTTTTCTTTTCTTGGGCCAACAAACAGCTAGGGTATAGACATGGTACCGAAGCTTATAATGTAGTGTTGAATATTCTAGGCAAGCATAAGTGTTTTGTAATAATGTGGAAGCTAATGTTTGAGATGCACAAACATAACCGCTCTTTGGTCACAAATGAAACTTTCAATATAGTGATAAGAAGATATGCAACTACCCACATGGTAGAAAGAGCAATTGAAACATTCTACAAGCGGAAGGAATTTGGCCTGAAATTCAATACACCGACATTTCAAATTCTTTTGGATGCTCTCTGCAAAGCTAGACATGTCCAAAAGGCAAAGGCTTTATTTAATCTGAAGCAAAAGGAACATAAACCTAATATGAAAAGAAGGAACATAATTCTCAATGGATGGTGTGGTTTCCCAAATTTGAGGGAGTCAAAGAGGTTCTGGAATGAGATGAACAAGAAGAGATGTAAGCTCAATTTGATAACATACTCTACTTATATAAATGCTTGGGCAATGACTCAATAGTAGGGGTAGCATGGACTGTCAAACAAGATGATATCATTGTTCACACCATACATTTTAGAATGTAATAACTTGAGAAGAACAACTCGCCTCAACTTAAAAGCAGTACTCAGGCTAGTGATTCCTCACCTAGACTGCCTATGACAAGCATAGACATGTAAATAGATGGTCATAGAATTACACACATTCAATACCTCTACACTGTTAAAAGAAATAGGAATGTATCAATATTTAAGAAATTTGTGAATTTTATTGCATTGAGGTTCTGTGAGGAAACATCAGAACATCGAAAAATAATTTAAGAGTATACAATACAATATTACAATAAATGAATATTGTCTTAGATACACACACAGAGTAATATTCTCTTGTACAACCGTAAGTAGAAAAATGCATTGGGGTTGGAAGTCCCCCCCTTCAAAAACAAAGAACTTGTTCAGCTCATGATGTTGTGAACAAGTAACTCAGTTTATGCTTCCCTTAACTCCTTACTATTCTTATCCTTAGGGTGTTGCCCTGCTATTTCAGCGTAAACCAGATCATCACCTATTGAGTATTTAGAACAGATAAGTAAATAAGACTAAGGGAAAATGAAATATTGATGCAGGCAAGAAAATGGCTGAGTATTGTTCTTACCCTTACAACGTTGAGAAGTGTAGTGTTTCAAAAAAAAAATGATCACACAGTGGGTAATACATTTATTTTTGTTTAGTATCTCTAGTTGCCCCAACATCGAAGGCATGATCTGTAGATAAAGGTAAATAAAACAATAGTTGAAGGTAAATTAGATTGACCAATATTATCGCATCTTTATTGAGCTAGTAGCAATCGATAAAGGTAAGAAATTTCTTGTGTTGGGGAGATGTTGCCTCCCCCACACGTTGGTTGGGAGGCCGTGGCCCCTTCTATAGGTTGTGACCCATGAGAAGGGCGTGACTCCACCAGAGACAACCAAGAAAATGGAACCCACCATGTGTTATTCTGCCCAACATAAACTTAAACAAAACTATCAAAAATATACACTAATGGACAAACCCTTGTGTCGTGAAGCAGAAGGGAATCCTTTGCTTCACCGCGGGGGATGACTCGATGCGATGCAGAGTCTGATTTTTATTTTGGCGTTGCCATCTTCACCACCATCCCTTCCCTTACACTTTTCAGGCCAATCCAACAAATGTTTAAGTTCCTGCTACAACCTTCAGCCATGGGAAACTTCTACCTAATTTGCAACCGTCCCATTCTCGGCACCTAGCAAAGCATTCACCCTATTTTGTTGAAGAATGCGATTAGGGTTCTTCTTAGCGTACTTGTGGAATTCAAAATGGATGTTAGATATTATTAAACCAGATCGATCAATTTCTCCCTATCCTCAATTACTGCAGTGAAGAATTGTAAATTTATATGCATTTATTGCAAAAAAGATATCAACAGAGATATTTATTAGATTATTACTTTTTCTAAAAAACAACCTAGTTTCCCTGTCAGATGAAAGAGGTCAAACAACCTAGTTTGGAGTGTGAGACAAGTTTAGGCACAAAGCTCATACAATATATAGTCTATCGGCTAATTACTTATTAGAATATTGTTTATTTGCAAAAAATTGAATATCTTATTTGCAAGTTCTTGGTGGGAAGGTTGGGGTGGAAATACCCCAAATTTGAATAGACCAACCCTTTGAATTTTATCTCAACCTTCTAGTGCTTTTGGCTGTGAATGCAGTTGGAGCTTGTTTGATGTCGTTCACATGAAGAAGCATAATAAGTTGACTCAATGCCTCAATGATCTTTTTTTGTGCAATATAACCTTCGACTTCACACAAGGAAGGTGTAGGACTAGTTAAACGAACTCATTGATTTGGATTTCATTGATCCCTACAATGATTGAACCATGCAGGATGATGAGACCTCTTTGTTTACAAAGGATGAGATGGTTAATTTCTAGAGGCATGTTATAAAAGATTTCCCTACAACAAAAGCAAGGGAGATTGGATTGGATGACATTGATATGGTGGAGCCACTACACCTACCAACATGGTGGAGCCACTGCCACAATCTTTTACAACAAGCAAGGAGCCAGAATCGAGTGCAAGGACCATACCCTCTACCTCCCAATATTTCTCTAGGATGGGAAAGAGGAAGATTTAAAAACTTGTAATGTCTAAGTTGATAGATATGAAATTTATGATGATGATTTTCAAATATAATCATCATAAATTCATAATAGTTATTAGTTAGTAGCTAGCTATTGTTTCTAGTTTCACTATGCAACTTCATTTGATGATGCCATTTTGTAATCCCTATGTATTCAACAATCAAATTTAATAGAAAACACTTCCTCATGGTTTTTAGACTCATTTGATACATTTTGTAATTGAATTTTGCAAAAAAAAAATGCTTTTATATGAAATTTTACTACTTTTTAAGTTGCCGAGATTTTGCCGAGTCAAAATTTTTGAGGTTGCTGAGTGCTCTCCGAGTCCGAGTATGTAAACTATGGTACAAGATATAAGAGACAAGGGCATAGAGCAGAGAGCCCCACTGCAAGATTTTATCCTAATCCCTGATCTAATAAGGAAATTCAACAAGAAAATAAAGCATAAACATAACCATTTTGTTGAAGGGTCTGTGCAATAAATCCAAAGAAACAATTTTTTTTTAGAAGAAAAAAATATATTAAAAGATAACAATATTACTTTAAAGAAACAAATAAGCACAATAATATGAGCAACAGTATGGTGTTAAAGTTGGTATTTGTCATGTACAATTAGCCGAGAGAAATGAATCAATACCTCTAAGATATGATACTTTCGGGTTCAGTTATATTCTGTTTTGAATCAAATAGAGATACCATCACATCATCCAGTCAAAGTAATATTCATTTCCATTATTAGTAAAACAAAAAACTATCATTTTGAATAATAGTAATGAGATATATACAAAGTAACTTGGACCAAAACGATATCAGCTCATTCCAGAACTACCAAGAGCAGATATTCAAACAACTGACACCTCTAGATTCTATACCTGCCATGCATTTAGGACCTTTAATGAGGGCCATCATTATTATTATCCATAATATGTGAAGAATGCCTTTAAATACAAAAGCTTCCTACAAGGGTCATCATTATTAATATCCATGATATGTGAAGAGGGCCCTTAAATACAAAAACTATAAACATTTGATCAATTATGGCTGCACAATTTCAATCTGTGGTTCAACAGAGAAATTACAATTAGTTTCTTATCCATTCAATGTTAGAATCACACCTAGACATTTATACAGTAGAGAGGCATTTTTCTCCAACAGAGTGATTTTCTGCATGCATTCAACTTGTGCCAAATAATAAGTGTTGAACAACAATTTTCCAAATGTATAAGTGGTTGGCAGTGACTGCAGAAGGCAAACGCTAACAAATACAAATATCCATACAAAAAAAACTATACACAATTTTTTATTTTCCTTGCCTGCAAAAATTGCCAAAGAAGAGCATCGACAAAGTAACTGACACAGACACTGTGATTTATACGATCTACTTAGCAAATAACATGTGGATTTCCTAATTTTTCCACTAGACTCCCAGTCAACTTTTGCTATATGTGTTCACCAAATGTCTATACTGCCATGCTTGGATCACTGATCACTCCTAAGAAATCGTCCTTTATTGTTCCAATGCAGAACTGTCACATGCACAACAGATAATTACTTCAACTTGAGGAGGAACTCAAAAGCAGGTTTGCTTGCGTGAAGAAACAAAATAATCCTATAACGTCCTTGAAAGAAACTTCACTCATGAGATACAGAACTATTAAATCCTAGGGAATTAAAGATAACATGAAAATAGTGAAGCCTTTATTTAACATACAATTTCTGTCGCATCAACATGTGTACCAACAATTTTCAGCCGCACTTCAGTTCCTCTCTGAATTTTAACCTGAAAGAATAATTAAAACAGAGAACTCAAAAATCATGCTAAATAATCAAATGCATTCCATCTTTGAAAATATTACATACATTAAAACAACAATTTAGACTACATAAGAGAAACTAAATCAAACATTTTATATTTTTCATCTTATTCCATTTTGTCAGTGAAATTATGTAAATCTTTCTGCACACTTTCGTGATAATTTATTATGTCTACGGCAGTGTTTCTTTTTGGGGTAAAATTATGGACATATATCAAGTTATCAATGGATGGCTGGGGAAGAAAATAAGTGTCAAAATTATCAATACAGATCAAGTTATCAAGGTATTCAACAAATAGCCATCCTCTTGGATTTTTATTATATTTTTGATTCATAAATATAGACCTCACTTGACAATCGCCCACTAGACGTGACAAACATTTTGAATATTGATCATACAAATAAGTCATAAGAAAAACTTTATATACTGCAGCTTTACTCAAAACAAGAAGATATGTCTCAACACAAACGGAGCTTAACAAAATTGGCTGGGGAAGAAAATAAGTGTCAAAATTATTAATACAAATCAAGTTATCAAAGTATTCAACAAATAGCCATCCTCTTGGATATTTTATTATTTTATTGATTCATAAATATGGACCTCACTTGACAATGGCCCACTAGACATGACAAATCTTTTGAATATTGGTCGTACAAAATTACAAATAAGTCGTAAGGAAAAGTTTATATACTGCAATTTTACTCAAAACGGGAAGGTATGTCCTGACACAGACAGAGCTTGATGAATGTTGAAAACAGACAAGCAAGCTTGAAGCAATATATTTTTTCAGTTTCCACTGCAATTTTACACAAAACGGGAAGGTATGACCTAACACAGACAGAGCTTGATGAATGTTGAAAACAGACAAGCAAGCTTGAAGCAATATATTTTTTCAGTTTCCATGTTACGGTCAAGTAAATCTCTCAAACAAAACTAATTCAACAAAAAATGCAAGCACACATACAGATCCATCAGAAGTCGTATAAGTAGGAGTGTCTCCAGATTGGAATTCCATGTCATCAGGTATCAGCTGCAATATAGCAAGATACATATCAGTGACTGTAGTTCGTGTAGTCCAAAATCACATAAATAGGCTAGATATAAGCCAGTTAATTAAGAGCAAGTCATAATCCTGCAGCAACAAAAGGCTACATGATAAATCATAGTTCTAAATCTTACAATGGCAGTAGACACCTTATTGAGATTTCATATCAAGTTGAAAGGATTGATTTCTTTCTTTCTTACTTTGAATAACATTAGCATTTTCAAATATAAGACCCCCTTCTATATTTATAATTAGTTTGTTTACACATATACATCTCCTTTGAACCCATTACTGATCCAATATCTACAGGAATTAAAAAAAGGAAAAAAGCAAGAAACTCATACAACCTATCAAAGGAGAAATATGATCTATTTATTGCAATTGCATGAGTTATCAGATCATTATAATTTATACACAGTCACAGCCTTAAAGAGAAATGAGATGCGCCCACAGCAAATACTCACATGATTAGACACAAAGATCTGGACAGGTCCTGCTTCAGCGAAGAATCCCATCTGTAAAAATTATAAAACAAAAGTTAATTTCTCACATTCTACAATGTCCATGTACAGATGCCTTTATTTACATGTAAGAATAAAGGCAAAGTTGAAATCGAATAGCTTCCATTCCATCCTTTTGTATTCATAGCTATCCCAAAACTCTGCATGATGCCATTACCAAATAAGCAATAAGTGTAACTACTAAAGATTAGTTTTCTCCATCGTGATAATGCAGAATTTTGCCATTCAGAAATATTAGCAAGCAATGTTTCCTGCTGTCCCAATCACAACATAAGTCTTGAAAAACTTAAATATGCTCAAAATTGACTAGAAAAAAGTCTAACCACATGGGACTTTGAATGGGTTTGCACAATGTTTAGAGATCCATAATTTGAGTGAGATACTCTCAAACAGTTAATCAATTACGGATATCCTACTTGTTCCTCACAAACACCTCCTAGTTATAGTTTTTAATGTGTTCTTTCAATATACACTTGAACATACATATTGTAGAATATCACACAGGCAGGCATAAAAGTATGTAACAAAACACAAAGAAGTGCATGACAATCACTTAAGACAAAGGATTACCCTTGAGAAACCCCAATTTGGGGAGAAAACTCCAGCAAAGAGAGCTATATACACCTCATTTCCACTATCAAATCAGTCAAGAATTGTAGTATGGCTCTTACACATCCAACCAAGCTCCAAATGTCAACAAAGAATTTGTACAGCCTACAAAGCAGTCTGTAGTTCACCAAAACCCTGCTCTCCAATGGCATTCACTTGCAACCATGAAAATCTTAAGAGAAAAACAGAGTGCCAACCCTTGCACCACATCCAAAATTGATTGTCATAGACCTCCACACTCCTCTGGCCTCCATACAGAAAACACAATGATAGAAGTTGAAATGAAACATAAAAACCCTAACCCTTGTCTTGCCATGACAAGATCATCAATTTCCCTAGTGGGTGATAAGAGGATCACTACAGTTGAGTGTGTCTGTCAATCTCTGATGACATTGCCATGGTAATGAAATATTCACCATGGTATTTGATGAGTTTGCCCCCTGAGGAAAGCAACAAATTCAACAAAACTAAAAAAATGCTAAGGTTAGAAACCTGCACACGTCACTCTTCTTCCCCATGATGCTTCGGATAATCCCAAGTCTAAATTTGGCCCACATACAAGTTCCTCAAACTCTGAAATTGACAAAATACATTCTCATTTGAGTGAAGGTACTCCTGAAACTGCTTCTTGACTGAAACAAATGAACCACCAACCTTTTGATCATGACATGGATTCATTTTAAGATCATACCTCCCCAAAAGCTCAAGGACTTATCAGGTGAGAATTTCTTCCCTACACCCTCTTTTGGATATCATATGGGCTTGGTTGAAAATTATCCTTTCAATCCAGCCAACCATGTTTATGAACACCCCTTATGTGACTGCCTATCCTTCTTTTGGAGAAAAACATCATGTTCCAGTTCTTCCAAAACACATGGAGTGAGATCATCAATTGAAGGAAAAACTAAATTTTCATCCTCATCCAACATGGAGGGCTCAAACAAACAGAGATTCTCAAAATTAAGCATTGAGTATATCTTCATATAAGATGGTAAATGATAAGTGGAGGACCTTTTCAATTGGGTGTCCATTTTCTCTCATAAAGTGAACCAAAATTTCCCAAGGAACTTTGAATCTCGGTTTAATATGATACTCTTAAGCAAACCAAAAATGTACCCAAACATTTGACAAAGAACAAGTCAGCGACATCCTTACCCATGTGTGTTTTCTTGCGTGGAACTAGAAGACATGTCTTGCTAAACCTATTAACCACCACAAAGAGATAGTTGGGCCCTTTGTTTGACATGGGAAAACCACCTACAAAGTCTATTGATATACTTTCCCAAGGAGGAAATGGCTCAAGTGGTGATTGGTGCAACCCCAATTTCCAAAGCTCCATTTGCTTACACTACACAACTTGCAACTCCAAACAAACTTTGAAACATCAGATTGCATACATTGCCAACGAAGATATCCTTGCAAACTAGAGATGGTTTTTGTGACCCCAAAATGACCAACAACCATGGAAGTATGAGCCCACCTCAAAAAGATCAATCTTCTCTCCTTTAGAACACACAACTTGCCTAACTTGAAGAGCAACCCATCTTTCAAATATAAGTGAGTCTTAAGAGAAAAAACATCATGCCTACTTCCTCTAATCTGCCATCCTCTATCAAATATCCTTTAGTGGGATTGAATGAATTCATCTATAGTGTAAATTTGTCTATAGATAGTAATCTGAGGCGGATTTGTATTCCATATATAGAAATCTGCCCCCACTAGCCCACCCCACTACTATATTAGTTATAATAGGGTGAGACAACTCTCCAAAATACTTGTTACGCTCATAGTCCTCCACAAACTTCCTTTGTGAAGGGTTCAAGAAGCGAAATAGTGCTTATTGTTGTCAGCAAAAGTCATGTAGACAACATATCCACAAGTTTGTTAAAAATACCCCTCTTATACTTTGACCAAGTGGAACTGTCAAAGAAACCCCATCACTGTAACAGGCCTCTAAATTGTGTAATGTCCCCATTCTCGGAATGACATCATGATGACTAGATTCTAGCCCATCTAGCATTCCCGTGGGTTAGATGGCAAGATAAAGGGAATGATTTTAGCCTTGCGAATCAAATTTTGGTAAGATGTGTTTAGAGAATTAAGAGGGAATTATCCTTAACCCAGCAAAGCAAGCAAGGAGGTCTACTTGCAAGTCAAAGCAAGCAAGGAGGTCTATTTGCAAGACCAAGCAAACTAGGAAGACAAATCAAACAAGGAGGAGAGTCGACCACATCAAATCAAATCAGATCTACTTCTAGAAGATTCTCCCTCCTATGGCAGTTTAGCAGGCTTAAGGGAGAAGCAACCAATATTTACTAGCAATTGCACCTTGGTGTGCAATGGGTACGCCGAAGAGGTGTGTGGAAGGTCATTTAGGAAAAAATATGGTTTTTTTTTGCATACATTTGTGTAATACAGACTGCAGGAATCGAGTAGCACGACCCCTTATAAATTGCAGTGCGCTTGGTAAACTTTTTAATATGACCGGCGACACTGACACGACACACCCTCCGGTACCACGGGGGTGGGGGAGACTAGACCTTGTGACCAGCCTCCTGCAACAGGAAAGGTTTAGCCAACCGAGCTAGGGCCCCAACCCATTATTATTATTATTATTAATTTTATTTTATATTTTTATTTTATTTTATGTAGTACATATAGTTTTATTTTTCCGAATCTATCCAAAGATCAATTAAATTATGATATTTTTTATAAATTAATTTTATTTGATTAATATATCGAATTTTATTTTATTTGATTAAATTATGAGCTTTCCTCTTTAAAGTTGAGATCTACGATCTACAATCTTCTATCTTATTATTTAGCTTATATTAAAGATAAAGCAGTAATATAATTAAACCGTTGTCAATGTGTTTGAAATCTTAGTCAAGCATTTTCCTGGAATATCTAGTCACTGATAGCAATATTGCTGGGAATAAACCTACAGACATTGGTTAGTTGTTGAAATAACTTTTAAAATTAAATACATTGTAAAACAATGAATCATGCACGGGAATTTGTGCTGCCTACACCTACAAATTACCTTTTCTTTTGATTCTCTTTTTCCAAACCTTTGTTATCATTTTTGGAGAGACTTTTTTCTGTTTTTTTCATCATTTGCGTAGATTTTTAAAGTTTAAAAGCTTCCTAGTTGCTGCTCTGTTGTCATGAGCATTTGTTTAAGTGATAAATGGTTTAAGTGTGGTCTCTTAACAATTTAAAGTTACAGTTATTTTTTCATAATTTGTATAAGTGATAAATTTGTGGTCTTTTTAAGTTTTAAATCTTAACAATAGCTGTTTTTCATTTGTTTATTTCATTAAATTTTATTTAGATTTTGGCAGAAGGTGACATCCATCAAAATGAAAATGATATCAGAGGGCATACCTTGCAGTTGTCTTGTGGGGATGACTCTTGTAGGAAAATTTCTAACCATACTTAAGACATATCGAAGAAAGATGAGTAATAGATAAACATTTAACTGAAAATAATACACTCAGTGTATGTTTTATTGGTACATGTTTGAAGTGTAAGATAGAAGTGGCAGATATGCACTTAGCTATACAAACTTCAAAGTGTGTGATTTTATAGAGTTTACTTTATTCTTGTTGGTTGCAGGTGACGTTGCTGGAGCGATCATAGCTAAGTGAGTGATTTCCCTACTCGCTTTTGATAGTTTTTAATTAGATTTTTAATGTTGCTTTTTGGTGCTGCTTTCACGGGTATTTTAATGCTTTCACCCAGCACTTACTTTCACTTTCCCTCTGCCACGTAGCAAATCTTACTGGTCACTTATTAAATTGAGACTAAAAATAAACGAGACCGCCTACTTGAGCTAACGCGTAGCCTGATAAATGTCCATACCCTGTTCGAAAGCTACCATTTTTGCACACACAGGTAGAATACTGGCATTTGGTTTTACACTTGCCAATTGCATTTTATTGGTCAAGGAAGAAGCATAAAGTAGTACATCGCAAGGGACTATATCAGCCTGAGGTTTTTTTCTTGTGAAATACTTTGGGCATTGCAAATATTGCTAGGGGTTTCTGATAAAAAATTGTCTAAGTTATAGAAGCTTAAACAATACCTGTGTCCACAGTTACTGAACCATATATCTCCCAGCAGCCATGGATTCTGTAGGCAATGTTGGTTGAACAGGATTCATTATAGATTCCAGAGATCCAAGAGGGTAATAAGAATGCAAAACATGGTACTTGGGAGAAAGCACTACAAACCTTATCCAAAATAGGCCCATGCTTAAGAGGTCTGGTAAGGATATCGGCAAGAAATTGGAAGGAAACTGGAAGTTCTACACATTCGAGTGGGTTGTGTGCTCTTGCACACTTTGCAATTGGCTAATTTTAGTGCTTCAAACGCTTATGAGATGAATTACATTGTATCCGTACTATGCAATGCTACAGGGTATATTTCAACCAGATACGTGGGGAGTTACACCTTCAGATAGATGGGATTGGGCTACCTTAAGGGAAATGATTACAAGGAATGAAGTGAGAAATTCTCTTCTACTCACTCCTATGCCAACAGCTTCCACCAGTCAAATTCTCGAGAATAATGAATGCTTTCGACCTTACACGTCCAATATCTATAGTAGGAGAGTATTAAGGTGAGTGCCTTTTGCCTTTAAGTATGGTACTTGTATTGTATTTCCAAAGGATATTTAAGTGTAAGCAGTTTATTGAATCTCTTACTCATTTGCAAGGTCTTTTAGTTATGCTACTCTTTTGGTGTGTCTCTGAGGTGCTATATGTTGGGTTATAGTTAAACAGGACTGTCTGAGAAATCAAGCAGCATACAATTGTTGATATGGCAGCTGAATATTCACATGGATCAACCCAATTTTGGGAAGCTAACTTCACTGCATTATTACACTTGGTCAAAGGTAAAACTCTCAAATTTGTGGCATCTAATTTGAACAGAATCAAAAACAGGTGTATATAAAATGGCTTATTACTCTGGGTCACTTATAAAGCAATTATATCAATTTTCAATTATTTTGTAATATCTGTGAATTGAGGCCAACCATAGATTATGTCAAAACCAAGACAGGGATGCCAATCTTGTGATCTGCTAATCCAATCTGCATCTTTCTTATAAGCTTTCCTGTTTATTTGCGCCTTGTATTTTTTCTGTCAAGTTTTATAGACCACTAGGGCGATTTAAGATTAAGGACTGGTTGCTACTAATATTTCACTACATTTTACTTGTTTATATGTTATTGTGGGTGTTGGGTTTTTCGGTAGTATTAAGCATTGGTTTTCTTTTGTATAGGAAAAGCCCAAGTCAGCAGACGAAGATGTGGATACAAAAATTGCACAAATGCTATGCTCATTAGAGAACAATGATAATGCCTGGCTTGTGGGAGCTAAAGCACTAATGGAGCCCACTAATATTCGGAAGTGTTCAAGCAAACATGGCAATTCTTGAAGCAATTGGATGACAGTGTGTGTAAATCCTATTGCAAAGACTTGTGACCTCTTTCACATAAATCCACAAACTAAATTGATGCCTCCTACTTTCATTGCATTATATGGACGTGAGCCTCATGGGATTGCCTGTTCTAATTTTGTTTCTTGATTTGTAAATCCTTCATGGGCAATCATTTAAAAAAAAATAGATTACAAAGAATTGTAATTCCTTGTCTGTTTGGATATGTTTAATACTATGAATTCACTATGTCTTGGTGAAAAATTATGCTAATGTATACTTAACTAAATAGGGCAAAGGATGCCATAACGTTAAAACCTAAATGTGCTCATTATTAGGATCTTGGCTGTAATTTTCATTTTAATTATTAGTATCTTGGCCGTAATTTTCATTTTAATAATAAAATTTACATTATATTAATTATGCTAATATATACTTAACCATGTAGGGTAAAGGATGCCATAACGTTAAAATCTAAATGTGCTCATTATTAGGATCTTGGCCGTAATTTTCATTTTAATAAAATATAAAATTTACATTATATTAATTATGTTAATATATAGTTAATTACGTAGGGTTAAGGATGCCATAACGTTAAAACCTAAATATGCTCATTATTAGAATCTTGGCGGTAATTTTCATTTTAAATATTTAATAGTTTTATTAAAGAATATAATATATACTAATAATAATAAATAATATAATTATATATTTATAATTCTTTTTTTATATAAATGTAAAATTTACATTATATTAATTATGCTAATATATACTTAACTACGCAAGGTAAAAGAAGCCATAAAGTTAAAACCTAAATGTGCTCAGTATTAGGATTTTGGCTGTAATTTTCATTTTAATAAACATACCCTAAAACCCTTGCCGAAACCGCTCCAACTCGCCAAGTTGGAGGAGTCAAAGGTCAATACTAGTGAGGAAGAGTTTGGAGGAGCAGAAATCAATAGCGGCGGGGGAAAGCAGTAAAAGGCAATGTAAAACAACTTAAAATGTGGCAAAAAACTATGAACGGCTGAGATTGGATTAACCACCTTGCCAAGCTTCTAGGGTAATTTCCTTCATTCACAAACAAAATGAGTTCGTAGAACTCAAATAGGGACAAGCCTTTGGCGTAAATATTTAAAGATCAAATCTAATCTCTTCCTAAGGCGGCTCAAGGAAGCTTCCAAACTCGAATATTATAGTATTCAAAGGCAATCAGATCCTTTCCTAGGGCAGTTTGGAAAACTTAACCATGAAGTCATGAATATTTTAATGAGGAAAAATCTGATCTTTCCCCAAGGGCGGCTTAAGTGCCTTAGTGATGAAGGCAACAAATATTTTAATGGAATAAAATATGATCTTGGCCTAGGGCGGTTTAAGGTGCCTTAGTCTTGAAGTTATTGAATATTTTAATAGAATCAAATCAGATTCTCCCTTATGGGGTTTAGGCTGGGTGGCTAGGAGTAAAGTATAAAAGCAAGCTTTGTGAAGTCATTTGGCATCCAAAAATTGAGTTGATTTTGCATAGAGTTTCTCTTGACTGGAGATTAATTTCAGTTTGAATCAAGGTGATGACCCCTTGACCTATTGGGCATGGAGATGATCCCATCCCTATTTTGAGAGGTGGACATATTCAGTGTTCATCATTGTGCTAATTTGTGGCCCATGGCCAAATTTATGAAGTTCGATATGAAGATTTTGATAGAAGAAGCTTTCAGTCAAAGCCAATCGGTTTTGGAGGAGAAGAGGATGATTTGGTAAGAATACATTTGAGCTGGGAGAATACAAATAAACACAGTGGTATCGTTGGGCATCCTTGAAGGAAGGCGCAACTTTCTGAGGTGAAAATAATTGGCCTTGATGGAGAATCAAATTATTTAGTGTGGCTGCTACTCCATTACCAGGTTCACCTTATCACATGTATTTGCATTCGATGGTTTAGCATATTGAAATTAGTGAGGTTGTTGTCTCTGTCAGAAGTTTAGCAGCGTAAACACAGTCAGTGTAGTTGTTAGTACTGCAGTTGATTAGAAGTCTGATCGCTGTCTCAAGGCAGCAGCGTAGCTTTGTAATATTCAGTATCATTGTAGAAGGAGACAACTTGTAAGATTTGATAATGGTGTCAAACTAGGATCATTCCTAGTATTGTAATCTCACTCAAATATCAAAGAGAGGAGTTGTTGAATGGCTGCAAATTGTTTATCATATTGTCAAGTTGTCGTACCTTCAGTTTAGTTGCACGTTAAGTGTTTGGTGAATTGCATAGTTGTTGTAGATGTCATTTCCAGTCATATTCATGCATAGAAAAAGAATATATATACAAAAGATATTTCTATTCATTGAATAGTTGTTTGGTATCATTTCAAAGGTATTCTAATTTCATTTGCATACATCAAAACCCATTCAAAGCAAACTAAAACTTAGGACCAGCAAGGGAAGTGTTTGTCTAAATTCCTCAAGGCAAAAATCAGAAGTTTAAGGGCAGAATTGATCCGGGATCTTACAGATTGGACTATGATCTACCTTCTCTACATTTACCTCACACCAATGATCTGGATTTCTCTTTTTGCTTTTGCCTTCAAAGGAATGTAGTTGTTGCTAGTACTAAAGTTCTCTCCATGCGTGTTAGTGCTCTTGAGCTGTTCCTAATCCTTGGGCTTCTTTTGTTAGAATATTATATTCTTCCTTTGTATAATGGTCAATTATTGCTACAGTAGTTAGTAGTTGAGGTAGTTAGACATCTTAAATGTCTACAGTCATCTAACTCCTCTTTATATTGTAATCTACTCTCTTTGTTAATTCAAGCAATGTTTAGCCAACATTGTTTCATGGTATCAGAGCCACCAATCCTTTAAAAATTCGGAAAATTTACTTTTCAATAAAAATTTCGAAAAGAATTTTTCAATGAGTTTTTGAAAAGTTTATTTTTCTTTGAAAACATTTTTTTTAGGATTCATGTATTTTTCTGGGCTCCTAAATTTTTCGTGGGCTTTTGCTGTAATTCGGAAGGGTTTCCTGTGCCAAAAAAAAAATCGCGACCTCTTCTCTCGCGTTTTGCAGTTGGGCGCGATTTTGAACCATGTTTTTCTGGAGTTCTTTTTTTTTGGCCGCAATTTCAAACTCTTTCTGGTTGCGTTCTTTAAAGTCTTCTGGCCGCGAGTTTTTGATCTTTGGTGGTCGCGTTTTGTTTTGTGGGCGCTTTAAAGTCGCGTTTTTTCTTCTGTCAGTCGCGCGACCTTCTGGTATTCACATCTTTTTCCTTCCTCCTGCGCGTGATCTCCTCCTGAACGTGTTTCATTTGGGCGCGAGCTATATTTCGTGTGTATCTGAAGGATGTGATTTTCTGCCTAGCTCAGATGTGATTTATGTTTGTGGGCGCCGAAAAGCAAGGCTTCCTGGTCACGTTTTACTGTTGCAAAAATCCGCATTTTTTTCTGAAGGAGGCCGTGTTTCTATTGACGCTTTTGATCTTCCTCCTAGTCACCTAGGGTTTGGCATTTTTTTTGGGTCAAATTTTTGTGCAGATTCGAGCTATTTTTTGCAATTTTCTAAGCTTTAATGGCAACCTAGGGCTTTTGGAAATTTCGTCTAGGGTTTTGACCCTCTGTTTCAAGGCGACAAATTAGTTTGATTACAGATTCTTGGTGGGTTTTTCGAGAGCTCTCAACTGGGTTGGTCTTCGATTTTTCTAGGTGCATCATTTTTCATGCCTTGAATTTTGTGCCAACGGATTTGCATTGTTTCCTATGCCTAAACTTGCCCCAGTGTATTGAAACTCGTGCCTCTGGTTTTTGTGCATCAACCTCTTCTCAGTACCTCATTTTTCATGCCTCAAAAAGTGTGAAAATGGCCAGTTTGAACAACTTTATGTTGTCGGGCAATCAGCGATTCAATGGCAAAAATTACTTGTTTAGGTTTTTAAATATTTTTTGTTCTGAAAAGAACAAAAAAAATCTGGTTGTATGGGTTTTAATGTTTTTTCCCTTAAAAAAATTTGTATGAGTTTTCATAATTTTTTCCCTTAAAAAATTATGGGAGGGTTTATAATTTTCTCCTCAAAAATTAAGAGTTTTTCTTGTATACCCTAGTTAGGATTTTTGTTGTTCAGGAGGGGTCTTTGGTATTTGGTTTTTACCCTTTTTTTCTGAAAAAACAATGATTTGTATCTTGGGTTTGGTGATTTTTTCCTCAAAAATCGTGGTTTGTTGCAGTTAGTTTTTTGGTCACACCTAGAGTTGTTGGGACAAACATTTACACAACTCGCTTCTTGCAGTCTGTTCTCGGGCGTCATGCTCCTCTGCAAAAGTTTCGACGGTTTGCCGATTTATCCTCAAAATCGTGGCAATTGTTCTTAGTGTGTCTCTAGTTTCAGGGAGGGACAACTTTGTTATCCAACATCAGGTTGGACGTTTTGTGATGACTTCTAGTTAGCGGTTCTGCAGTTTTTGGGAGGGTTGGTGGAAGACTCATCTCGATGGAAGAGTCAGTGGCAGGCTCTTGTCTCTTGTTGCAGAGCATTCTAAAGAAGGGGGCAGCCTTCTTTGTTTTTTCAAGACGTTTTTTGGTTCTTTTGGTCATTCACGTTCTGCAAATCCAGGGAGGGTCCCAGTAGCAGCAAAGTGTTTTGAAGAATTTGTGACCAAACGACCTGCAAATTGTTTTTTGTAGGCTAGTTAGTCGATTGACCATTAAGGGAGGGTGTTAGAATATTATATTCTTCATTTGTATAATGGTCAATTATTGCTACAGTAGTTAGTAGTTGAGGTAGTTAGACATCTTAAATGTCTACAGTCATCTACCTCCTTTTTATATTGTAATCTACTCTCTTTGTTAATTCAAGCAATGTTGGCTGAATTTGTGACCAAACGACCTGCAAATTTTTTTTTGTAGGCTAGTTAGTCGATTGACCATTAAGGGAGGGTGTTAGAATATTATATTCTTCCTTTGTATAATGGTCAATTATTGCTACAGTAGTTAGTAGTTGAGGTAGTTAGACATCTTAAATGTCTACAGTCATCTACCTCCTCTTTATATTGTAAACTACTCTCTTTGTTAATTCAGGCATAGTTTGCAAACTCGGACTCACCGCGGACTCGGAAGCCCAAAAATATGACTCGGACTCGGGACTCAGGACTCGAGACGAACTCGGGAAAAGACTCGGCAAAAAAAAAACCGTATTTTTACAAAAAAAAAAAGAACAAATTAATGCATTTAGAGAACATAAAAGCTTAATTTGATTATCAAACACTCATAATTCAAAGATTACACATGGCATATGATCATCAAACACTCAATAATTGAAATTTAATCATTCATAGTCATCAAATACTCATAGTTTCAATGTATAATAGCATCATAAGTTTATAAATGTTTACATATAATCATGTCAAAAAGAGGAAAACATTAACAACCACAAGTAATCTACATCTTCCTCTTTCCCCTCCCAATGGTACTCAATTTTGGAGGCCTAGAACTAGAAGGTGCCCGTGTTGTAGTATCCAAATGAGGACTAGGAGATCGAGCAGGGGAAAAATGATATTCAAATGTGTCTTTGTTGTCCTCCATGCCCATGGCATCCAATCTTGTTGCTGCTCTCTCTAATTCAGCAAGATCCTCATCAATAAGGAAGACATCAGCCTCATCATTTTGTTCATCAATAGTTCATTCACCATATGGATCAATGTCATCCAAGTCGATGGACTCGTGTGAAACAGCCTCCACCTTTCTAGTTCGAAGGCGAAGGTTGTATCAAACAAAAATTAAATCATTTAGGCGTTGCTGAGTCAACCTGTTTCTTTTCTTTGTGTGAATGTTTTCAAATGAACTCCAATTGCGTTCACACCCAGAAGCATTGCATGGTTGCGACAAGACACGTATGGCTAGCTTTTGAAGATTTGGTGTGCTAGCACCATAGTTCTCCCACCATAGATCTACAAAAACATGTTTAAAAAATATAAGTATTATGAAATAAGAATAAAGTAAAAAATCTATATGTAAGAATCAAGTTTCTAATTTAAATTTTTACCCAGTTGTTGTTTTCCTCTCCTTTCAATTGCTTGTTGGGAGGAAAAGAGTCTCCCCTCTACACGCTTGTAGACCTTGAATAGATAAAAGAAAAAGTAAATCAAATATAGAAAATTCATAGATAGTCAAGGCTCAACATTGCAAATTCATAAATAAGATGTAACAAATCTCACCTCCAACTCATCAAGCACCTTATCTCTTAGCTCACTATCAGGCACCATCCTATCAATGCAAGTGACAACACCTTCCATGACCTCCTCATCCGCCTTAAATGAGTCTAAGAAGTAGAACTTCGGATTCAAGAAGTAGGCAAAGGCATGAATCGGTTGGTGGAGTTGGTTTGTCCATCTCCGATCAATGATGCGCCATATGATTTCATATTTCTTTTTGTTGCCGCCATAGTAACGTGATATGGCCTCTTTGGCCCTATCCATGGCCTCATAGATGAAACCCATTGGCATGCCATCTCCATCCACCATACGAAGAACCCTCACCAAAGGTTCTGTCACCTAAAAAAATGAAAACAAATATTAAATTATAACAAAATTAACCCCTCAAAAAATAAAAAACAGCAAATAGATTATCATGTTCAATTTTTTTTGGGTGATTGCTACTTACCCCCATCAGCTCCTCTCCATTTTTGATGAATGTCTCATCAAAAACTATGGTAACAATCCTCTCCCCTTCAGCTCTATTGGAAAATGAGGACTCCTTCCAAGCATCAGACACAAACATTTGCTTGAGTTGACCAATGGCACCAAGAATGCTTTGCAATGTGAGGAAGTGGCTAGCAAATCGTGTCACTCCAGGTCGCACAAGGTCCTTTCCATTTGTGAATTTCCTCATCAAAGAAAGCACCCAAGTATGGTTGTAGATAAATTTTGTAACACTTTTTGCATCTTCAACCACTCTTTTGACCCATGAAATCTTCCCAATGTCCTCTAGCAATAGGTCCAAGCAATGTGCAGCACATGGAGACCATGCAATTGTGGGATACCTCTCCATAAGTAGCCTACCTGCAGCTACATATGCAGCTGCATTATCCATGATAATTTGGACAACATTATCAACTCCAACGTCCTGGACCACCCCATCCAATAGACTACATAAAGTCTCAACATTTTTAACTTCATGGGAGGCATCTATTGATTTTAGGAACACCAATCCACCATTTGAGGCCACTAAAAAGTTTAGGAGAGTTTTATTCCGTCCATTTGTCCACCCATCAGATAAAATGCTGCAACCTTTTCTTCGCCAAAATTTATTTTGCTCATCAACTACAAGCCATGTATTCTTTACAAATTCCTCTACCAATGGCCCACTCAAATCTCTAGCTGATGGAGTCTTAAACCCCTTTCCTGCAACTGTAAGGGCATTCACTAAACCTTCCCAATATGAGTTGTTTGCAACATTGAAAGGTAGATTATTGTAGTACCAAAATTTTGCAGCAGCCATCCTAGCTTCATGATGCTTTTCCTTATTCCAACTGGTACCTTCAAGTGAAGGTTGTGCTCCTGGAACATTATGTGGAATAAAATAATTTGGTCCTGATGAAGGACCGTGGCCAGCACTAGCAATAGAATAGGAACCCTCAGGACTCTCACCAAAAGATGAATGTGGAGCACGGACGCTTGGACTTGCAGCAGTAGCACCATGGGGCATAGTTGGTGTAGAAGGGGATCCACTCATCACTGATGCTAGGGCATCCTTTGTTTTTTGTCTTTCATCTTTTTTTAGCTCATAGTCAACAAGAAGGGCATTTATCTTTCTAATAATGTCAGGAGTAGTTTTAGGGCATCCCTCCACATTTTGTTCAAGTATCCTTACAAGGTGGTATTTTAACCTGTTTATTCCTCCTATCACCCATTTCAGACATTCAGTACATGTCACTTCACCTTTTTTGGTTCCTGGTATTCCATACTTCTATGCAGGGTCTTTTCTCATTCCCTTTGGATTTGAAGACGACATTGCTATTTCAAGTTCAACATGGAAAAAAAAATCAGCAAGGGTTTGCAAAAAAATGTGATTCAAAGTTTCATTTATTTGCAAAATAAAAGAATGCAAAACCAAGCTAAAAATAGTAGGAATTATGCTATTAAGGAAAATAGAAAAAAAAATTGGCAACATTTCCCCTTATTTTTCTTTATTTTTTATTTTATTTTGAATGCAAGAAAACAAAAAAAAAGAATTGTTAGATCACTTACCTGGCTCTATTTTGATCATTTTAGTTCCTTCTCCTGCCTTCTTTCAAGCTGAAATCAAGTTGCAGACCTGAAAATCACAAACACTCAATTCAAAATGAAGTAAAAAGTTAAAAAAAACATGGGTTTTAACCCATGTTGACGCCCAACCGCGCAGGAGAGTCTTGGATCGGGACTCAGGAGTCCCGACCCAGGACTCTCCTAGACTTGACTCCCGAGTCCGTGGCGAGTCGACTCGGCTCAGCCACAGACTCCGAAGTCCATCGAGTCCATGGAGAGTCTCGAAGAGTCTGCAAACTATGAATTCAAGTAATGTTTAGCCAACATTGTTTCATCTTCTTTATACCCAATATTTGAGAAATTGTGTGTAACACACTCTCAATCTTGCCCATTGCCTGGAAATCATAGCAACATCCTCTCCCAATTTGAGAAAACTCTCTCCTCCCTCATCCAAACCTTTCTCACCTTCATGTGCCACCCTTCTCCAAGCTCTATTTCAACCCTAGGTACCTATCTCAAGCTCAAAAGCTCTAAGCAATGTTCAGCTTTAGATCTATTGAGTTGAGATCAATCGATATACAAAGATTTAATTTATGCCAGATATTGCTTTTTGGCAAATGCCTGCCTAGATGTGATACGGCAATGTCTCATTGATCTACATCAATCATATAACAAAAAATGCAATAAAATTTTATCATATATTAAAGGATTAATTCATGAAAGAGAATTTGAACCTACTTTATTCACCATGGTGACCACAGCTTCTAAAATCTCCCCTTTGAAAGGTCTGAAAATTACACATTGGTATTTAACTGGAAATGTTACAAATCCAGTTCCCTCTTGGATAAGCACCTTTCCAATGTTCTCAACTCCTGTTATAGCTACAACGAATCCATATCGACCACTGGATATAACAACATGAAAATAAACCAGATCAGAATTTTCAATAAAAGTAGCAAACAAACGTTTTCAGTTGAAAATTTATTTAAATAGATGCATATGTATGCTCCTATATGCCAATAGTTTTCCAACTGATTACTAGTTGGGGAATCGAAGTCTTGGGAAGAAGAATAAAAAATTAGCTAATTGACTTACTAAAAGGATTTTATTAAAAATTTATCTCCCTAATCAAATATTCTTTTAAGAAAAATGAAAAAATAAAATCAAGAAAGAAAAAGAATACAGAAGAGATTACCTACAAGTTCCTTCCATGTCTTGGATGAGCTTGGAGACTAGCTTGTCTCGCAGGTGCGGTCCAAAGTGGCGAGGGTGCAGCTGCATGTTCCTCTCCAATACTATATGAAAAAACATATTTCTCCTTTCTTCTTCCTCTTGTTACCTGATTTTGCTTCCAGCTCAATCAGGTAGAGCTGAGATAGTGTTTGCAAAACAAAGATAAAATGTACATTTTTAATTTTGCTATGTTTCATTCATATGCACAAAAGAAATTATCAAAAGATTGTATTATTACATTATGTAAATGCGTAAAACAGAGAAGAGAGTGAACAATTTTCTACAAAAAGTAGTATTTATTGATAAACATAAATGTATGGTGTCCCACACAAGCCGTGGGACTAACTATTTGAATGCAAATAAAAGAAAAGACTATACATTTATAGATACATGAAAAAAAGAATGCATATATAAAGAGAGGGGACCCGTCATTGCCTCAATGACGAATCCCAGTTGAGTTGAGTTGCTTTGCATCTACTGCTGCCCCTCTTGCTTGTTCAACTCCCTTTGCTCCAATGCTCCGAAAGGTTGCTCTGGTGCTCTGGAAATTCTTGCATGTGTGAGAGAGAGTCGGTTAGAGCAATGAAGGATCACCAATCAATCTATATGCAAATATCCATAAACATATAGCTTGATCCTCATAAGCATCGAAATAGTTTGCATAACACAGATGTCCAAGAAAACAAAAAAGTTATCAAAAACATATATCATATGCTCTGTTTTTATCTAACATGTTTGTTCATTGTGTAGGTATAGGTGAAATCTTTGTTGCTGTTTTGTTTCATTTGATCACAACATGTAGAGTGAAATGGGCTCCCACAAGGGTTGAGCCCAGCATGCTGCCCTCTAGTTTCATTAGAGAGGGATAGTCACATTTCATATCACCAATGTAATCCTTGAAAACAAGTTTCATTGATACATTAAGAATAAATACCTTATTAATACGAGTTTTCTCCTATTAATATGGTCAATCTTAAACAATATGAACATAATACAAAACTGGTCTGCAAAGATTCCATGGTGTTTGCAGTTTTAAATGCATAGTACAAGGTTTTCATATCTGTGAAACAATAAGTACTATTAGGAGCTATCATGAGCTACATAAAGGAGCCATAAATGAAGCATGCATGATGAGCAGCATTTTGCAATTATCAATGAAAGAAGATACATGGGACAGTCATCTATATCAAAGACAACCCAGATGCATGAGGAGCAATGCTTGTGCAAGCAAAGGACAGAGAACACAATGAACATAGAAACGGTCATGCAACCCAGATGCCATGTGTTTGAAGACACTAACATACAATGATTGTAAGAGCATATACAGAGAAAATACAGTGATATCAATGCAAATCCATGTGTCTATGTATGCAAAATTTTAACCATGGATATGTAGCTACTGTGCTAGTAGATTTCATGAAGGGACATGACTATTTTAAGAGTCATCCACAGTTCAGAGAAGTTATTATAAAGACTTGGAAAGGAAAGCATTCATTACAGAGTACATCATAACAGTTCAAGAAGCCTTAAGAGCAATCAACAAAAAGATAAAGGAGTGATGAGGGCATGCTTGGTAAATGAAGGGTGTTTCATTAAAGTTCTCAATATAATGACAACTCATTAAGAAGGTTGATGCAAGGAGTGCAAATGCTATTGATGTCTTTGTTCTTATCAAAAATTCTTGTGTAAACTATATTGAGCCAAGTTTGATAGTCTGTGCCTGTGGCCTCCATGATGGAGAAGCTAGATGGTTAACATACATGACAAAGATGATAATAATGCGAAAGAGACATTATGCGAAGAAGGAATATGAAGGCGTGGGTTTTGATAACCCAGAATGACCATGGAGTTCTGAAGCTTGGGTAACCCACAGACCTGCAATTTAAGAAAAAGTTGTTCGCCCTCTCATGAAGTCTCATTCATATTATGATCTTGCTCGAACTTATCATAGTAAAGGGGATTATGACACTGCTGGTCGCTATTACATGTCATCGTAAAAATAAAGATGCTTATATTTTTCAAAATCAACTGAAAGGAAATGTGGAACCGCGGCCATGAAGGGTAAAGTTCTATATATGTTCTATAAAGACTCTTAGCCGTGGAATTCAAAATACAAAAAACTACCAGGAGAAATGCCAAGTAAAATACAAAATTAAATGCATGAAAATCACAAAGGAATACATATAACAGATTATTCATTTTGTTTCTCTTGCAAAAGCTTGAGTTTAATAGATTTTCTACAGAATGGGATAGAAATGACAAAATGTCTTCACCAAAGGCTTACCCAAGTTTCTTTATGTTGATTTTACCCACTAATTTGTTGGAAAAAGTTCACTGTATGTTCAAATCCGCCATGAAAGTGCTCCAACTAAAACACTATGGCGGCGCAAGTGTTCAGCAAGTTCAAAGTGTAGAAATGAAATGCATTTTAGCATTTTGCCATCGGTTTTACCAAATGGACCATCGAGGGTTAATATTGACTGCGTACAGTGCAAGATGGTTGAAGTTATTTCTTCCGTTCATCGCCACATTTTTTACCCTTCGTCTTTTAGGTTTTACTTCATAATATTTTGCATGCAAACTCTACCCTTTTTTCAGCACGAAAACAAATATTTCTTCCTCTATGTATAGAATTACAAAAGTTAATTTATCTTTTGTATTACATAATTTAGTTTAGTTTAATATATATTTTAACTCTTTTTAAAATATGTTTATAAAAATGTCTAATTTCTGTTAATTAATTAAGTGTTAAAAGATGGAAAGTTAAATTATTTTTCATATTTCATACCTTGTATTAAATATACTTTTTAACTTTTAAAAATTTATTTATAAAAATGTCTATTTTTTGTTTTTTTAGAAAGAGTTAAAAATAAATATTTAAATTATTTTTAATATTTATATTTTATAAAGTTTATATATTAAATGGTTTTACTTATTTTATATATATTAGATATATTTTTTTAACTTAAAAAATATATTTATAAAAATGTCTATTTTTGTTATGTTAAAAGTGAAAATTTAAATTATTTTTAATATTTATATTTTATAAAGTTCATATATTGAATGATTTTACTTATTTTATAATTTGAAAAAATATAAAAAATTAAATTAGAAAAATAATTAAAAATGTTTTTAAAATTTTGTAAGTTTTTTTAAAATTACAAACTAAGATATGTATGCTTAAATAGTTTTTTATATATATTATTAATTTATATATATATAATCAGTAAAAATAGTTTTTAATATATTTTATTAATTAATATTATAATAAATGATGTTAAGTATTGATAACTTTCAGTGTTTTTTTAATATATATTATTAATTAATATATGTATATTAGTTAATAATAGCTTTAAACTTTGATTTCACATGCAAATATTTTAGTTCAATTTTATAATAATTATTTATTTGTTAATATTAAGTTTAATTTATTTGTTAATATTAATTTTAAACTTTGATTTTACCTTAAATATTTTATTTATTTGAAGTATGATTTTAATTTATTTTTTTTGATGAATTTTCTAGATATATATATTAATAAAGATAAAATTACAAATTCACAAAAAAGGGGCGGGTGATAAGAAGGCACACCCCGAAAGTCACATGGGACCAGCCCAGAAAAACTAAAATATCAAATGTCACATGGGCCTAGCCCAAAAATTTAACAACAGAATGAAAACTAAGCAGCTAATGCAGTGCCAGTAGATCCTGGGGGATTCTGGTCATCCAGATGTTTCCCCCATACATCAGCGGGGTTTGAAGTGATGTTAGGAGGAGCACCCCAACCATCATCATTCTTTTCTTCTTCTTTATCTTTATCCTCGCATCAAGGCGAAATTGCAAGAGCAAGCCACGGAAAGCTTTTGCCAATGGAAGGCCAACCAGAGCCAGAAGCAGGTGGAGAATCCGAAGGCCTCCCAGAACCGCCACCACTGTTCCTTTATGCACCACTAGAGTGCCAGCCCTGACCAGGATGCAGCGAAAGAGAACGAGCCCGCTTGGGAGGTCGAGAATCCCTCCGAGCAGGAGGCTGGGAGCGAGCTCGCATGGAATCACTGTGCTTCCAGCCCCGAGAGGGTGACTGACCACGAGAGGAGGAGGGCAAGTCAGGGATCCGAGCCACAGTACAAGGGGCATTGCCCCAGTGGTCTAGGAGAACCTACAGGTGAGCCACTTTACAGTGCAACCTTGTTGGCTTGCACTTGAATCTGTAACATTACATTAGAACATATAACAACTTTAGCATAAAGAGACACATTAACATCTAAATGTGAATGAACAAAAATACAAACATTTCTGTCTTTCCAGATATTGAAGAGGATTTCCACTCTGAAAGTGTGCCAAAGCTGGGTGAACTTAGTCGGGGTTCCAAGCGGGTCCCCCAGCAAAACCATATACCACGAAAAGGGTTCAGGCCTAAAAGGCCAAAAGAAATCATGAATCCAAGTCCAGAACTGCTGAGCTCTGGGACAAAACCAAAAGAGGTGCTTGAAGCTTTCTAGCTGCCCACAAAAAGGGCAGCGAGGGTCAGAGACCCCCAAATGAACCAGTCGAGAGCCCACATGCAAGCCTTGGAAAAGAATACACCAAGCAAAGTGGGTCAGCTTTGGATTAACAATTGCAGACCAAATGACATCAAACCTCCTACGCCAAGTAAAGGCCAAGGAGTTAAGAAGCCACTGCTCGTTCAAAGAACTGATCATAGGGAAATGGGGTGAAAGCCACCTGTAACCAAGTCGCGACTTGTAGCTCCTTAGAGGAGTATCTAGAAACTATTTCCATTCTTTCCACCAAGGTTTGTGCCCACGAATGCCAACTTTGTGAAGAATTTTCATCGGAATGGCGTTAACCAGCTCGTCAAAAGTAGGACGATCCTAGTTTTGAAGGCTGTAAAGGGTTTTAAAAGCATCCCACTACAAAATACTCATAGTAGGCCGGTGGAAGAGCTGGTGCAAAGTCTGAATGCCCTTATGAAATCGGAGAGCTTTGAACCAAAGCGACTTAGCCAGGGGTTGACCATTCCGAGCCAAAAGGGGAGACCACTAGAAGTTATGTTGATTGATGGAAAGCCCATCACGAAATCCAGCCCCGACCTAATGGAGCCAAGGCTTGACAGTTTCCCAAGAGCACCAAATACTTTTAGCCACAAAGGAGCCCATAATTTGAACCGGCTCCCTCATAACCAGAAGGGTTTGGAGGCCGATTTCTTTCCAGGCAGGTTTGTGAACAGGAAACCCAGACTGGATACAATGCCTGAGGAGAATTTTCTAGGCTTCATCCCCAATAAGCGCACGAATAATCCATTTGACACAGGGAACAGTCCCTTGTCGTTGAGTGGAAAGCAAGCCGAGCCCTCCCAAATCCTTGAGGAGACAGCAAAATTCCCAAGCGACCCGATGAAAGCCTTTATGGGTCTCAGCAAAGGCCCAATGAAAATCGCGGAGCAGCTTCTCAAGCCTGTTGTAGGCTTCTTTAGAAGGAGCCCAATAGGAAGAATAGTAGACGTGGGTGGCAGCCAAGATTTTAGAGCACACCTGGAATTTGCCAACCAACGAAAGTGGCTTGGTAACCCAATAGGCCAGCTTCTGTTCAACTCTGGAGAGCATGGCTTGCCAGAGCTCCCGAGGGGAAGCCTGGAAGGCGAAAAAAATGCCCAAGAATCGAAAGATTTCACCCTGACCAATCCATTTCCAGTTATAAGTTTGAAGCCACGCAGGAGTGGGGAGCACCGACTGTCTGTAGCACAAGGTTTTGTGCCATTGAATTGCAAAACCAGACGCAAGACAAAAAGTATTAAGGCATTCAAGGGCAGCAACGATCGATCCTTCATTCTCTAAAAGAGTGAGAAAGGAGTCATCTGCGAAGTGCCCATTGACAAGCTGCTCTTGAGAGTCTGGGAGAGTGATTCTTGTAACACGCTGCTAGGAGATAGCATTGGCCAGGAGATATCCAAAGCCCTCAGTAGCTAGAACATACAAAGCAGGGGCGAGAGGGCATCCCTGGCGAATAGAACGAAAAAGGCCAAAAATAGAGGACTGGCGGCCATTAATGGAAATGCAAGCCGAGGCATCAAAAAAAAGAATATGAACAGACTACAAAAAATGGGGCCCAAAACCCAATTTCTGTAAAATCACAAGAATGAAAGGCCATTCAATATGGTCATATGCTTTGGCAAAATCTATTTTAATGAACACAGCTTTCTGGTTCGAACGTCGGGCCCACTCCATGCCTTCCCAAACAATAATAATGTTATCAAGAATGAACCTGGATTTAATGAATCCAGTCTGCTCGGGACGCACAATCTGAGGTAAGAGGTGGCGAATTTTCAGAGCCAAGGCTTTGGCAATGATTTTATAAGAAACATTAAGAAGCATGATGGGCTGCCAGTTACAAATATCCTTTGGATCCCTAGGCTTAGGTATGAATTTAATATTGCCTTTATTTATTAAATTACCTAGAGAGTTGTTGTGAACGGCTTCAAGATAAACATGATGCAGGTCACTCCCAATACAGTCCCAAAGTGCTTTATAAAATTCACAAGGAAAGCCATCAATCCCAGGAGCCTTTTCATCGGCCATGGAAGAAACGGCTTCCTTGAGATCATCAATTGTTAATAATTGATCACAAAAATTAGTCTAGGTTGAAGAAAGCCTATGTGGTACAACAGCAAGGCAACTCTGAAGGGCTTATTGGCGCGTAGGCGCAGGGTCCTGAGCCATGAAAAATTTCTCATTGTGACACACAAAAGCCTGGAGAATGTCAAGAAGCTCAGAGAGAACTTGATTACCATCTTTGAAAGCTTTAATGCCTGGGGAAGAGTGCCTAGCATGAAGAGCCAAAAATAACTCTTTAGAGGCACAGTCGCCAATTTTGAGCCAGTGAAGCCGAGCCTTGATTTGAGCGCCCCTGGTAGAATAACTATCTGTCACTTGTTACTGGTGTCTTAAGTCCGCTACTCGGACTTAATATGACAGGGAGAAAGGACAAGCCGCTAAGGCCTCCATAGCAGTACGCAAGTCAGCAGTGGTGGCTTCGTAAGAACGCTGACGAAAAATAGCAAGTTGTTGCCCATAAATGCGCAAGAAATGTGCAGTATGAATGATAGCATCATTCCACCAAATAATCCAGCCTGTACGGTCAGAAGGACGACACTCTAAATTCCACACTTGAAGAATGTGGGCCAGGGTGGGCTTGTGACAAAGCAGAGACGTGTTCAAGAAGAATTGAGTCTTACATGTACGAAGTTGACAAGACACCCACTCAATGTGAAATTGAATTGGGAAGTGATCTGAAAGGGTCACATCTACTAACAGCTTCATAAGCAAGGCAGAGCTCCTGAAAGAAAAAAAAGATTGTGCCGAGAGCATGTCATGATCAAGGCGTTTAAAGACTCTGTCAGAACCAACCTTGTAATTACACCAAGTGTGTCAGAGGGAATGAGAATGGCGGTAACCCATATTAGGATCAAAAAGTCCCAATTTATTGTACATATAAAACCACGCCTCCCTTTCACCCGTAGCCCAACGAAAAGGCACAGTGCCATTTTTATCGTATGCCATTTCAACTATGTTGAAATCCCCACAGAGCAACTAGGTGGCAACTGGCAAAGAGTCAGCAATCCAGCGCCAAAGCAAACAATGTTCCACAACATCATTAGAGGCATAAATATTAATAATCCCGAAGGAGTGATTCTCAATATTGAGAAGAATCCAGATAGCCCGCTGGGAGGGGTCCATCCCATGGTCAACCACATAAGGAAGCAACCGTGGGGCCAAAAGAGTAACAACTCCACCACGACCAACCTCATGCAGAGTGCAAAACATAGTACTGGCTGGCCAAATAGAGCAACAAGTCGAAGCAAGCAAAAAACCTAAAATTTTAACTTCCTGGAGACAAAGCACTTCAATTTCTGGATAATTCTTCAAAGTATTCCTAACAAAATACTTCCTTGAGAGGTCTGTGAGACATCGAACATTCCATGAGAGAAAATTCATGGAAGATCTTTCATGCTTGTAGAATCTCGGTCCTCTTCACCCAGGGAAGAGAAGCTATTCTTCAAAAACTCTTGCAGAACTGAACCTATTTGAATAGAGGGAAAAAATCTCCATTTTTTTGGCACATATTCACCTTCTTCTGGTGGAGGAGACAGGCTGCAAGAATGTCGTTGGGTCCCCACCATGGAGAACAAAGCCGGTTGAGCACATAAAACAATAGCAAGCTGGGGTGCGGCCTTCGGCCTAGGCTGTAGAACAGCAGAAGCCACTCCTGAGGGAGTAGTGGTCCCCTTCTCTGAAGGGTTTGAAATCTATTGGGTCGGTTCTGGGGCCTTGGGAGCCGACCCAATACTAGATGACTTATTCTTCCGGTTTGTGATCGTAGTCCACTTTGTGTCCACCTTAGTTGAAGGCTCTATTGGACAAGGCTTTTCAGCACCCCGTGGCTGAGAGACAGTACGACGAACTGACAAAGGGCAGTCCTTGATCTTGTGATTAGTTGATTGGCACTGGTAGCACGTGTTGGGTAGGTTAAAATATGTGATTTTCTGGGAGTGGCGAATATCCTCTATTTGAATTTCTATAGACTCTTTCAAATCTTTGGATAAATCAACTTCCACAAAAACCCTCTTTTGAGGACGGGCTTGAAAAAACTTATCAGGTTCGATGCAAACAACCTTCCCCAGAGAGGAAGCAATATGGTGCAAGAAGGGCACATGTGGCAAGGGCAACCCGGGAAACTCAATCCAAACCAGAACACGTATTTTGGTGTCCTCTTAGACAACAAAATCTCGGGTCCAAGCCTGGAAAACCAACAAGGAGGAACGAACATACCAGGGTCCATGACCCAGAATAGCTTGGACATGACTGACTTTCGCAAAGCGAAACAAAAAAAAACCCTTGGTCAGGTTTTGGACCATATCAAGGCAGACCCCATGAGGGACCCAGGCCTTGTTAACCCAATCTTTTAGCACACTTTCGGGGGAGTCCTCCCAACAAAATAACCCACAAGGGTGTGTTGTTCAAGCCATTGGCATGCATAATCAAAATCAGGTAAAGGTAAAACTACATCAGCAGGGGCGTTAGAATGCTTACCTCATGAAAGACTTTCAGAACAAATTTCTGAGGGCATTTGTTCGGTGGGGGAGCCATTAAACTGCGCCGACGAACCGCTAACACCAACACAAATTGTCGGGTTAGAGCCGATTGAAGGCATAATAAACCCCTAAAACCGCAGTAAATGTGGCCGTACTCAATGAAGGAAACAATTTCCTGGGCAAGAAGCGCAGTATGACGCAGGAGGGGCCACGAATGACCTCAGAAAACACAAAACCCTAGCAGAGCTCATGCACCGCTATCGACCATAAATATATATATTTAAATAATCGTACAACCTTTCGTATGATTTTAATTTTTAAAATTTAATTTATTTAAAAATTTATATTCAATTTTATAATAATTATTTATTTGTTAATAATAAGTTTAAAGTCTAATTTTATTTGAAATATTATTTTAATATTTTAAATTTAATTTATTTAAAAAATTATCTTCAATTTTAATTTTTTTTTGTTAATATAGTAAGTTAAATTTTACTTTTTTATCTAATTATTTATTAACTTAATAAGTTTATTATTTTTAATAATATTTGGATTTTGATATTTTCACTTTGCATTTAGTTAGAAAGAGTGAGATAGAGAGATAAATAGAAGTAGGAGACAAAGATATATATAGAGGTAGAGAGATAAAGAGGGAGAGGGGGAAATAAATAAAGATATCAAAAGAGAGTAACTGCACAAAAGATACTTTGATTTTACTTGTAAATATTTTATTTCAATTATTATTTTAATATTTTAAATTTAATTTAATTAAAAAATTACGTTCAATTTTATAAAAAAAAATTAATATATTAAGTTTATTTTTAATTTTTTCTTTAATTATTTATTAACTTAATAGGTTTATTATTTTTCTTAAAAAATAGTTTTATTAATATTTGGATTTTAATATATTTTGACTTTGCATTTTGTTTATTCTATTTAAATTTTTAATTTAGATTTAAGTTTAAAAATTATTTTAATTATTTATGCTTTTTTATGCAATTAAAAATAATAATTAAAAGTTATTAGCATTAATTTAATTTACAATTATGCAATTAAACATAACAATTAAAATTTATTAGCATTAATTTAATTTACAATCATTTATCTTATTAAACTTTTAATAATTATTGTAGAATAATTATATTTTAAATTTTTATTTTAATTTACATAATTCTAAAATCTAAAATCTAAATTAAAAGTTAGAGAAAGAGAGTCAAAAACTAATTTTTGATTAGATATAGTCACATAAAGAGTGAGAGAGGTAAAGAGAAATAGGAGACAAAGATATCCAAGTAGAGATATCAAGAGATAAAGAGGGAGGAGGAGATAAATAGGGATATCAAAAAAGAGTAAGAGAGAGATGGAAGGGTAGAAAGATAGAGAGAGGTAGAGAGGGATATATCAATATGGAGAGAGAGAGGTAGAGATAGACATATTTATAGAGAGAGAAAGAGATTTATATCTCTGTATTCCTCTCTATCTCTATGTTTCTCATTATTTCTTAATTTATCTTCCTCTCTCTCCCCTATATCTCTCTCTCTTTGTCTACCCTTATCTCTCTATTAATGCATATCTATCTTCTCTATATCTCTCTCTTTCACTCATATACACAAACACTCCCTATTCCCCCTCTCTATCTATATCTCATTATCTCTACATCTATCTTTTGTTCACTCCATCTCTCCCACTCTATATCTCTATCTCCATTTTTTTATATCTCACTCCTCTCTTTATCATTCTAAAATCTAAAATCTCTATCTCTCCATCTCTCCATCTCTCTACCATTATATCTCTTCCTCTCTCTACTTCTCTTTATATATCACTCCCTATCTCTATCTATATCTTTCTATATATCGCTCTCTCATTCTCTCTATCTCTCTCCCTCTTTATATATTTATCTTTTCAATATCTATCTATCCATCTCTCCTCTCTCTCTTTATCTCTCCCTCTCCTCTCCATATCCCCCTCCATCTCCATCTCCATCTGTATATCTATCTTCCTCTTCCTCTTTATTTCTATCTCATTACCCCTCTCTCGATCTCCCCCCTCTTTCTCTCCCTCTTTATATCCCTATCTCTCCCTCTCCCTCTCTTCATATTGCAAACATAATATGAGTCGAGTAATGGAGCTTGATTATCTTCCTAATTGAGGGGTTTTGTAAGTGGATGCATAGTTGATTTGAACTTATCATCTCTCCATTAAGATTTTGTTGCGCAAACACATCATTGGCTAAATGGCCTACCAATTGACTTCATGTACTACACAAATGTATGAAAAAATAGACCAAATTTTCTCTAATTAACCTTCCACACCTCTTCGGCGTACCCATTGCACACCAATGTGTAATTGCTAGTTTTTAAGCTTTTACAATATAACTAATACCCATACTGTATGTGTATATGCCTAGCAATTAGGGTCGAAAACATTTTTATTTTTGCATAAACTACAAGTGTAAAGCATTTGATTTAACTATTGCTTTGAGTAGCTCGTTTTAGAACTGCTTGACCAATAGCTTTGGGAAGATAATAGCAAACTGCATATCTGTTTTTTTCTTTAAGATGTTCTCTAATATCCAGTGCAATATTTAACATAGCTTTGATTTTAAAGAAGTCTCAGATGTTTTTTCACCATGGATATGTACGTATGTATACATGTTCATGATTTTTTATGTGTAGCTTTTTAATTTATACATTCTTAATGGTTTATAATAACAAAATTTCTTGAATGGATTATTTATATTTAAGATTAATTTTATTTCGTTTTTTAGTTGATTTGTAAATTCTTTGATAAATATTATTTCTTATCAAGCAATTAAATGGGATGACAAGTTAAGTAGATCTAATCTTGAAGAAACTTCATAGTAAACACATCTGAATTAGAGTAGTATTAAAATGGGTGACCTCTAAGAAATCTAAATGTATCACATCTAAGAGCGTCACTTAAATGTAATGAATACTAAATAGATCATTCATTTACATGACAAATGGGTTCATGTGAACTTCTAGTCATGAAATATGGGTTAATAAGTTTGACTCAAAAACTATGCACTTGAATTTTGATAAAACAACATAACTTGACACTCTCAAAAATATATCCTACTTATTAATGTATATTTGTTTACCCTTAAAACTCTATTATTAACATTGTTTCTTTAACATGTTTAAATGGGATTTATATCAAATAGGTGTAGTCAAGGATAATTCAATAGTATTTACTTTTGACTATGAGGCATAAATCAAATGGTTAAATTGTTGAAAGACATAGATAACTATTGTAAATTTGAATCCCCAAATTTAACCACTACATTAGTAAAGGCAACTCATGTGTTTGAAGGTTATGCAAGTCACGTTATTAGGACCTTGCAATTTGGCTCTCAATTAATGTTGATTCCTTCATTTCAAACAAATATATATTTAATTATTATATGTAAAAATATATATTAACTTAGATTAATTAAATGGAGGGAGTTGGAAATTTGAGAGCAATTGATATTCAAATTATTTGTAATAATGAAATGCATAAATATTAAAAAAAAGCCATATTTACCTCTATGAGTTAAGAATGCATAAAATCTAATGTAGATCTAAATTTTGTATGCCCTAGGATCTAGAATAAAAAATCATAAGATATTCACCTCATAATCAAAACATTATTTTTCTTTTATGTAGGGTCTAGTTCACAATCACATATTTGTATTCTACTTGCAAACTTGATTTGTTAATTTTTAGAATTTACTTTTCAACTTGATTGATATGCTCCCATTCTTTATGTATTTTCTAGTATTTAGGGCCTTATGGTATTTAATAAATAGCTTGGTATGCCACAACTGGGACATGATTTTCTCCTAGGTCAAACTATAAAAATGTGTACACAAGATTAAAAATGACACTTTCTAGACATGCATATGCTCCTATGAATGTCCATGTAAAACTAAATTCATTTTCGTCCATCAATTGAATTGTGAGCATACAAATAAGATGAATATAGCTCTAAGGATAATGTATAAGTAAGTGTGTGTTACATTCACTTAAATATAAGGTTATGACAATAAATCATGCAAATTTGTGTTTAGTCAAACCCTTAGAGGGAAGAGGTTTAACAAAAATTAGCTAAATTTGAAAGGATCCAATTTGGAGGTCTAGGGTCAACCCCACAATAATGGAATTCACTTAGAACCAAAAAATAATCGGGTCAAGGTGGGAAATGTGTGCATCAAAGTACTTGTACAAGTGTGTGTAATAAATGTATAGGTAAGGAAATAGCATCCTAATGTGCGAGCATAGGGATGAGGTAGGGGTAAGTGTGTAAAAGGAATAAGTAGGTGGGATGGGACAAGGGACTTGAATTTGCACAAATATACGTCAATATGTTTATGTATTAAAAAATTATACTCAAAACAAGCACAAAACTAAATGAGAAATAACATGGATATGAAGTGCGTGGAAATGGAGGGCCAAAAAAGAGATAAAAAATTATCGCTTTTTTTCCTAAAATTAGCTAAACTTGAATTTGGATGAGTAATTTAAGATGCACGCATTCAAAATTTAAAGATATGACAAGAACAACAATTGTAATATTTTGAATATATTTTGTAAACAATTAATTTTTTTTTAAAATGGTTAAAGATGAAGAGTGTTGGTGTAAATATGTGTTTTACCTATCTAGGTCATATTTACATGTTAAGTCCACTGAGGTCCTAGGAAGGAACCTTTTTAGTTAAGAATTAATTATCACTTATCTTATCTAGTTGGATTTTATTTAATGCTTGTGTACTAGATCATTTAATGCTGGCCCATGCTATTTAATTACGACACAATTATTTACTGTTGGCACATCAACACACCTTGCCTGTATAAGCAAGGCTTCATATGTACATTGTAACAACAATAATTTGGTTGTCATATTCATTTTGGAATTTTTGCATAAAAAATGAGTTGCCCTATCCTCAACGATCATTCACTATTGCAAAACCAAGAGATACACAATGGGGCAATTCCATTGCATTTCTCGCGACATAGTCCTAATTTCCTAAATACAAAAATTAACTTTGGTTTTGAGTAAAAACGTCATAGACTTGTATAACTCCTGTGATAATAGCTATAGGTTCTTTTAAAATAATATTCAAGGCCACAATTAAAGAAGATTTGTCCCATCTCAGCTGGAAATAATGAAAGACTTAAAAGAATAAAATTAGCATTGGCTTTGCAGAGGCAAAGGCAAGCATGTTAGCTTTGTTTGCATTCTTATGAAAAATCTTTGTTTAGCACTATCGTAGGATTGATGAAACCTTTATGTTAATTGAAATGATATAGGTGTCTCCCACGAAGCCCAAAAAAATTCTAAGGAATCTAAATACTATAAAAGTAGCAAACAAACATTTTTGGTTGAAAATTTATTTAAATAGATGCATATGTATGTTCTATATGCCAATAGTTTTCCAACTAATTATTGGTTGGGGAATCGAAATCTTGGGAAGAAGAATAAAAAAATAGCTAATTGACTTACTAAAAGGATTTTATTAAAAATTTATCTCCCTGATCAAATATTCTCTTAAGAAAAACAAAAAAATAAAATCAAGAAAGAAAAAGAATACATAATAGATTACCTACAATTTCCTTCTACGTCCTGGATGAGCTTGGAGACTAGCTTGTCTCGCAGGTGCGGTCTGAAGTGGTGAGGGTGCAACTGCATGTTCCTCTCCAATACTATATGAAAAACATATTTCTCCTTTCTTCTTCCTCTTCACACTAGGGTTTGGAGTTTTTGAAACTAAATAAATTTTGGGTTTCTAGAACAAATAAATTTAGGGCTTCTCAAAAAAATCTAAATCGATCTAAGCAAACAAGAATGGATTCGAATATTGCTTTGAGTAACCCATTTAAGAACTACTTGACCAATAGCTTTGGGAAGATTATAATAGACTGAATATCCGGTTTTTTCTTTGAGATGTTCTCTAATATCCGATGCAATATTTAATGTAGCTATCATTTTATAGAAGTCTTAGATGTTTTTTCAACATGGATATGTAGGTATGCATACATGTTCATGATTTTTTATGTGTATTTTTTTAATTTATACATTCATAAAGGTTTATGTAGACATCTAAATTTGATCACATTCCACATGATCAAAATCGTCTACTCTATTCATCTATTTCATTAATAGTGATTAAATAATTTATTTAATCATTATTTCATTTTCTGCCTAAAGTTCCTAAAGTATGTAATTGAATAATTAAATACTTTACCTTACACCTTTTCTTCTCTAAATTAAATAAATAGGACAATTTATTTAATTTAGTCATTTGACCTATTTGGATTAAAACCAATTTTAATCCATCTTTTTCTCTCTCCTTGTCACATTCTCCATAATCCTCTTTTAATCTGGATTAAATTAATTTATCTGTGATTAGGATGTGCACCACTTAATCAAGATTAGTGTCACATCCTCCATAATCTCCCACTTGCCTCTAATCTCTCATTAATTATCATAATCATGTGTTTGCACAACCTTAATCAAAATCATTAGCCACATTTGGCATACCTTTTTTGTCAACCTTTCCACTTGCCTTTCTTGGCCTTGACTCTCTTTCCCATGTGAATTTTTAATTCACATTTATTCACCCAAGACTCCTCTCTTCCACATGTGAATTTTTAATTCACGTTTTATCCTTCCAAGGTTTACCCTATCCTCATGCAAGTTGTAGAAGACTTGACTTGTCACTTTACATGTGCCAAGGGCTTCTAGAACCTTTGACTTGTCATATCACTCGCATGTGACAAATCCCCGGCTTTTTGGAATTCACATTTATTTCTCCAACCACTTTCCCTTTTCTCATTGAGATTTTTGAGGAATTCTAAAATTCTTCAAAGGTCTCTTTCATTCTCATTTGGGGACAAATTTTTTTTTTTTTGAGAAAATCTTCTTATCCCCCAAGGTACCTATAAGGTACTTGTCCTTCATCCACATCATGTACCTCTCTTCCACCTCATTTTTGCATTATCCCACCCTAGGCCATCTCACATTCCACATGTCAAGATGTGAGGGTTTGTGAGTCCTCAACTCACCATAGCCCTCCATCTTGATGTTGTTGGCTCAATCTCAACCGTTGAATTCTCTAGAGAATTCAAATTGTTCTATAAATACCCCCTCATTTCTCTCATTTTGGTAATCAATTTTTTGCTATCAAAACTCTTGCAAAATTGTCATTTGAATCTCTCATCCACCATAGCATTTATTATCTCACCATTACCATGTCTTCACCCATCTTGCATATCACTTTGCATATTTAATTTAGCTTGTCATCCAAAGAGCACACAAATCTTCAAAGATCAAAGGGCCAACCAAGGAAGAAGAAGCATGAAGGTATAATCAATCTTAATTTGTTTCATCTTGCTTTCATGTTTATCATTTCTTAGGCTAATCATTGAGGTATCCTCTTTGTGTTACTTTCCTCTTATTGCATTAATAGTTATTTAGCATTTCATATTATGACATAAAATTTTAGGGATCACATTTTTGGCACGCCCGGTGGGACCCACAAACGAGTCTTTTTGCTTTATGTTTGCTGTTGTTTAACTTGTTTATAGGTTCAGGTCACAAAGGGGTGGATTTTCCCCATTGAGAGGCAGACTTGCCCTCCTGTGCGCTGCAGAGGGGTGGACTTGCCCTCCAATTTGATGTAGAGGGGCAAATTTGTCCTCTTGTTCTGACGTTTCTAGTAGTTTTCTGTAGAGGGGCGAATTTGTCCTCGTGTTTCAACATTTTTGATAGTTTTTTGCAGAAGGGCGGATTTTCCCTAAACAGCACGTTCGGGAAGGTAAAAAAATTGCATTTTAGCTTTGTTTTTGTCTCAATTTGTTTTTGTTTTGACGTTCTAACCCCCTAGTTTTGCTTGTTTGTGGGTGTAATGGGATTTCATACTAATAATTTGCAGCACTTGGTGGTTATTCGAAAAAAAAAAAGGAGAAAACAACTAACATTTGTTTGCAGGGCCATCATTTTACTCATTTTTTTTTTAAGTTCTTCTTTGTTGTTTTATCTATGCACTTAGTATAATGAGGGGGAAGTAATACTTGTTGTGTGGTGTGCCTATTTTTCTTTGTGTTACCGTAAGGGGGCATTAGTTTGTTTTCATCTTCCCCTTGCACTTTGTGCGGACCAGGGGGTAGTTGGAAATGATTAGTGTCTTCTTCTTAGCAGGACTTGCTTGGGGATTTCATCATCCCAAGGGACGATCCCAACCACACATACCAGTGAGGTATAAACAAGGGGGAGAGCCAAAGTTGTACCCCAATCGATTCACATCGTGTCTGGCAGAACGTTGAAGCTAGGGTGATATCTAGATAGACGTGAAGAGTCTGTCTAAGCCTTTCAGTATCTCGTTGGGGTTCCCGACTCATGCTTGTGATAGGTTGGTGTTCATGGTTGTGCCTCACGTACCGAGCGTATATTGAGGACTCCTTAGAAACCTTGTGCATCCTAGATTAAGACCTTTGTTGGCCATACCCCTTAACACTAATCATAGGATTATGCTTGCTTAAAGTGTATTTCTGTGAAAAACTAATTAATCTTGATAAGTCAGCCTCATTGAGTCATTTCAAGTCCTTGCCATAAACCAAGTCACTGTTTTTCTATAGAGGGGTGGATTTGCCCCCCTGATATGTTGTTTTTCCCACAAAAGTGCGGATATGCCCTCCTAATCCTTTTTTTTCTCTTAAAAGGGTGGATACGCCCTCCTGAATGAACAGTTTCATCCATTTGACCATTCCAAACCTTTGTTTAACCACCCCGAGTTTCTGTTTATCTGTTTGACCGTCCTAAACATTCATTTAACCAATCCAAATGTCTATTTGACCATTCCAAGCCTCCATTTAACCTTTCTAAATGTCCATTTATCACGTTCACATTAATCATTTCATAATTTGGGAAACCCATTCTACCATCTTACCGTGTGACCTAAACATTTGCACTTCCCAAAAATATCACTTCAACAACACATATTTCATTTGCATTCATCATCATCTCTCAACACAAAATCCCTTAAACCTTGTTTTAGGAGTGGAAGGGTACTTACCGGTGCCTGTACGCCCTCGGGTCGTCGGAAGGTCCGCACGTTATATCCACGGTAGGTCATAACTGGAATCACCATCGTCTCTCTGAGCTCTGATCTCTAAAATTTCTATATAGCAAATGAGCAAATTACACTTGTTTCTGCCTTTTCAACCTATTTATAGGCTGAAAATTAGGGTTTTTACGTAGTGGGCTTGTACTAGAGGCTCATTTGACTACCTTTGATTGGAATTTTCGCTAACTCAATGTCCTTCGTTCTCGAAACCGAACACGTCATTATTTGTCTGTTCATTAATTTGATTAATTGGGACACTTTCCAAATTTTTCTAACCCTGGATCGAAATTCAAAAATTTTCTCGAGGGGGCATAGGCATTCCGTACCCTCACTGGGGCATATTTTGGACTTGTTTTATTTGCCATAACACGATAACTGCATTATGACAAAGAGGGGAAAATGTAGACATAAAAATGACCAAGGTCTGCAAGCAATATTTTTTCATCTTTCGTCCTAGCATAATTATGATATTTTAATTATGTTTCTAACCCACATTCAACTATTAATTAAATAATTCATAATTATTTAATTAATTCATGATTTTCCATTCTGCATGATTATTAAATAAATAAATCTTATTTATTTATTTAATGTGTCACTAATTATCAAAGTCGTCTCATAATTAAATAAAGTCTCATTTATTTAATTAATCTTTATCATTAATGTCCTCTTGATTATTAAATAAATGTATTTTAATATATTTATTTAATATGTCACTAATTCCTAAATACTCTCTTAATTAAATAGATTCATTAATTTATTTAATTAATTAACTACCTCTTCTAAATTAAATAATAATTATTAATTATTTAATTGCCTTATGTGACATTTCTCTCTCTTTAAATAAAGTAATTTATTTAAAAATGACTTCACATAGTTAACTAATTCTTCTTTTAGTAATTAATTTCAAAAATCAATTACTCATTATCTCACAAAATCCATATTTTGAATTAATTTAATTCAAAATGGAAATATTCTTCTACAAATCAAGTAATTGCTAAAATTACTGATTTTCTAAAATCTCATCTCCTTATCTCTTGATTTTTACTAATTTCATCTCAATGTCACGTTTATTCTCCACTATTGATTTAATTTCTTAAATTAAATCTTGTCCACACATTTGGGGATTTTTACCCTAACCCTAATTGAGAGTTGTCACTTTGAATCTTAACCATTGATTCTAGGGAATTTTTCCAATCTCTCATCTCATCCGTCCGTTCAAGATTGCATTTTCTATAAAATGACAATCTTGATCTCATTTTCGACATCTCTTATTATTATCTCATAATATTATCTCTCATTTTTTTATTATCTTTAGGATTTCTAATTATTTGCATACTAGAATTAACTTCTATTTTGTATTTAGCTTATAGGAAATCCTTCAAAGCTTTGTTTAGGGCTAGACATTATAGAATTTGCTCACACCGAGTCTGAGGGCATTCGTTATCACATCAAAGTTAGAAGGTACAATAGAAATGAGCCATGGAGAAGAAAGGATTGGGTGAGAGCTTTCTTACTCGTTCTTTTATTTTGTTTTCCTATGTGTTCTATTGACTTGTTGGATTTAATTAATATATGCATGCATTATTAGACTAACCAATCTATCTTGCAGAAATACTTCATTACAACATTATACAGGGGAGTCCTCTTGTGTTGTGGCTCCACATTTTGATTGAATTTTGTATTTTGGATATTTTCTTTGCTCGATTCATTTTTTTCTAGACTTGATCTATTTTGTTTTGGGATCCATTTTAGCTTCATTTGTCCACTTATATTTTTGATTCATTCCTTGGCCTTTGACATTTGATTTTGGATTTTGTATTTGCAAGACTTTTGTTGGTTCCAAATGGAAGGTTTATTTATGATGGAATGATCGTTTGGGGTGTGCAGGGAAGGGGTGTTGGAAACAATCTTATGGCAAGGACTACTCATGACACCCATTTTGATGTTTGTACCTGATAAAGTTGCCTCCAATGTCGATGAGGGACCACTAACATCATTAGATTTTTTGACTGATCAATAGCCAAGACCTCAATGTCCGTAATGTGCTTGAACTTGAATGGGTTCCAAAATTCCTTGCTCGTGTAGGCCTAATCCTTTTCCCTGATAATGCATGTTCTGACAAATTCTGTTTACAATGGGGTACTTGTTATTGTGGAAGCAAGATGCTAACCCATCTTTATTGTGGAAATTAATGTTTGAAATCTTATCATCTGTAAGAAAGCCTGCTCTGAAAAAGATAGATGATCCTAATTGATAGGATGTTGTAGCTTTACTGACATCTTGGATAGATTTCTGATTGACATCCTTGGTTTGATTTTCTGACATATCAGATTCTGATGATTGTGTTGGTGCTTCAAAGTTGATGTCAAAACCATCTTCATGGTCATTGTCATAAAGCCCATTGAATTCAGCTATAACTTGATCATTTGCAAATATGTCCATGCTAGAAGACTCTTGTTCTAGTGGTAGATCATCTATGTGTCCCATAGTGGCAAGTGTCTCATCTTTGGAAGTGTCAACATTGGAAGCTTGGAAAGGGTCATTGTAATGCCCCCGCCTTGCAACCCTAAAGGAAGTTGTAATTAACAACTTAAGCGAACCAATTTTTTTTTTATAAAGTGTAGTTAACATACACATTCACTTACTAATTAACAACAACCTCTAAGGCTACAAGGTTATGATTACTTAAGCCCACACATACATATTACATATAACCATAGCATTATAACCTTTATGAAATAAACATCATACATCATGAGAATACCACATAACATAATAAGATGAACATCCAAGATATAATCTCATAATCATTACCTTAATCCAATAGTTACAACACTCATTCCCAGAATGAGACAATAGTACATAAGATTACAATTACAGAATTCCACCTCATAAACATAAGAGGGGTAAAATAACTTATACAAATTGGAATATTACAAAGCAAGAATAACACAAGAACTCGAGCCGTCCATCTGGATGTCTCGCCTCCATGAACTAAAGATCAAGGGGGACCCAACGATTTTGGTGCATGTTCCACCCAACCATGTGGTACCCGAAGGCCCACCCCCTATGCTAAGAGATAGTAACAATGTAACAAGGACAAAGATCCACAACCTCTAACCAAAGGCAAACTCAAACTAACTCATACCGAAATAACCAAAACAAATGCAATAAACAAGAACAACTCTCGCATCACTAACATTGCTTCCAGACATAAAATAGACCAAGTATGTTCAGAGAACCATACACGTATACAAATACCAATCACCAAGGGAATCTCAAGTGCACACAAATTAGAAAACATAACCACTCCAACTCTAGGAGGATACAAATAATAGAACACATTCCAAACATCTTGGAGGCAACAACACATAGTCCACTCCTTTCACAGGAGGTACAAAACATCCTCGTTCATGAAAACTGGGTAAAACTGAAAGAACGCCATGCACTACTCAAGGGAAAACAACTGGATAGCATAAAGATACAACAACCCTTATTCTCTAAGTTCTTCTGGAAGACTTATAATTTAGGACTAACACTAGATCTCAAAACCCACAATACAACTTGACTTCATAGCAACAAAAGCATTCAAGTCATAAATCAAACCTAATATTTGGATTTCCTAAACCCATATTCATTCAATAGGTAACATTAACAAGGTCAAAGACACTCTTACAGGGTTAACTCAAATAATCATATACCCATATTTATATTTTCATTATAAGAAATCTTAAACAATTTGAACTTACATCCCCTTACGAAATACATAGAACTAGAACATTTAAGGCAATCACAAAAGCATTACTATTTTTGGATATACTAAGTCCATTTCTTCATATTTCATTCACAATAAATTAATTGCTCTACTTGAAATATAATAAATTAAAATAGCCATTTGCCTCATCAATATAAACAACTTCTTAATTTACTTTTAAATCGACACAAATCCATGCAAGTAAACTCTTTCCATTTCTTAACCAAATCTTACATTTCATTCAATTTTCTATTTAAAACATTCAATCCCTTTAATATCATAAAATATTGTTTCTCTATCCATTTTCCCATATACACTAATCAAACCATTTTAAAATCTCTATTCAATAATATATTGCATGCTTCTTATTAAAATAAAATACGATAATAAATTTACACTTAATATATGTATATTTATGTTCCATATTATGTATACACCAAATATATATATTAATAACTTAATTATATATATTCTTTAATATTCCAATCACAACGATTAAAATTGTTCTATGAAAATAAATGAAACAAAACAAATATTTGTCTTTTCCAATATAATTAGTTCCTAAATTTACATCTAATACAACATAAACTATTGCAAATACTATATTCAAATTTTCTATCCAAAATCTATACCACGCATTTTAATTTTATCCTTTAAAATCCCTATTCCCAATAATATAAAACTTTTGCTCTTTCAACTTAATTGAAATAATTAAACAAGTATCTTCAATCTACATATACAAGAAATACTAATTTAAACAATTTAAATCAATTTCAATGTTTACTTCTAAAACTAACATCAGTTCTCTATTAACTGGATTCCTTTCGTTTTCCAACTAACTCAAATGATTTAATTATTTAATATAAAATATCTTTTTCTTATTAAACTGAATTATGCATATTAATCAGTTCCAATAAAAATATTTCTTTTAGATACACAACTAACTCTTCTAATTTCTACAATTCATTACGTAATTCATTATATCGATAAAACTGAATTAAGAATTCATCTTTTCAGATAGGGGAGAAATTACACTAATATTTAATTCTCTAATTGCTCTTAACAAAATAAGTATTTTCAACTATAACTCAAAACATTTCGCTTTAAATTAAATAACCAATTGCCCTTGCAAATTAAATCATTATAAAATTAATCAAATTAATATTTGGTCTCTTCCATAACTTATTGTGTTAAAATAAGATCAATATTTGGACTATAACCCAATATCATATATATATTTTTCCAATTAAATCAAATTAATAATTGGACATTTTACACATGAATTTAAATTTCACAATTAAATATTAAATTATGCATTCTTTAAATCAGATATTTAACTCCTTCAGTTAAACTTTAACATACCATTTTAGAATAAACAATAATTTTCCCATACGTTTATAATTTTATTTCCACTAATCTAATATACAAATTTTATTTAAAATAATATAAATAAATATAATACTTTAATATTATAAATTATAATATAAAATATTATAATAACAATATATAAAATATTAATATTTATAAATATCAATTTATTATTATTTTATTATCAAAGTAGCCATGAGAAAATAACTTAACAACAGTCCCGTGTTTCAAGCATAACTCAAAAACTACGATTTGGGTATTTGCGATGCTTTTACAGGGATAAGAAAATTTCAAGGTGCAGAAACCCTTTAAATTTCCTAACAACCCAGTTTGTGTAAGTTGAGTTATACGTGACGCAACCAGACCATTTTACCATGAAAAATATAACTACCCTACGGATTTTAAAATCCGATTTTTAATAATAAACAAAGGGTTTCATTTTCTAAAAACATTGTTCAATCTCTATGATTGAATCCAAAACAAAATAATTGATTTCCTCAAACAAATTAAATTCAACTAAGGTTTTCACAATTTTCACTCAAGAATTTTCACAAAACAAAAGCTGCAAATTTATTTGATTTTTTTCTTCTAACAACAAATTTATTTTCTAAAATAGATTTAACAAACAAATCTTTAATCACTACTATTTTAAAAACAATCAAGAACAATAAAAACACAGAAGAAAACCTGGCTCAAGAAGCTACAGGAAGAAATGAATTTCTGCTGCAAACCTCCTCCAAAGATTTCCTGAATTTTCTTCAATCATCCAACGAATCCAATCCAAAACCCAACCAATGCAAACAATCTTTCCTCCAATCAATTCTACAATCAAAACTCTCTTCAAACCCTTCTTGGTGCAAACCTTCCAAAATTTTCTCTCTGCTGTAAAAATGCATTTTTTTTCTAAAAACTTTTATGCCCTAAAATTAAAACATGTATTCTTTATAAATCAAAAATACCTAATACAACCCTAATTCACATTACATGCAAATTAGATATTAATTTCAATTTCAATTCCAATTTCAATTTTTACAACCCTAATTCACATTGCATGCAAATTAGATATTAATTTCAATTTCAATTTTTGAAAGTCCACTTTCAATTTAAAATGTAATTTCAAATAATAAATTAATTTCCAAAGTTGAAACTCATTTCCCAAATAAACATTTAATTACAATTTCTAATTTAATTCCCACACGTTGAAATTAAATTCCAAAATTAATTTTAATTCTTTTATTTCCTTTCATTTTCTTGCATCACGTTTAATTAATTAATTAAATTATTTAATCACTAAATTCAACCCCTTGGATTAAATTTAATTGATTAAATAAATTAAATATAATTAATTAATTTTAAATATAAACTTTTATCCACATTGCATTATTTAAATTAAACAATCATCAACATGATTTAAATGCAATTATTCTAAATATCTATTTCCAAATCAAGAATCTTTCAAAATTAAATAACATTAAAGCAAAATCGACAATGACTTGACACACATGACTGACGACACACTAAGACTAGGGTGTAAACTTGACACATGTTACCTAGTTACTATCTCCTGTTCAACTTAACCGTTGGATCGACACGCTCAAACTTGTGAACCTAGGTGGAGTCGATGTCATGTACCTGCAATCTTACAACCAAGTAAACAACATCATACAATATATCCAACATATAATACACACCGTGAAGAAGGAATTACGGATTCGTAGGGCGCTCGCAAGCGAGTGATGCGAACCCGTCTTCTTCACCAATACACTCATCGAAACTGACACTTCCATCATAATTCCAATAGTCTTATAATAACATCTCATGCTAACTCTACAACATCATTAATCCATAATGCATGTGAAACAATAATTAGATCAACACATCACACAATAATAGTTGTCGCTCAATTGTAACGAACAAAACATCATAACAAAATGTATCTAGTATCAAAGTAACTGCAACCAAACATAACATAAAGCAAACCGAATAAGGAGCAAAATGGAGGGGTATTATAGTCATATTCAAGTGTTTCATCATGAAGGGCATAAAGGTTAAGGAGTGGATCATTTTGGACTTCTTCAAAAGTAGTGTCTTGATCAAAGATGGGATTTGTTGGAATGACATGATCAAAAATAGGGTCTTGAACAAGGATGGGTTCATCTTGAATGACATGGTTTTGGATGGACTCTTGACCAAGGATAAGTGTCTTCGGTATGCCATGATTGTCTAGGAGGAATTCTTGAATGGGCGTAAAGATGGGGTCATGGAATGGACTACTTTGATCTTGACATGATGGTGATGTTATGATGTCGTGCTTTGGACTTGCCTCTTGATATGTATCCTCAAGTGTAGGTAAGAAGATGGGACTTTTGATACCATGACTAGATATGTCTTCATGACAAAATGGAGTGTCTTGGAATGGATTGGTGTATAATGGACTAGGATATGACATGGAGGGTTGGACTTGGTTGAGGGATGATGGGATAGGATAGGACGTGAATGCATGACAAGGATATGATGTGAATAGAGGATTAGGATATTATGTGAATGGAAGATTTGTATGGATTAATGTTGCCCCCATGGTATTTACCGATGTGGTAAATAGAGGATTGGAATAACTTGCCCACCTTGCAGAGGACCCAAAGGTGCCTCCAGTCAATTGTGACGATGTTGTGGATAGTGTAGGCAATGTGACAGATTGTGTTCCTCCAATGGATGTAGCGTTGATTGAATTGGAATTGTTTGAAATGTTGGAGGTAGCACTCATGGTCGTTGTCATAGTTTGCGAGGTAGCATCAAAAAAGGTATTATTTGTGTTGTTTGGAGGTTGACCACTATTGGACATTTTATTCATATTATTGGCATGATGGTCAGGAGATGACAGTCTCAAAGTATTAATGTCAAACCCATGAGGTAATTTAGCTCCTTGACTTAAAATTATGGCTAAATATCTGTCTCTATCATATAAGACCATTTGTTCTACAAAGTAGGCGGCCTCAGGATCTTGTGTTGCTACATCTAGGTTTTCCTCAAGTATTTGTCCATATCCATCCTTACGTAAGAATGGTTCAAAAGGGTTGTTTGATGAGGATGGTATGGTCATGAGAGGTTGAGTAGTTGTGTTGCTAAATGGGTCTTCAAAAGTCCAATTTGGATCATAAGTGTGATTGGTGACATTGGAATTAGAATCTTGTCCAAAGTTTTCCATTTGTCTTTTCTTTCTTTGGAGTCTAGTTTCCACCATAAAAGGGAATTGCTCAAATGAGAGTGATGAAAATGATGACTAAATGCAAGGATGACACTACCCTATATTTTTTCATTTTTGGATAAAGGATGACAATGCAAGACTATGTTTTTAGATTTTCGATAAAGGATGCTAATGCAAGACTTATGCTTTTGGATTTTCGATAAAGGATGCTAATGCAAGAAAGTTTTCTAAGGAACTGATTGATGCAAGATGGCAAGGATTTCAAATCCAAAGTGTCAAATGAGGACTAAGATGATAATGTTGGCGAAGGACTAAGATGATTAATGCAAAGTCTAGGTTCAAAATGAGGACTAGAGGTGGACAATGCAAAGTCTAAGTTTAAAATGAGGACTAAGTTTGGACAGTATTTGGAGAAAGGTTTTCCTAACCACTCTAAGCTTGACTTATGTCTCAATTTAAGTTATCAAAAGGGACTTGCTAAAGGGACTAAATGACAAGTTCAAAATGACGAGTGAGCCTGCCTAACTAGACTGTCAAGTTGGAGGTTCTCACAAAAATGATAATGACCGAAAAGAGGAATAATGACCAAGTCCCAAGATAACCTAGTGTTAAAAACAATAGTTTTTGCAAAGTGTGGAGATTTGGCCTAATCCAAAGTTTTCCAAGATGAAACCTAAGGACAAATTTATGCTAGAAATGATGATCATGACACCTAGGGAATGCAACTAAAATCTGAAAATTTTAAACCTATGGTTAAAATGCAAGCTAATGAATTTAAATGATGGATGTTTCGAGCGATTTCAATTCTGGTTTCTGACAAAGACTTTCTAAAAAAGATGTTTGACAGTAGTCTAAGATGTCTAGACTTGAATTCTGGTCTGAGACAGTGTTTGGTTTTCAATCAGGCGATTGCATCGCTAGAGGTAGTAAATGCGTTGTGGCGCTAGAAATATCAAATGCAGTGCAATTTTTCAAATAGGGCTTTTCAGGTGTCAAATGTGGTTTAGTATTGTAGATGAGGCTTTACAGAAGGTAAATGCAATTCAATATTTTAGATGCGGCTTTATAGAAGGAAAATGTGTTTCAGTATTTCAGATGCGGCTTTACAGAAGGCAAATGTGTTTCAGTATTTCAAATGCGGCTTTACAGAAGGCGAATGCGCTTCAGTATTTCAGATGTGGCTTTACAGAAGGCAAATGTGTTTCAGTATTTCAGATGTGGCTTTACAGAAAGCAAATGCATTTCAAGACAAGTGAATGCGGTTTTCGGACAGATGCGGTTTAATTTATTGCAAATGCAACTCAAGTTGTCAATTGCGGTTCTCTAATGAAGATATTACGATTGACTCAGTTTGATGACCAAGTTGTTTGATGAATACAACAAAAAATAAGCACAAAATATAATGTTTTTTCAGTTTGTAGTGATGGATCTGTTAAAATCAAAGAATAATTACACCCTAGGCTGCGTTGGACTATATTTACTGAGTTCTCACTTGGATAAATCTAGCTACGCATTTTCAAGGTGGGTGACTAGTAGCTTGACCCCACTGGCTCCCCTCCACAACACTCACTTATACGGGGCAGCCAAGCTACTATACCCATGAAACTCCCATGGCATACATTTCATCTCCACACATGAATTGTAAATATTTAAGACGACTTCATAGGTCTGAACCTGTTGCACCAGCAAATAGAAAAGATTTTGGCAAAACTACAACATGGCTTTTAGTAAGGGCATTTCATTGGTGGGGCACCATCCAGTATGGCAAGAGACCATTTATGCCCTTCTCGTCAAAATAGTGAGTTTGATTTATGGGGTTTCCCCCAAAAATCCACTTTTATATACTGGTTGGAAGTTGCTTGGCTTTAGCATGTTACCAATCTGAGTCATCTTGGGGTGAGTAATTTTTCCCACCAAGGCAGGCTCAAGTTCTAGAGTCAGCAACTATTTCTCTTACACCCAGGACTGCACAAATGTGCAAGGGGAGAGGATACTTCGATATACCGAATTGTGGGGTTCTAAACTAACATGAACAGACACAAAAAACACTGGTTAATTTTTAAACCCAAATGATAATTTTTTAACTACCAAACAAAAAGTTTTTAAAAATAAACTAAACAAATCAATGTCTTCATAAGGTCGTGTATGCAAATGGTTAGTAGTTTCGTTTGTGTCTTCGACTTTCGTCCTGCAGAAAAGAAGTTTATTTTTGGTTTTATCTTTGGTCTTATATGCTTTGTCCTGCAAAACCTAAGTTATCCCCCTAAACACAGTTGCAAACAAAACATTAGCGAAAACAAAACAAGACAAAAATGACAAATCAAAACGCGGAAGTACGAAAGTTAATGAAAAAAAAATAGAAAATCCTTTTACTAGGCAGATGTGGCTTTTGAACCCATAGATGCATCGCAAGTTTGATAGGTGGATGCGGTTTGATGTTGGTAGTCAGATGTAGTGCGATGTTGACAGTCGGATGCGGTGCAGAATGTTGACAGTCAGATGCAGTGCAGAATGTCACAGATGCAGTTCGTGTTTTTGAATGCATCACAGGATGTATCAGATGCGGTTTGCTAGAACATATGCATCATTTCTTCAATCAATTGTAGTTTTTCATACCTGTACCTACAAAAAACTATAGAAAAATAGAAAATCGTACGAAAACTACAAAATAAAAAATAAAAAAATGCGTCGGGTTCACCAATGTATCAATGGGTTATTTTTCAGGTGATGGATTTTGCGAATTAGATTAGATAAAACCCCAAAGAAGTTATGGAATACAAAGAAATAAAATAATAAATGATTATACCAGATATCCGTTGAAGCTTCCATGATTCACTTCCATAGCACCTTCTAGCTTGCCATGTATGATTGTTGCCCTCTGATTTGTGTGTGTGATAAATTTGAGTATGACATTAACCTATGCAAGTTTTGAAGGATTTGATGACAAAAGACTGAAAAATAATCAAATTAACTAAGCTAAATGCAAAGTAAAATCTAAGCATAAAATTTCTATAATAATCAAGTGGTCTTATAATCATGAAGTGGTCTTTTAATAATGAAGCGATCCCTAAATTGTGAGCCAAATTGACATTTTATAGAAAATGCAATTTTGGATGGACGAACGAGATTAAAAGTCGACAAAGCCTAAAATCAATGGATGAGATTCCATGTGAAAATCCCTAATTAGGGTTAGGGAAAGATTGTTAAATGAGTGGTCAAGATGTCATTTGATAAAATCAAATTGGCAGTCGAGAATAAATGTGATAATTAGTCAAAAAGATAAAGATTTTCAAAAATCAAGAACATAAAGACTGCTCGATTTGTAAAATTCAAAAAATCAAGAAGATAAGAGTTGAACTGAAAAGCAATTTTTTGGAAAATCAAGAATTTGCTCAATTACTTTATTTTTGGAAGAAGATTACCATTTTGAATTAAATTTATTCAAAATAAGGATTTTATGTGACAATAAATAATATTTTTCATATTATTTACTAAAACAAAGTGACAGTTAATAAAACAAAATCATTTTAAATAATTTCCATTATTTAAAAGGAGAGAAATGTTAAATTAGGTAATTAAATAATTAAAGATAATCATTTAATTTAGAGGATTATGATCGATAATTAAATAAATTAAACAATTTATTTAATTATGAGAATTAGTGACATATTAAATAAACAAATAAAATTCATTTATTTATTAATGAGGAAGAATAAATGAATACAGGTAATTAAATAAATTAATAAATTAATTTAATTGTAAGAAGACAATAGACATGAATTAATTGAATAATAATCAATTACTTAATTAATAGTCGAATGTGGATTGAAGACATAATTAAATGTCATAATTATGTTAGGATGAAAGTGGTAAAATAGAGCTTGCAAGCCTAGGTCATTTTTATTGGGCTATAATCTGCAAATTCTATGAAGAACATTTTGTAAATCAATTGTTATGGCTCAGTAAACTTTATACTCTACAAGTGCTTCTAATTTAAGCAGGAGGTAGAGGATTGTATCAATGCAACTGTATTCATTCTACAAAGTCACTAAGTGGTTGCCCTTGTCCTCATATCAATACTTTTGTCCTGCTGCGACTAGAAGTATTGTTTCTTGTTATAAGCCCTAATTGTACAAATCTATATAGTAGATGGCATATGCTATGTAACCAAGTTACATGGAATAGTTGAAGCCAAGGAGTATGTTACTATTGCAATGGTTTCATTTGCAGTTCAAAGATAATAAACAATTTATCTCTTTTTCTATTGGCTGGAGCAAGTCTATTATTCATTTTTGTTAAAGTAAATTAGGAAAATAGGAGAAAATTATATATTTTACAAATATTTAATCATTGGATGCAAATTATGTCAGCCTTGGTAGTGGGGTGGTAGGTACTGAAGTAGTCAATACATGTTTAATGCATTAAATGATATGATTGGCAGGTTAGAAACAATAGTCTATTAAATGCAAATAGTGTGAGATTTGTAAGTGGGCTTGTGGGTACGTAAGTTGTGAATGCATAGCTAATGCATGGAATTCTAAGGAAGCAATGAGTTTCATTTATTTATTGTCTGTTGAGAAACTTGTGTGTTTTTAGCTCTGGATTCCCCTCTTCCATGTTTTCTAAGTCTCTGAGGCCCTTGAATGTTGGAGGAGCTATAGAGTTTTGTTCAAGAAATTTTCCCAATAGCTTAGTTTTTGTGGCTAAATCAGTAACCATTAGCATTCACTTTGTAACAAAACATAGTAAATGCATGTAATGCCCCGCCAAGTAACCTTAAAGGAAGTTGCAATTAACATCATAAGCGAACCAATTTTTTTTTATAAAGTGCATTTAACATACATATTCACTTACTAATTAACAACAACCTCTAAGGCTACAAGGTTAGGATTACTTAAACCCACACATACACATCACATATAACCATAGCCTTATGAACTTTATGAAATAAACATCATACATCATAAGAATACCACATAACATAATAAGATAATCAACCAAGATACAATCTCATAAGTATTATCTTAAACCAATAGTTACATCACTCATTCCCAGAATGAGGCAATAGTACTCAAGGTTATAATTACAAACTTCCACCTCATAAACATAAGAGGGATAAAATAAATTATACAAGTTAAAATATTACAATGCAAGTAATTACCACAAGAACCGCGAGCTATCCATTTGGATGTCTCGCCACCAAGTACTGAAGATAGATGGGGACCCAACGGTTTTGGTGCATGTTCCACCCAGCCAATGTGGTACCCGAAGGCCCACCCCCCATGCTAGGAGATAGTAACAAAGTAACATGGACAAAGATCTACTACTTCTAATCAAAGGCAAACTCATACTGACTCAAACTGACATAACCAAATAAATGCCATCAATAAGTACAAATCCAGTTCAACTCAAGTATAACACAAGTACAAATCAAACATCACTGACATAGGTCACATTGCTTCCAGACATAAAATAAATCAAGTATGTTCAGAGAACCATACACATAAAACAATTAACAACAATTGTCCTAGATAGAGTGTCATCGCAAGGTTTGTCATGAGATCTCCTCTAGGCATTCTTCATAGGCTCCAGAAATCTTGATGGCCTCAACCGAATCCCGGCACTCCTACTCACTCATGCGGAATCAACTACCTCTCGTAAGGACAAGATAGTTGATCTTGCCATTCCAAGCCTTCTCACTCATCCCAAGTCTAAACAAGTCTTTGTGTCTATGAATGAGGATTAAATTATTTTGATTAGTGTGAATTGCATCCTAATCATTTAAATACATTAATTTAGTTGTCATTTGATTAACTCACTTCTGAAGGTTACCCGGTTTACCACTTTGGGCTCCGACCCCTATCAAAAGCCACTCTTCTAATAGACAACGTACTCACAACCAATCACCAAGGGAAACACAAGTGCATACAAACTAGGCATCATAACCACTCCAACTCAAAGAGGATACAAATAATAGAACTCACTCCAAACATCTTGGAGGCAACAAACACATAGTCCACTCCTTTCACAGGAGGCAATAAGATGAAACCACATAACAAGGTCACTCCATATAAGGAGACACGGATCCCATAATCTGCTCCTAAATCAAGGAGGTACAAATATCCCCGTTCGTGAAAATCGGGTAAAACTGAAAAGACGCTATGCACTACCCAAGGGAAAACAATTGGATGGCATAAAGATTCAACAACCCTTATCCTCTAAAATCTTCTAGAAGACTTATAATTTAGGACCAACACTAAATCTCAAAACCAACAATGCAACTTGACGACATAGCAACAAAAGCATTCAAGTCATTAATCAAATCTAATATTTGGATTTCCTAAATTTATACTCATTCAATAGGTAGTGTTGACAAAGTCAAAAACACGATAACTAGATCATCTAAAATAATCATAACCTCTATTTCCCTTTTCAATATTGGAAATCTAAAACAATTAAACTTACTTCCTTTTACTGAATACAGAGAATTAAATCCTTTAAGATAATCATGAGGAAGATACTACTTTTGGATATACTAAATCCATATCTCCTTCATAATCCAATCACAATGATTCAATTAATCTAAATATAAATTAATAAATCACATAATCGATTGCCTCATCAATAAAACAACTTCTTAATTTACTTTTAAATCGACACAAATCTATGCAAGTAACTCTTTCCATTTCCTAACCAAATCTTACGTCTCATTCAATTTTCTATTTACAACATTCAGTCACTTTAATATAATAACATATTGTTTCTCTAACCATTTTCCATATATACTAATCAATCCATTTTTAAATCTCTATTCAATAATATATTGTATGCATCTTATTAAAATAAAATACGATAATAAATTTTACACTTAATATATATATATGCTCCATATTATATAGACACCAAATATATATATTAATAAATTTAATTACATATATTTTTTAATATTTCATTCACAATGACTAGATTACTCTATGGAACTAAATAAAACATAATAACTATTTGCCTTTTTCAATATAGTTAGTTCCTAAATTTACTTCTAATGCAACCTAACACTATTGCAAATAATCTTTTCAATTTTCTATCCGGAGTCTATGTCTCTTCAACTTATCCATTTAAAAACATGCAATTTCATCAATATATAAAAATATCTTTTGGCTTATCTATTTGACCACGCATTCATATTGTTTCTAATTAAATCTCATTAATTAAAACAAACATTTAAATATAAATATTTATATAATTCTTCAATATATTTAAATATCTTTTTCCTTATCAATTTTAACTACACATTCAAAACTTATCTTTTAAATTCTACATGCAAAGCTAAATTACACGCACTTAAATAAAACAAGGTAAATACTGATTGAAAAATACTCATGGATATATATATACATTTCAATATATTTTCTTCAATCATATTAACAAAATAAATATTCCCTTAAATCAAATAATTATTTCTATTAAAAAAAATATCTTTCTCTATACATTTTCTACGCATACTAATCATTTCTTTTAGAACACTAATAATACCCAATTTGCAAACAACAGAATAAAATAATATAAAATATTATTTATTCTCTCAAATGGATATATACTAAATATAAATTAATATATTTAAATATATTTAATCATTAACATATCTTCTATTTTTTACAAAATATCAAATTGTTTAATTCAAAATAAATATCCTTTATCATCAATTTTCCAAAATATAAATATATTTTTCCAATTAAATCAAATTAATAATTGGACCTTTTACACATGAATTTAAATTCCACAATTAAATTTTAAATTATGCATTCTTTAAATCAAATATATATTCCTCCTTCAATTAAACTTTAACATGTCATTTTAAAATAACCAATAATTTCCCCATATGTTTATAATTTTAATTCCACTAATCTGATATACAAATTTTATTTAAAAAAAATATAAATAAATATAATACTTTAATATTATAAATTATAATATAAAATATTTTAATATTATAATAACAATACATAAAATATTAATATTTATAAATATCAATTTATTATTATTTTATTTTCAGAACAGCCATGGGAAAATAACTTAACAGCAGTCTCATGTTTCAAGCATAACTCAAAAACTACAATCTGGGTATTTGCGATTTTTTGACAGGGGTAAGAAAATTTCAAAATGCAAAAACCTTTTAAATTTCCTGACAACCCAGTTTGTGTAAGTGAAGTTATAGGCGACACAACCAAACCATTTTACCATGAAAAATATAACTGTACAACAGATTTTAAAATCCGTTTTTTAATAATAAACAAAAGGTTTCATTTTCTAAAAACATTCTAAATGCATTGTTCAATCTCTATGTTTAATTTTAATAACAACAAAATCGATTTCCCCAAATAATTTAAATTCAACTGAGATTTTCACAATTTTCACTCAAGAATTTTCACAAGCAAAGGCTGTAACTTTGTTTAATTTTTTTCTTCTAATATCAAATTTATTTTTTAAAACAGATTTAACAAACAAATCTTTAATCATTACTATTTTAAAGAAAAACAATCAAGAACAATAAAACACAAATAGGAAAACCTGGTACAAGAAGCTACAGGAAGAGATGAATTTCTAATGCAAGTCTCCTCCAAGGATTTCCTGAAATTTCTTCAATCCTCCAATGAAACCAATCCAAAATCCAACAAATGCAAACAATCTTTCCTTCAATCAATTCTACAATCAAACTTTCTTCAAACCCTTGTGCAAATTTTCCAAAATTTCTTCCCTACTGTAAAAATGTATTTTTCTAAAAACTTTCTACCCTAAAATTAAAACATGTATTCTTTATAAATCAAAAATACCTAATACAACCCTAATTCACATTACATTTAAATTAGATATTTCAATTTCAATTTCAATTTCAATTTTTATAACCCTAATTCACATTACATGCAAATTAGATATTAATTTCAATTTTAATTTTAATTTTAATTTCAATTTCAATTTAAAATGCAATTTCAAATAATAAGTTAATTTTCAAAGTTGCAACTAATTTCCCAAATAAACATTTAATTATAATTTCCAATTTAATTCCCACACGTTGAAATTAAATTCCAAATTTAATTTTAATTCTTTTATTTCATTTCATTCTCTTGCATCACGTTTAATTAATTAATTTAATTATTTAATAACTAAATTTAACCCCCTTGGATTAAATTTAATTAATTAAATAAATTAAATATAATTAATTAATTTAAATATAAACTTTTATCCACATTGCATTATTTAAATTAAATAACCATCGACATGATTTAAATGCAATTATTCTAAATATCTATTTCCAAATCAAGAATTCTTCAGAATTAAATAACATCAAAGCAAGATAGATAATGACTCGACACACACAATTGACGACACACTAAGGCTAGGGTGTAAACTTGACACATGTTACCTAGCTACTATCTCTCGTTCAACTTAACCGTTGGATCGACACGCTCAAACTTGTGAAACCAGGTAGAGTCGATGTCATGTACCTGCAATCTTGCAACCAAGTAAACAACATCATACAATATATCCAGCATATAATACACACCGTGAAGAAGGAATTACGGATTCGTAGGGCGCTCGCAAGTGAGTGATGCGAACCCGTCTTCTTCACCAATACACTCATCGAAACTGACACTTCCATCATAATTCCAATAGTCTCATAATAACATCTCATGTTAACTCTACAACATCATTAGTCCATAATGCATGTGAAACAATAATCAGATAACCACATCCCACAATAATAATTGTCGCTCAATAATAGCGATCAAAACATCATAACAAAATGTATCTAGTATCAAAGTAACTGCAACCAAACATAACATAAAGCAACTTGAACAAGAGACAAAACGGAGGGGTATTACAATGCACTAAACATTTTTAGCTAAGAAACTACATCAAAAAGTGCCTTAAGAAACATGATCTTTCAATGTGTCTAAGATTTATGTATTAGAAGAGTTGTGAACAATAAAGGAGAACATTGGTTCAAGAATTTGAGTTTCCAAATAAACAGATGGACATAGTGAATGGCATGTCATGTAATTCATAAACATGAAACTATTTTTTTGCCCAAAAGCATGTTATTTTTGCAATAAAAAATATACATAATTGCAATTATGGAATATGCAATTCATTTGTTGAATATTTGCCGAAATTTATAATACCTTCCTAGTCTCCTAATTTTCTTAAATAAAAATCAATAATAGACCTAGTGAATTAATCATGCATTCATTGCTTTTGTGCCAACCGGCCTGCTATCAAAGCTTGTGCAATTTGCATCGAATGATTAAATATTTGCTAAAATATATAATGTCCTATTTTCCTAATTTACTTAAACAAAATTGAATAGTAGACCTACTGGAATTTAATGCAATAGTTGTAGATTGATCGACAAGCATTCCATATCCAATGTACATCATATAATTGCAACAGTAACTTGTCTTTGAGCAAAATGTCAGGCACATGAAGTGCATGATGGCAGTAAAGATGATACAATTTGCATTCAATTCTTAATTTTATCATTTTAATTTGTAATACTTGCTTGGCCAATCAAATTTGATTGTCTTGTAGTAGGTCTACTATCCATTTTAGTTTAAGTAAATTAGGAAAATATGGGAACATTATATACTTAGGATTTATGGACATATTTTTCATGTTTTAAAACCATGATTTATCTCTTTTGCTATTGGTATAGCTAGACTGGAGGTTTAAATATTAATTAATTTCCTTTCAAATATTAATCCACTTACATCATTGAAAAGACCCACCAAAAACAATTGGTATCAAACCATTAAAGTGATGCATTAAGGAACGGAAACAACATCAAAAAGTTCTTTGAGAAACACAATATGTTGAGGCTAGTGGTATGCAACAATCCCAATACCTCGTAGTGTTTCAATGGTGAACATGTATAGATGGGAATACTTGTCTATGCTTTGTTGTGCTACATACCTTCTAGATGTCAACTAAGTGCATGGATAGTGAGAATGGCAAGGGTTTTACATGTGAATGTGTGAGAATATAGATTTGAAATAATTTTTTCCCTTCATTGATGCATTAATATGGTAGCCTATTCTTGCTACATAAAGCAATGTTGTTTTAGATCTTTGAGCAAGGTCTTGTTCATCGTGAAGGCATACAATGCATTAACTATGGATTGATTGCTTTGATGGGCACTAGCCTACCAGCAAAGCTTGTAAAATTTGGATTTAATGACTAGATGTTTGCAACAATTTATTGTATCCTTCTATTTGGCTTATTTTCTTAAAGAAAAATGAATGATAGACCTACTTGAAAAAATAGAGAAAGATATAAATGATAATTTTCAAACAAAAAAATATGTTCTCAAGTGTTGTCTATAGAAATAAAAGCAAAAATCTTTAGATTATAGAATTTTATTTGTTAGCAAGGGTTGTGTATCAAGTGCAATGAGCACATTTTCAGTGACAAAGCTCATACAATTTGGGTTTAGCTCTTAATTATTTGGCAAAATTTATTGTGTGCTTTTGTGTTTCATGTTTATGAATAAAATGTTGTATGTCATAGACTCTGCTCATTTGTCTAAATTTTACTTGTAACAAGAACCACTGGTTGCAATCGAAGTAGGAGACAGAGATCTATATTGTTGCAAATAGACTTGGTTCTTCAACAACAAGTTGTAAGGTCAAATTCTTGTATTATTCTCCCGCTTTATTTGCAATGAAATTTAATTCTCCCAATGCGTCTAAGAATTATGTATTGGAAGAGTTGTGAATAATAAAGGAGAACATTGGTTCAATAATCTAACTTTCCAAATAGATAGATGGGCATAGTGAATGACATGCCATGTAATTCATAAACATGAAACTATTTTTTTCGATAAACATGTTGCTTTTTCAATCAAAAGTATTCATAATTACAATCATGGGATGTGCAGTTCATTGGTTAAATATTTGTGAAAATTTATAATGTCTTCCTACTGCCCTAATTTTCTTGAACAAAAATCAATAATAGACCTAGTGCATTAATGATACAGTCATTGCTATAGTGCCTGTATCAATGGGTTATTTTTCAGGCAATGGTTTTAGCGGATTAGATTAAATAAAACCCAAAGAAATTATGGAATACAAAGAAAGCAAATAATAAACGATTATATCAGATATCCATCAAAGCTTCCATGATTCACTTCCATAACACTTCCTAGCTTGTAGCATATGATTGTTGCCCTCAGATTTGTGTGTGTGAGAAAATTGACTATGACCATGTCCTATGCAAGTTTTGAAGGATTTTAATGACAAAAGACTATGACAAATGAGTATGCCTATGCAAATTAAATTCTAAACATAAAATGTCTATATTAATGAAGTGGTCTTATAATCATGAAGTGGTATTTTAATAATGAAGTGGTCCCTAAATTGTGAGAAAAATTGACATTTTATAGAAAATGCAATTTTGGATGGACGGACGAGATTAAAAGCTGACAAAGCCTAAAATAAGTGGACGAGATTCCATGTGACAATCCCTAATTAGGGTTAGGGAAAGATTGTTAAATGAGTGGTCAAGATGTCATTTGATAAAATCAAATCGATGGTCGAGAATAAATGTGATAATTAGTCAGAAAGGTAAAGATTTTCGAAAATCAAGAAGATAAAGACTGCTTGATTTGTAAAATTTGAAAAATCAAGAAGATAAGAGTTGAATTGAAAAGCAAATTTTTGGAAAATCAAGAATTTGCTCAATTACTTGATTTTTGGAAGAAGATTACCATTTTGAATTAAATTAATTCAAAATAAGGATTTTATGTGACAATAAATAATCTTTTTCAGATTATTTACTAAAATGAACTAAAGATAATAAAACAAAATCATTTTAAATAATTTCATTTATTTAAAATGAGAGAAATGTTAAATTAGGTTATTAAATAATTAAAGATAATCATTTAATTTAGAGGATTATGACCAATAATTAAATAAATTAAACAATTCATTTAATTATGAGAATTAGTGACATTAAATAAACAAATAAAATTCATTTATTTAATAATGAGGAAGAATAAATGAATAAAGGTAATTAAATAAATCAATAAATTAATTTAATTGTAAGAAGACAATAGACATGAATTAATTGAATAATAATGAATTACTTAATTAATAGTCGAATGTGGATTGAAGACATAATTAAATGTCATAATTATGCTAGGACGAAAGTGGCAAAATAGAGTTTGTAGGCCTAGGTCATTTTTATGTGTCTACAGTGCCAACCAACCCACTGCTAAAGTTTGTGTAATTTGCATCGAGTGATTAAATATTTTCCAAAATATATAATCTCTCATTTTACTAATTTACTTAAACAAAAATGAATAGTAGACCTAATCCAACCAATAGAAAAAGAGATAAATCATGCTTTCCAAACATGGAAAATATGTCCATGAATCCCAAGTATATAATATTCCCATATTTTGCTAATTTTCTAAAACTAGCATGAATAGTAAATTTTTAGATTATAGAATTTGATTCGTTGGCAAGGGTTGTGTATCAAGTGCATTGAGCACATTTTCACTCAAAAAGCTCAGACAATTTGGATTTAAATTCTTAAATATTTGGAAAAATTTATTATGTGCTCTTGTGTTTCATGTTAATGAATAGCATGTTGTATGTCATGGATTGTGCTAATTTATCTGAATTGTACCTGTAACAAGAACCATTGGTTGCAATTGAAGTGTGTGACAAAGATCTATATCGCTGAAAATAGACTTGGTTCTACAATAACAATCTGTAAGGTCAAATTATTGTATCATTCACCCGTTTTTTCTGCAATGAAATTTAATTCTTCCAATGTGTCTGAGAATTAAGTATTGGAAGGGTTGTGAACAATAAAGGAGAAAATTAAGAATTGAATGTACGTTGTGTCAGCTTTACTGTCATCATGCACTTGATGTGCCTGGCATTTTTCTCAGAGGCAAGTTAATGTTTCAATCAAGGTAAGTCACTATTGTAATTGTATAATGTACATTGGATTTGGTACACTTTTCGATCAATCTATAGCTATTGCATTAAATGTCTGCATGGTCAATGAGATTTTGTCCAAAGTATACAGTTTTCCCTTTCATAATTCTCATTTATTTACTATGCCTAGATTCCAAAGAAAACAATTGCATATGTACCCTACTTCTCAGTTTCAATTGTTTCATGTTTATGAGTTGGATAGCATATGTCAATTGCTTTATCCATTTACTATAGCTTGTTTATTAACTTCAATTTATAGGGCTTCCTAAGTTAGGTTTAGTGTTTAGGAAATGTGTGTGTACATTATTTGCAAAGTTAACTCAACATCCTGAAGTAATTGGTAGTTGTATTTGATACAGTTCACATCTTCAAGTTCTTTATAGAAAATATAGTCATAGCCATTTGAATGTGTTTGAACTAATCCTCAAATTTATCATACATTGAATCTTTGATTCTCTAAAAACTAAAAAAAGCAATGTGAACTGTAAAACTGTGCGGAAGCATTGGAAAGCTACCGTTGTGCTATTCTACAACAATTTTTTGTTGTTTTGCAGATGAACTCTTTCTTGAAAACAATAATACATATTTTTCTTCCTTAAGATCAGTTATCATAATATTTCATGTGCTTTTCAAATATAGGCTTTTGAACTTTATTGTAGTTATTGGATAGGATTGCTAATTCATTAATCCTATGTTATACATTGTCCAACATGACCTTCAAAGCTCTAAACCTTTCTTATATTTTTGGAGATTATTCCAAGTAGTTTGATCGAGACCATTCATGCACATATTTAACAGTTCTACCCATTTTGGTTCTTTACCCCTAGTGTGGTTCTGCTTGCTTGCTCACAAAGTTGGCTTGGCTATAATCATGTATTTACAAAAAAAAAGTTCTTCAGAGCATTTCTAGATCATACTACAATGCATCAAGCAAAGGGAAAATTTGTTTGAAGTCAATATTGTCAACTATTTACATGTAACACCCTTACATTGTCACCATGCATGAATGTACCCTACATGTGGTAAGTATGAAGGGCATGGAAGCATAGACAAGCCTTCTTGTTTATTCCTATTTACCATTGTAACTTTATTGTAAAACAATATTGCTTTGTATGCCTTGCTAAGGCTATTGCATAGTGACAGTAAACTATTAGGCATTGGGATTGGCCCCTATTTCTAGCCCCAACATATCATGTTTTCCAGAGTAGCTTTCAATCTGATATGTCTACTAAAAAATGTTCATTGCATCATCTATGTTTTGTTACTAGAAAATCCACAATTTTAAAATACTATTTTTTTAGAAAATTTTGTCTCATATGTTTTTGGCAATATGACATCCAATTTTCCCATTTTTGGATTATTATTTCGATTAATAAACTCTTCACATTTGTACTAAAGCAATCTTTAAAAATTGAAAAATTCCATGAATGCCAATATGGCAATGGACAACACAGACATCATAGCTTGTAGAAATTCAAGTCTTGCTCTATGGTTTGCTGCCAATAAGCATTTCATGTCCCTAGCTTTTTGCCATCAGGCAAGTTATTGTTGCAATCAAACTAGGTTGCTATTGTAATTGTTTGATGTGTCATAGGCAGTTGACAATTAGTTCAAGATGTTGAGTTAACTATGCAGACAATATATGCACATGCTAATTGAATGGGCAAATGTCCTAAATACTAGACCTAACTTAGAAATGTTATGAAAGTAGGGCACTATTGCAATCTTTTTTTTGCAATTGAAAGATAGTAAACATAGAGGAATTATGACATGAATAACTGAATGCTACATAAATTATAGAATTTCACTAGTGCCAATATCAAATGCATATCCAACGATTTGCTAAACTTTGGAACAAAATAGACCAACATGATAAATTTTTGCAAACATTCAAACATTAATTTCAAATTTTGTGAGCTTTGTTGATAAAATACTGGCCACTCAAGCAATTAATACATAGTTAATGCATTGAATGCCTTCACAGTTGATAAGACCTTGCTCAAGGCATTCAATTTTCCCTGTGCTAATTCTTGTTTGTTCATTGTCTATCAATTGTAAATGAAACCATTATAATATTGACCAGCTCCTTGGCTTCAACTGTTCAATGTTAATAGGCTAAATAGCATATGTCATATACTATGCCTATATGTGCAATTAGGCCTTTTAGCAGTAAGAAATACTTCTAGTTGTAGTGGCATAGAGGTACTTATATCAAGACAAGGGCAAGAAGCATTTATTTCTATTAAAAGGTCACATTAGAAAACTGGGAAAAAAATTCCTCGGTCCTTAGAAAGAAGGCAAAAAAACTAACGAAAAAGGCTTCGCTGGTTAATAAAAACTTTATTAAAATGGCTAATGGCCTATTTAATAACAAACTATTAGGTTTAGTGAGTTATAAGAATTGATTTACAAAATTTCTTTCCCAGGATTTGCAGATCATACTGTAATGCATGAAGCAATGTACAAATTTGTATCAAGTCAATATTATCACATTTACACGTAACAACCCTACCATTATTACCATCCATGTGCTTATTCCACCTGTGCCAGGTGTGCAAGGAGTGGGAGCCTACACAAGCCTTCTTGTTTACACTTGCTTAGCATTGTAACCTTACTCTAATAGAGTATTAATTTATCAACTATTACGATTGGTTCCTTATGCTGACATGAGCATATCATGTTTATCAAGGAAATTTTGCATGTTGTTTTGGTTTAATATGTTGATTTAACTTTGTAAACAATATATGCACAAATTTATTCAATGAGAATATGCCCTAAATACTAAACCTAACTTAGAAATCCTACGAAGGTAGGTTACTGTTGCAATGTTCTTATTTGCAATTGAAACATAATAAACAAAGAAAAAATATCACATAAATAACTAAATGCTACATAGATTGTAGAAATTGACTGGCACCTTGCTCAAATCATTCACTTTTCCCTTTGATAGTTCTCATTTGTTGTAGTGGTCACCTACTCCCTCACTTCAACTGTTCCATGTTTGTGGGTTGCATAGCATATGTCATTTACTATACCTATTTTCCATGTTGGCCCTTGTAACATAAAGCAGTGTTTCTAGTTATCAAGTATCACAATCAGACAGATGAGCCACTCACTAGTAGTGCATTGTTCCTATGGCTCCTCCCGCATTCGAGCGCTAAATAGAATAATGAACATCGAAGATGAGAGCACAAAGCTAAAAACATACAAGCTTTTCAAGAAACAATAAACAAAGGAGAATAAGCACTGATAAAACCCAACATTCATCTAAGATTTCATGAATTGACTATGCATTCACTATTTGTGTACCCTCCAACCCTCCAACACTTCTCACAAAATTTGCATTTCATGCATTAAACATGCATTCATTGCTTGATGATAAAATTTGCAAAAAAAAAAGACCACTGTGATAGATTTTTGTAAACATTTAGACATTAAATAAAAATTTAGCGAGCTTTGTAGGTAGATTGATGGCCACTCAAGCAATGAACACATATTTGATGCATTCAATGCCTCCATAGTCACCAAGACCTTGCTCAAACCATTCAATTTTTCCTATAACATCAAGCAATACTTTTAGTTATCAAGTATCACAAACACATAGATGAGCCACTCACTAGTAGTGCACTGTACCTACCACTCCTCTCGCATTCAAGCACTACATAGAATAAAAAACATCAAAGATGAGAACCCAGAGCTAAAAGCACACAAGCTTTTCAACAAATAATAAACAAACAAGAATAAGCACAAATAAACCCAACACTCACTTGAGATTTCATGAATTAACTATGCTTTCACTGCTTGTGTACTCACCAACTCTCCAACACATCTCACAAAGTTTTCATTTAATGTATTAAACATGAATTCACTGCTTCAGTACCCACCAGCCTGCTAGAAAATCTTGTACAATTTGCATCCACTGCTAGAATATATAATGTCTCCCTATTTTACTAATTTACTTAAACGAAAATGAATAATAGACCTACTCCAACCAATAGAAAAAAGAGATAAATCATAATTTTCAAAGACAACAAATATCTTGGTATGCTAATACATCTAGTGGTAGTAACACATAAGCACTAATATTAGGACTAGGGAAGGAAGCATTTGCTACTATTAGAAGGTTTGATTAGAAAACTGGGAACAATTTTCCTTTGTTTCTTAAAAAAAGTAATTTCTTTTTTCTAAGAGCTAGTAACCTATTTAATGACAAAGTACAAAGTTTACTGGGCTACAACAATAGATTTACAAAATGTTCTTCACAGTATTTGTAGATCGTACTCTAATGCATCAACCAAGGGACAACCTTGTTTCAATTCAATATTCTCACACGTTTACACGTAACATAAAAAGGAACGAAGGAACCTAGAGCTAAAAACACACAAGATTTTCAACTAACAATAAACAAACAATAACTAGCACAAATAAAACCCAACACTTTTGTTCAATTTCATGAATTATGTATGCATTGAGTGTTTGTGTGCCCACCATCCCTCCAACACATGTCACACAAATTATTGTGGGTAGATATGTTACCTTAGGATAATCTCATAAAATGAACGTGCATATGAGAAATTTGAGCAACATATTTCCTTTTGATTACTGCCATATCATTATGTTCAATTAATACTAATATTTTTCAATGTCCGTATAGACCTTGGTTATATAATTGGTGGATAGTTCCCTCAATATATGTTGGCACTGCATTCTGCAAACTTAGTTGCTTTTGTGATTCACTATGTTTTGTTATAAAGTAGATGTTGTTGCCTAGTGATTTACCCACAAAAACTAAATTAGTGAAAAAATTGCTCATACAAAACTCGATCAAGTATCAACTGAATCTTTGCATAGTTTGCATTTAATGCTTAAATATTTGTCAAACTTTATCATTTGTTTCTATTGTTCTACCTTTATTTTATCTATCCTCTAATTCAAAGTACAGTAATAAATTTTGATCAACCATCTAAGCTTATGAAATGCAAAGCAAGTGATTTCAATAGTGTTGGTCTAGCGCTTACTGCATTAATTGAACTTTGATTTCTTTATGTTTATGAATAACATATAACATGTCATCGACTATGCTAATTTGTCTGATATGCCCCTGAAATAGGAGTCATTGCTTACAATTTGAGTGGGAGAAAAATATCTACATTGGTGCAAATATAGTCAATTGTTGAACAAAAAAATGCAATGTTAGATTCTTGGATCAATGTTCCTTTTTTGTTTGCAATGAAAAAAATGATTTTTTATGCAAAAGATCAACTTTGTTGCCCTTCATTTATGTGCAGAGTGCTAAATATTTAGCATATATACATATTAAGGCCAATTATCATTTTCAACAATCTAATACTTGATGCATTTTGAATGGAAACAAGATATAAAAATATAGAAATGATAGACATTGATAGGTATGAATATGCAAACTGCTCACAAGTTTGCAATATATACAATGTGTATACACCTAAAATTGGTCTAGAGCATCCGATTAATTAAATACTAATTATTTGATTAATTATCCTAATTTCCTCTACTGTTTAAATAAATAGAAATATTTATTTAATATAGTTCACATCTAATCTCGTCTTAATTAAATAAACAAAAATAAATACTTTGTTTGATTTAATTATCATTTCCTTATTTCAATCTATCACATCGTTTCTAAATTAATTAAATAAAGATCAAAACACTTTATTTATTAATTGCCATTATTCTTCTATTTTAATTTAATAAACAACTATCCTATAGTTTGTTTTATTAAATTATTTATCTCTCCTTTGTTAATTCAAATAAATCAAAAATATTTGAATTGTTGCACAAGGAATATTCCGATCTATATTCTCTCAAAAACGAATTAGATTTCCTGTGTCTAAACCATGTCTAATTTATGTCAAATTAATTGATTGAAACTTCACGGGAAGTTTTGGAGACAAATTTGGAATTTGATCTCTCAATCTTCCTCCATCAATCTTTCCTCTTCTCTTGCCTGGTGTTTTCATGGGTAGAGACAACCTCCCTCTTTCTCTCAATCTCCTCCATCTCTCACCATTCAATTCTTCAGATTGAATCCAAGCTTTTCAAAGCTTTCCCTGTGCATTTCTACAGCCAGGAAATCTATAAATACAACCTCATTCAACCAAGAAAAGGATCCAGATAATCAAGCTTTTGCACTCTTACTCTGCAGGGATCTGGATAATCAAGCTTTTGCACTCTTACTCTGTAGGAATCCAGACATCAAGCATCAAGCAATCCAGTTTTCAACCATGCCTGCCTTCTGTAGCTGCAATTATCTGTTTCATATCTATGTCATGCTAGTTTAATTGATTTATCGTTTAGCATTACATTATCATCATCTTGTTCTTCAGATAGTCATTTTAACAGTCTTATTTGCTTACACAATCTGAGAGCAATTTAGATTTAATAAATCTTTGGAGATAGAGAGCAATAGGACGCTTTCAATTGATTACTTTATTGAATTAGTTCACTATTCACCACTTACACAATGTACTTAAAAATAGCGGGCTATGTAGAGTAGGCACATTTAAGTACAATGTTGGAGACTGTTTGTTTGACTTGTTACAAGTATTGTTGAACAATCAGTATACATCAGTCGAGCTACGAAGTGGAACAGTAGATTACTTCTTGAGTTTCTTTGCAAAACGAGATAAAGATGCAATTAAATCATACAACCTCAAACTAGACCCTAAAACTTTGTATAGACTACACAAAGTGCCTGATCATGGCATATATCTACACAAAATGATCCAATCTGCAAATCCAGGTACCGACAATAATGAAATTGTCTTATGGGGAGACATGTTTTGTATTTAGTGGCTATCCAAATGGCTAAATATACAAATATGTGCCTAGTCAACGACATCAGGGAAAATTTACTTGCACTTTAACAATGTAGCCAATTTTCTAGCATATTCTATTATGTTCCATGATGCAACACCTCAAAATGGGAATTTTGAACCGCTTCTAAGAATTCAACCACACAATCTGAATGGCCAGCAACCAATAAGGTTAAATCAACTTAAAACGCTCATTAGAAACAATACACAATACCAAATTACCAATAGAAACAAAAGGAATAAGCTAGACAATAACAAAAGCAATTCCATTCATACAATCAAACAAAAGTATCTTAATCATAACTCTATTGTAATAATTCAACACCTTAACAACTTTATTAGAAATAACAATAAACAAAATTGACCTATACCTATGAGATCAAATAAGGAAAAAAAAATCAGCAGTAGAGCTTTATGAAAGAACAATTCAAGATATGTTGAAATACACATGCACAATTTCCCAAATTTTGTGTTTCAACAAAGATACTAAAATATTCAAAGACAAACAAAAGGAGATATATTATCAACTAGTACACTCAAGATCCATAACATTGACAGATTGCATATGTTGTATATGCTACTCCGCACTAAAATAATCCATGATACCAAAGTATGTCATGCCACACAAAATCCGAACTAATAAACCATTGTCATGTGTCTAAATTTTGTCCCAACTATAAGAACAACTTGTGTCACTTAGAATTGCATTTGCACAAATCTAGGAAGTAGGGTACAAAATATCTCAAATATGACTAATAGGTTTCATCATTAATGTCCATGTTGACATCAACATTATACAAAAAGCATTACCACAATCAACTAACAACACACAAACAATTGTTGTTTCACTCAAAAGACAATTGGAATACAAGAATGCATTTCAAAAAGGCATAATACAACCCAATATCGTCATGGAAGCTTTGGCTCAATTGTCAACAACAACACTATACAAAATGCAAAATGTTTTGGTAAACAAAGATTGGAAACATTTTTTGTATACCAATGATGAACTTGAAGAGAATACTGGACTTGTCACAACTGAAACTGAATCAGATAGTGACATAGAACATGAGAACCCATCTGAAACCTTGGTCCATGGTTTCATTGAATCTAGAAGTTTACATAGCATACAAGACAAAATCATTGAAATTGCACCTACAAAACAAAACTATCCATTTGGAACCTTTAAAGACAAATATGTTGAGGAGATGAATTTCCCAACATTATTCTTTGGCAAGCCACATGATGATGACATTCTAAAAAACTTTACAGACCAAAAAATTGCACAATGGGAATTTTTGCAATCAAACAAAAAGTTTTCATATCATGCAACAAACATTCAAAACTATCAAGATACTAATACTAAACTATCAAGATACTAATACTAAAAGTCTTGTCTACAATGTCCATAGGAATACGAAAGGGCCAACTAAAAGGGCACAAGCTACTCGCCAAGGACGTGAAACACAAACCAAACCTTGAGAGAATTCTACAATCAGATATTGGGTATGTTGACTTAAAAAGAATAAGAATATCCCAGACTATACACAACAACTTACAAATATTTTTTTTGCAATGATATGACAACTAGGACCACCAACATTCTTCCTCACTTTCACTACCATTGAAAAAAACTGGGATCCTTTAACAAGAACACTATGAGAATTACATAATCAACACCATTTAGGTCAAAAACAACAAGAGTCAATTGCTCAAACGAACAATGAAAAATTTGAATTGATCAAGAAGGATCCTATTACTTGTGTATGATACTATAGACATAGAATAAATGCAATGAAAAAATTGATGCTTGTAGATGACTCTATCTTTGGAAATGTTATTTATTACTTTTTTGTGACTGAGTTCCAAAATTGAGGAAACAAGCATGATCATATGTTAATATGGGTGAAAAATGCACCAATCTACACAAAAAATAACACAAAAATCATAGCTTTTGTTCACAAGTACATTACTTGTAGCATTGATCATTTTCAATTTGACTTGGCTAATTTACAAAGGCATCACCACACAAAGAGATGCTGGAGATCAAGGAAAACACTTTGCAGATACAATTTCCCTTTTCCACCAATGCGAGAGACACAAATACTCTTATCAATACTGGAAAATATTGAAACAATAACTTCAAATGTTGTCAACATTTTCTCCATATTGCAAAAAGAAGACTATGACAAAGAATACACTTAATTTAGACATGTTTTTAAATGACATAAACATAACTGAAATTGATTATATAACAACTTTAAGCTCTACACTAAACAAGCCAACACTTTTCTTACAAAGAAAACCATCAGAAATATGGAACAATAGTTTTGCAAGGAAAATACTACACCTTTGGAAGGCTAATACAGATGCCCAGTTTGTGCTTAATGCATATGCCACAATAATGTACTGCAACTCTTACATTGTAATGGTAGACAAATCAATGACATATGCATTCAAAATAATATGTAAAGACCACCAACAAGCCAATATTGATGCAATAAAAATGATAGGTAAACTTGGAAATGTGTTGTTGAACTTGCAACAAATATTAGCACAACAAGCTGCCCATATTGTTTTATCACTTCCACTAAAATTTAGTTCAAGAAAATGTATTTTCATTGACACGCTATCCTATAGTGACCGTACATTCATTCTAAAATCCATCAAATAATTAAACAATGAATTAGAGAACATACTCTTGAAATCTATAGTACACTATTATTTAATACGTCCTTAAACATTGATAGACATATGTCTCACATAATTCGTTTCAAGTTACAATAAAAACAAAACTACAATTGAAACCAAAGCTAAACTAAATGTAATACAATTTATTAACTTTAACAAGCACTTTGATCTAGAGAATCATTATAGAGAGAAATTAATGCTTTATATACCATTTACAATGAATGAGAGTATGCTAAAACTAAATTTTGACTCATGGGAACATACATACATGCATCATGAAAAAGCCATCGTGAAAAATTGTGCAAAGTTCACTCGCAACACGAGTTCTGCATGGGATGACATAGAAAAAGAACTCAATGATGTTGAGTCCCTTGACAATGACAACGATGATAATTCATTGACAACAACAAAAGCGAGGCAAAGGGAACAATATGAAATTCAAATAGATCTTCAAAACATGGGGTGCATAAAACCAAATACAACGTCGCACAATGCATTTGAAATTGCTAGGTATCCACAGATAATTGACAACAACGAATACTAAAAACTAAGGCAAATGTTGAACAAAGAACAACAAGCAATTGTTAAAGATGTTTTAATGAAAAAGATGAATAACATCTAAAAGCATTTGCATTGGTTCTTGACTAGTGGAGCTAGAACTGGAAAGACTTTCACTGCAAAAGCCATAAATCAAGCTCTGATTCACATTTATAGCAAGTTTATTGACAACAATCCAAAAAAACCAAAGGGCTTATTAACTATGTATACAGGTAAATCAACTTACAAACTAGGTGGATTCACATTACATTCAACATTTCACATACCATTTAACACATTAGATTTTCTACCCTTGGCTTCTGAGGCACTAGACACTATGATCAATTACATGTGCTTCTTATAGACGAAATCTCACTAGTAGGCTCAAAATTTCAATGCTACAATGATAGACAACTACAAGACATAATTCAAATGCCCACAATGTACTTTGGAAACCTTGATACAATATTTTATGGTGATCTCTACCAAGCACAACCTATCCTTGACTCCATTGTATTTGAAAATAAACCCACTGTAACTGAATTAATGTCTTACATTTTTTGGAAAGACAATGTAAAATGCTACTCATTGGTCATAACTATGAGACAAAAGGATGAAAATTTTATTGCAATCCTTAATAGAATATGAATAGTTATTCTAAGAGAGGGGGACCAACCACTGCGAGGCCCTAGGTCACAAAAGTACAAGAGCAAAAAGGCTACCCTAACTTACCTCACTTCAAAGGAAGGTTAGGATGAAAAGGATGAGAATGACGAGGACTATATGTCCTTCGATCACTCTGTGATCCCAAGAGTTGCAAGAAGACCAAATGAGTCACTTTTCTAGAGTCAACTCTACGTCTCAGGTAGCTCTTTGTCTAAGGAAAAAAGCGTGGTTTTGGGACGACAGTGCGGCGCGCTAATGTCTCACAAGTGCACTGGCATTCGTATGGCTAGAGAACCATAAAGACGAGATTGGAATCTCAAGAAAGGACTGATAGTCGAGTCTAATAATTTCAGGAAGCAAAGAATGAGACTAAGAAGAGAGAAAAGTAAATACAAAAGTGATAAAAGAGGTATATTACCAAGAGGGTGACGAAGATGATATTGTAGAATATCCTCCTCACCAACTTGCTTCAAAATATCTCCACCTGCACACAATAAAAGGAGAAATTTTTGTGGTTGTATAGGGGCCTGCATCAATTAGACCCCCCGTCTTGGTGTTTCCACCTCCACAGACAACTAAGTTTGGAATGATAGGAATAAAGATAAAGAAAGGAACTACAAGCTACCCAAACACAAAACACTACAAGTAGTACGTGCTTACTCAACCGAGAATAATAGGAGAGATTAGAGGAGCTTACAACCTCCATCCAATGAAATCAAGGCTTGTCGAGGAGAGAACGAGAGGGACTCAAGCGTCTGTTGTTGCGGTGTATGTCCTGCACTCGCCCTGTTGGAGTGATGGAATAGTGGATTGTTGTAATGGAGTGAAGGGTGTTGCTACAAAGCTTATGAATGCTTGATAATGGTAGAGAATATATGGAGGTATGGATTCAATATCTTTCCAAACTCCCCAAGTGAATGAGAGAGTGAAGAATATGAAGGAGAATGTGAAAAACAACCATATTCGCATTGGCCAGTCGAAGAAGGGCATTACACTTCGACTTCCAATCGAAAGTGTAACATCTCTGTAGTCTCCAACTATAGGAATCTGCCAGAGATGTAAGCGTTCCACACGAACATCTATGCAAGCGTCCTTGACCGAAACACCCCCATCGACACACAAATAAGGTGCCAAGTGGAATGCAAGCAACAAGCTTAAGTGGAATTTAGCCTCCACCTTGGGTTTTCTAAAGTGCAAAGGGGAATTTGTGTTAGGGGTACAAATTCATGCTCATACATTTTTCCCCCACTTTAGTGAGCACGAGTACTAATGAGTGCTTTGGTAAAGTAGAGTAGTAAGGAAGTAATCGAGTAAGAGATGTACACCTAAACCGATGAGGAAGCAAAGCATGGTTTGGCAAACTCAGAAGTGCAGGAAAGGACTTTGTAGTTCTATGAAACTACAAAGTTGAAGTATGAAAGGACCTCACAAGCTCACGGTCCTGTAAGGGGGTTTATCCTTCAAGAACTCTCACATGAAGGAAACCAAGAAAATCACCTTACAACCTCGTAGACCTGCAAAGAAGGCATCCCCCAAGAACTCTCACATGAGGGAGACCGAGAAAAGAACCTTACAGACTCGTAGACTTGCAAGGAAGGTATCCCCCAATAAATCTCACATGAGGGAGACTGAGAAAAGAACCTTACAGACCCACAAACCCGCAAGGAAGGTATCCCCCAAGAACTCTCACGTGGGGGAGACCAAAAAAAACACCTTACAGACCTGTAGACCCGCAAGGAATGTATCCCCCAAGAACTCTCACATGAGGGAGACTGAGTGAAGGGGACTCCATAGAGTCAGAGATGGCGACATGTTTACCCATAGATAGAACACATCAGGGAGTGGTTACGCATGCTAGTGAATGGACAGTCATGCAAACCATTGCTAAGTTGTAAGACTTTTAAATGGGTCCCTTGGGAACCCTTCAAAAAGAAGGAGGGTCCACTCAAGGGACAAACTGTTTGAAAGGTGAAGTCTAGTCGGGCTGCCCCCAAGTTAAAAGAAAAAATGTGAAGACTATCTAGTCGGGCTACCCCAAACTAGATGTCAAGGATGCGAAGTAGGTTTAGTCGAGCTACCCTCGGGCTAGATGCGAAGATGTGCAATTGGTCTAGTCGGGCTAGCTTCGGGCTAGATGCTAGTGAATGGATAGTCACGTAGACCATCGCTAAGTTGTAAGACTTTCAAAGGGGTCCCTCTGGAACACTTCAAAAAGGAGGTTCTACTCAAGGGACACACTATTTGAAAGGTGAAGTCTAGTCGGGTTTTCCCCAAGCTAAATGAAAAAAATGTGAAGATGGTCTTGTTGATTTGCTCCCGAACTAGATGTCAAGGATGCAAAGTAGGTCTAGTCAGGTTGCCCTTGGGCTAGACGTGAAGATGTGCAATCGGTCTAATCGGGCTACCCCCAGGCTAGATGCCATATAACTTTGTTGAAAACTTTTGAAGGGGTCCCTTGGGGACCCGATGTGAAAGGGAGGGGTCCACTCAAGGTAAACATTGTTCAAAAAATTAATATTTTATTTCTCGAATTGATTCATCATTAAGGAATCCTTTCAAAAGATGTTCACTTCATCAAGGAATTCAAAAGGAAGGAGATGTACTTATGCAAGGGGAAGAATAAGACCGTTCCCATTTCCGAGGAGGGTTTCCAAGTCCTTTCTTTATGAACCCATGATGAAGGGAACATGTTCCACTGGGGTTTTAAGTTGAGAATGCAATTTTAACAAAGAAGTATGTGAATGGGTCTTCAGGAAAAAAGATTCTTTTGGCCACGAATGCGTTTTCTAGAGGCCAAGTAATGTAGAAGAGGTGGTATAAAACATGAAAGGGACAACTCAATCAAAGGCTGGAGAAATATAAAGAGAGATGTAGAGAAAATAGATCACACATAAAGGGCACAGGGGGATCTGGTTTCGTGGGGTCAAATCTGCCTTTATTTATATATATTAGGTAACCACGGTAAGAGGAAAAAGATCATCAATCCTCAACCAGATCAGGAAGAATGTACGAAAGACAAAGTAAAATAAGATTTGGGTCAACATGGAAGGAGGCCTAAATTCTCCCAACGCTTTGCATCATCCCCCATTTATGGAAAATTAATCACAAACATGGAAGAATAGAGATACATATAGAAGAAGGTTCATGACACAAACACCACACCTATATCCAAGCACCAACAGGGGTGACAAGGTTCATCCAGGCACATGTAGCATGATCATGGGGGAACACATGTCATGACACACACACATATATAATCTAAAGATTAAGAAGAGGATCTCCCCCTAACACTGGTCAACTAAGAGGTCGTCAGCTTCCCACTATAGATCATCGTAGGAAGGATGACGAGCCTGCAATAGTGTAATGTTAAGGAGAGGATATTCTGATCCTCCCACAACAAGGGCCAAGGCAGAGGGACCTATAAGGTCTTTGTTGCTTAGCTCTTATGGGTCTAGGGTCACCGACCTAGTGAAGATTGTTGACAGAGTCGAAACTTCATCCACCAAGTTAAACATGCATTTAACAGGAGTTCCATGTTTCACCTCAGCGGATGGAGGAGTTCGCACCCGAGGTTCACTACTAGGCTCACCAAGAGATTCGAGAGCGGTGAAAAAATTAGGGGAGGCTGAGACCAGTTCCGTTACTAGGATAGAACAATTCAATTCGGGGCCACCTTTTGAAGAAGGTGGGCTCTTCTTATGTCTGCCATTGCTAGAGGGGCCACACTCTACCTTATTCTTCACCAGAGGAGGTGAAATCCCTACAGATTGAACAAGGAGGGTCAAGGGAGAAGAGGAAAGAACCACAGTGGACACAATCAAAGTGTTCACCATGTCCACGGGCTTTGGGAAAGGTGAGACATCTGGGATGAAAGTCAACAAGGGTAGCTCCGCCGAAGGAGTGATAGACACTTGCACCCTTCCAGGCGCATGTGCGTTCACAGCGGGAGCCAGAAGAGATTTAGAGACAGAAGGAGGGAATGAGGAGGATGCAATAGGAGATGTGGTCTTCTCCTCCTGCTTCTTCTATAAGGAGGCTTGCTCAGTTAGGAGAGCCTTTCGTCGATGCTTACGTTTGTGCGCAAGGCGGTTTCTACATCTCTTTGAACTGGAAGCCAAAATTTTCAAAGGGACATAAGGATCCTGCTCAGCCATGGGAGTATCCTCCACGACTGTCTCCAGTGGAAGGGTAGATTCCTGAATGGGAGAAGGAGGGGTAGGCTCAGAAACGGCGGGAGGAGTTGACTCTACCACCTTAGAGGTGGATCATTTCTTATTTGGGGGAACAGGAATAGGTCGAGGGGAAAACTCTCTCCACAAGCCTTTCTTTTTGTCGTACAAATAATACCAGGGTCCTGGGTACCCGTTAGGGAGATTTGATATCCTCACCTTGGGATTTTGCCAAGGAGGCATCATCAAACTTAATGGGTAGAACCCGGGTTTGTTCATGTAGTACTCTTCCCAAGAGAGGGGAGTGGACAAGTCAACTCAAGAGGGAGCGAGCTTCTCCTTTCCTTTTCGGGAGGAGGAGGTAGTTGGCTGCTCTACCATGGGAAGGGTCAAGTTCGGTTGTCCCTTGTCCCCAAATTTGTACTTCACATATTTATTATAAAGTAGGTTCGTTCTTTGTGGGAGTGGACCGACTGGAGTGGGCCAAAAATGATCCAATGAATATCCTCCACAGGATACCACATGTCGATATCCAGTGTTATGTACTACATGCACAAAATCTTCATGGGAAAACTTAAGGTACTTCTGAATCACGAAGGCGATCCCATTCATGGAAGCTAGCCAAGGTATGCCTAGCTTCACTTTGAATAGGTTCGACTCAAGGATGACATCAAAGATCATGTCTACACTTCTAGGTCACACTAGAACGGACAATGTTATCGATCCATAGGGTTTAAGATAAATTCCATCATGTGTCCGGATGATGGACTTTATTTTGTCGTATTCCTCCCTTTATAGGGAGTTTAAGAGTAACATCTCCTTCGTGATGACATTCACTCTACTCGTGGGGTCAACCAAGATCCCTGTCACAATGTTACCATTGAGGCGAGTGGAAATATAAAGTGGAGAAGGCTTTCTATTTGGTGGAACATCTTGCAAGGTAAATGTCACATCCAACAAGCTAGTCACAAGATGAGGAGAGGGAGTAACAGTAACCATGTTAACATACGCCTCAGGGTGAGAAGTAGAATCAACGAGATCAATAATCATGTTAGCAGAATGTGACGGAAACGGGTCCATGTATATCTGCAATTCACTATTAGATTTTGCCACTAATTTGTTCATGTTTTGTTTTCCTCCATCAAGACAGATACTACCGTCCTCGATGTGATCCTGTATCTCATGACGAAAATGCATACAACATTCAATATCATGTATGTTAACTTGATGGTACTGAAAATAAGTATTTTCTTCATACTAGCTAGGGTATGGTTCTCTAACTAGTTTAGGAGGTCGCAGGGTAAGGATCTTATTTTTCACCAACTTCTATAAGATGGAAGAATAAGATTTTGATAGCTTTGTGAACTTTTGATCATGTGTGAGGTCGTTGTTATCCACAACAACTACTACATTCACAATTATCTTACCTCTTCCCGAGATCGATACGATAGACCTTCCTTCAAAACGAAAGTGTGAGGGAGGACCCTCAAACTGAACCACCATTTGTTGGTACTCTTGTAGAGCCACACACAAGTGTGCAAACGAAGGATACTTCATGAGGGTGAACTTCTCTTGCTAAGACCTTTGTAAGTTCCCTATGAAGACCTTTTGTACATCAGAATTGGGTAACGAATACGAGATTTGTGAGAAGAGTGCTTGGTACCATGCTATAAAGTCTGTAATCTTTTCATTGTCCCCTTGTTTTCACTGAATAAGGTTTGAGAAGGTCATCTTTGGTCCGATATTCGTTTGGAACTATCTTAAGAACTAGTTCACAAGCTGATCGAATGTGAATATGGAATTATCGAGCAAAGAACAATACCAATCCAATGTTGTATCTTTGAGAGATTGAGGAAACAATTTAGCCATCAATGCATCATGATGGGAGAAATCTGTGCACAAGGTGTTAAAGGCAGACACATGTGTTTGTGGGTCCCCTTTACCACCGTATTTCTCAAATTTTAGAATCTCCATCCCTTGTGAGAAAGGAGTGTTTAGGATTACAACCAACAACGGGCTGTGTTAGAAGAATGGTTGAAAGATAGGTTGGGTCATGGCCTAGGACAGGTTCGTTAGTTGATTCTGCATATTCCCCATATTCTAGAGAAGAGTATTCAAGATAGGGTCATTAGAAGACAGAGGGCCGCTAGGACCACTACTAGAGGTGTCACCATTACCGTCATCAGAGCCGCCACTAATACCACTACCACCAGTGTGACCCCTACTGGCGCCACCACTATGACCACCACTAGAGCCGCCACCGATGCCGCTACCACCAGTGTGACTTCCTTCGGATCCACCTCTGCCAATGCCCCCACCGCCAAAGCCTCCACTTATCACTCCGCCAAATCCTCCACCACCAAAGGAGACATATGGGGTGAAGTGGAAACCCAAGGGGTTTTTATTTACTTTGATAGTCTCAAGACTTTCAGAAGTAGAGGGTATATTGACTGACAAGGCCGCTTCAACCATATATACGGATGTAGGAGGCATCGACACTTCTATTTGTTTCTCATGTTCTTCGAAGAGACCACCTCGTGCCAAGCGACCATGGCTCAAGGGGGCACATGCTTTAGCCAAACCAACAAGACTAGCTAAGAGCTCTACACCTATTCGATCCTTTTCCACCATGTATCTTATTTCACTGATAACTTTAGCAGCCCTAACCATCTTCGGGTTACCTTCCGGGTGGTTTTCTAGTGGAGCTAACCCTTTACCAAGGTTGATGACATAGTTGGTAGGAATATAGACAACCTCATGCTTATCTACGGATGAGGAAGTCGGTGATGTAGGAGGGGTAGGGACATGATCAATTTTGTCAAGAAACCTAGGTTCGCCTTGCGATACATGCTCCTACGTGGATGGACTAATCGCAATGCTCGAAAAAAGGCTAGTAGTGAAGCTAGTGGAGACCTTCGTCTATTCCATTGGAAGTTACCACAGACTTCTTCTGACAATATTCCCAAAGGTCATAGATTGGGTTGTGAAGCTCATAAAATTTCACAACTCACAATGGTACGATGACCAAGGGGTATAAGAGAAAAAATTTAGAACATCGATACAAGGATAGACGTTGGTTCAAGTCGGGTTCAACAAAAATGTAAGAGAGGGGGACCAACCACTATGAGGCCCCAGGTCACAAAAGGCCAAGAGCGGAAAGGTTGCCCTAACTTACCTCAGTTCAAAGGAACGTTAGGATGAAAAGGATGAGAATGACGAGGACTATATGTCCTTCGATCACTCTACGATCCCAAGAGTTGCATGAAGATCAAATGAGTCACTTTTCTAGAGTCAACTCTGTGTCTCAAGTAGCTCTTTGTTTGAGGACAAAAGCATGGTTTTGAGATGACAGCGCGGTGCATTGATGTCTCACAGGTGCGTTGGAGTTCGTACGGCTAGAGAATCGACAAGATGAGGTTGGAATCTTGAGAAAGGACTGATAGTCGAGTCTAATAATTTTAGGAAGCAAAGAACGAGACTAAGAATAGAGAAAAGTAAATACGGAATTGATAAAAGAGGTATATTACTGAGAGGGTGATGAAGATGATCTCGTAGAATATCCTCCTTGCCAGCTTGCTTCAAACTCTCTCCATCTGCACACAATAAAGGGGGAAATTTTTGGGGCTATATAGGGGCCTTCCTTAGTCAGACCCCCTTGTCTTGGTGTTTCCACCTCCATGAACAACTGAGTTTGGAATGATAGGAATAAAGATAAAGAAAGTAACTACAAGCTACACAAACACAAAACACTACAAGCAGTACATGCTTACTCAACCGAGAACAATAGGAGAGATTAGAGGAGCTTACCACCTCTGTCTAAAGCACTCAAGGCTTGTAGAGGAGAGAACAAGAGGGACTCAAGCCTCTGTTGTTGCGGTGTCTATCTTGTACTTGCCTTGTTGGAGTGATGGAATAGTAGATTGTTGTAATGGAGTGAAGGGTGTTGCTATAGAGCTTGTGAATGCTTGAAAATGGTAGAGAAAATATGGAGGTATGGATTCAATATCTTGCCAAACTCCCCAAGTGAATGAGAGAGTGAAGAATATGAAGGAGAATGTGAAAAATGACCATATTTAGGTTGGCCAACCGAAGAAAGGCGTTACACTTTGACTTCCAATCAAAAGAGTGATGTCTCTGTAGTCTCCATCCATAGGAATCTGCCAGGGATGTTTGTGCATTGTGCAAGCGTCCCTGATAGAAACGCCCCCACTGACACACAAACAAGGCACCAAGTGGGCTTACATGGAATTAAGCCTCTACCTTGGGTTTTCTAAAGTGTAAAGGGGAGAAAGGGGAATTTGCATTAGGGGTGAAAATTCACTCTCATACAGTTATAAACAAATGATGACATAGACTATCTTAACCAAGTTTGCTTTTTTCTTGCACCTTTGGATCCAACACTTCCATACTTGTTCTATAGGAATGCTGATGTGGACACATACAACAATAGAATGCTATTGGCCATTCCCAGTCAAATGATAGTGCTAAATGCAATAGATGAGCATGAGGACAACTATAATGCAATACGAATTTACAGTAATACAACCACTCTTCCACCTCAAATATACTTGAAACAAGACATCCTCGCCAAAATCTATGCATGCAACTACAATACACAAGATGGCCTAGTCAACGGTTCCAACAGAATATTTAAAACATATACAATACATACTGACATTGATGTTGTTTGGCTCAAATTTATTGATCCAACAATTGGACAACAACAATGCACAAAACTAGCACAATACCGCACTAGTATCATTGACAAAGAATGGGTTCCTATATTGCACATTGCTAGAGCCATACAAAAAAATTCAACGAATAAGAAAATTACATTAGAAAATAATTCCCAATACAACTAGTATGTGAGTGAACCATTCATCGATCACAAGGGCTAACAATGCAAGATTTGTATTTTGACCCAACAGGCATAAGACAACATGGCTTAACTTATACAACACTATCACAAACAAAGACAATAGAC
>CM021104.1:213783697-213982701 GCA_007115665.2 Sequoiadendron giganteum
ATATCAGTAATACATTCTCCAATGGATTCTCCAATACTATATCAATACTTTGTAGGAAAATGATGGATAAAAAAAAATACCACCACAAAAAGTGCAAGACATGGAAGAAGACATAAGCAAATGGTAAACAACTTATCCTATTTACCTATCACATGCATTCCTGCATTTCCCAAATATAAAATTTATATTTCTCTTGGTTTTTGCAGAACACAAGTTAGAAAGACCATATTATTGAAGACTTAAATGCAAAAAAAATTGGTGACACATTCCAAGGTAACATCCTTGTTGTCTACAAAGAAACATTGGACAAATTCAATAGAACATGTGAAGTACTACATGTAGATCTCACAGATCTTAAAGAAAAAATGACAATTACACTGAATATCAGTGGAAACCTTATGCAAGAACATGAGCACAAAATAATTCCAGGATTGGGAGTTTCAATATCAAGCTTCCAAATTGTGCCTAGAACATATTATGATAGAGGAGACTGTGATTGCATAGTGATATTGACAAACACAAGCACAGTTGAAAGCATGCCTCACTTTTCTACAGACTACTACTTCATTCTAGGTACAACTATCAACTAGCTACTAGCAACCACAAATCAATATCCAATTGGAACAATAGGTGCTTTGGTTGTTGGTTCTAATAAAGTAGGCAACCAATATGCAATTGATATCAAGGATGGCAAATTAGAATCTGAAAGAGCGTAGGTAGAAATGTCTCCCTAGCATACCCCACTAATCCATTTTAACCTTTTTTTATAGCATTGTGGTCTCTACTAAAATTTATTTGTAACAAAAAACTTTCTCATTGCCATGTAACCGCAACTGTGTCCATCTCATGAACAATAATACTTGCAAATAGAGGAACATCTACACAGGAATAAAACACCAACATTTCTTTTCAAGAATATCATAAAAAGCACATATCAAAAGAACATATTCCACATGGGTCGATCAAAATTTATTTTCAAATTGAATAACAAAAGAACAATGAACAAGCTAACTACTTTGATGCAATCAAAATTTAAGGTGACTTTAAAAAAACCTTATCGCTCTCTCATTTAAAATTTTCAAAATTGCCCCTTCTAACAATCTACATTCACATGTTTCAGGTTTTAGGCACATTAAAAGCAATAAACACACTTTCCAATCCATTTGAAGCTTTTTGTTTGATTTGAAATTATAAATTCAACACTTATGACATGCTCCAACAAGAAACCACTCATTGCAACCAATGTGACAAAGAAGTAAGCTACATATACTCATTTCATCCTAAAGCTATCATCATAACAAATGACAAGCAAACAATCCATTATTTAGTTCGAAACTATGTCCTCCAACAACTCTTGCTCGCTCTTCAAAACATGAAATATGAAGACTATATGAAGGAAAAATTAACAATTATATTTGCACTACAAGACTTTGTCACCAAATACCATTTCAACCTCAATCAAAACAATGTCATCACATATGCTATTTTCCTAACTAAATGAACGACGTATGCTACAACGAAGTAAAAAACAATATTGATACAAATAATTTTCTCCTTCTTTAATTTCCAGAATATGTTTAGAATTATATAAAAACATTGCTTTTGTAATAATCATAATAATGACATTGCAGGTGACGAAGAAAGTGCAAAGCTGCCTGTCATTGCATCAACCCACACTTCTCTTTTTGTTATGCTTTTGTTCCTAGTTCTTTGGCCTATATCACTACATTTCATGTTTTATGGCTTAAAACTTCATCCCACTTTTGTTTTACAGTCAGCATCTTTTTCCTTTATATGCTAAACAATACTTTATTTTCTAATATTCCCATTAAAATGGATTAAAATCTGGTGTTACAGCTTCTAAGTATGTTATATGTCACAAATATAAAACATGCATGTTTCTAATGGGCAAGTTACTACCGTAATTACTGCATTTCAATTTGACATACTTAGTTGGCCAATCAAATTTATTTGAAAAATTTTATAATGTGTTTCTATTTCGCTTATTTGCTTACACAAAGAAGAGTAGCAAACCTACTCCACGCGATAGGAAAAGAGATGGATGATAAATTTGAGACATGAAAGATTCACTTGATACTTGATTGAGTTCTCTTTGAGCTATTTTCCCAGTAACTTAGTTTTTGTGGATAAATCAATAAGCAACAACATCCACTTTATAACAAAACATAGTGAATGCACTAGGCACGTTTACTATCACATTCATTGAATTTTCTTTTCAAATAGTTGCTTGGCCAATGAAATTGCATTGTTTAAAATATTTTTTGTTTTTCCTATAGTTGGGATTTAAGGACATATTTTTTGTGTTTCAAAATTATGATTTATCTCTTTCTCTATTGGTTGGACTAGGTCTATTATTCATTTTTGTTTAAGCAAATTTGGAAAATAGGGGGACATTATATATTGTGGCAAATATTTAATCAGTAGATGCAAATTATGCGAGACAACAACACCCAAAAGTTCCTTGACAAACATGATATGCTAGTGTTAATCAAAGGGATCAATCCTAAATGGGAATGCTTGTGTATTCTTTCACATCCTCCACATATCGTATAGATGAACCAAGTGTATGGATAATGAGAATAGTAGGACTGTTACATGTAAATGTGTGACAATATTTAGTTGAATTTGCAAATCTTGTGAACAAAATTTTACAAATCAATTCTTATAACTCACCAAAACTTTGTTATTTGTTATGAAATAGATTGTTAGCTCTTACAATAAAGTTTTTATTAATTACTATGCCTTCTTTCATTGGTTTTGTTGCTCTTTCTTAGAAATAGAGGAAAAATGTCCCTGTACTTCTGTGCTCTTGCAATTAGACATATTGCTTGCTATTACAAGCCCTCACGGGGGAAATGGGTACAATACAAGGCATATGCTATGCAACCAATAAACATAGAAAAATTGAAGCCAAGGAGTAGGTTAAATGCAAATTGTATAGGCTTTTTTCTTAGCCTAATGCACTCTACAACAATAAATGCATTGGTCAATTTCACGCGTACAACAATGCTTTTTTTAACTAAGGTTACAATGCTAGATATTTGTAATTGTTTCCTTTGGAATTCATACACAGTAAGCAAATGAGAATTACGAAAGGGAAAACTGAATACTTTGGACAAGGTCTCATTGATCGTGCAGGCATTCAATGCAATAGCTATAGATTGATCAACAAGCATCCCATATCCAATTCACATCATACAATTCTAATAGTATTTTCCAGATTTACTTGAAATAAATTTAAAATTATAGCCACTCCATATAATAGGTAATATACAATCTGATTACTATACTAAGCGACACATTACATATGAATTGCATATCACATTGTTGCAATTATGCACATCTCTAACTACAACATTATTGCAATCAAATTATTGCAAAGGTCACTTGCTTATGGGCAAAAATTAGACAAATTCAAACAATTCGCATAATCTTCCCAAATTTTTTAAGAATCAAACTTCATTGGAAACAAAGAAGAAAAAGTATTTGATATTTTGACCTCACAGTCTCTCCTTCAAGAATCAAGTATATTTGCAGCTCTACAGGTCTTTGTCTCCACTCCAATTGTAAAAAATGGTTCCTATTACAAGGATAATTTAAACAAATGACCACAACTGATTACACATAATATGTTATTCATAAACATAAAACACAAAAGCACATGACAAGATTAACAAGTAAAATGCAAAACTGTTGCAATCAATCCATAATTAATGTATTTGATGCATTCACAATTAACAAGACCTCGCCTAGAGCATTTAGTTTTCCATATGTTGCCCGCTTCTTGACTTTTACTGTTTCATGTTTATGACATACATAGCATATGTCATGTGCAGTTACTTTGCTAGGATTTCTAAGTTAGGTTTTCTAAATAATACATAAATAATCATCTCCATTTGTTTTACCAAATAGTGAAAGTTCTTGTATATTCAATTTGTGATACTTTACAAAGCAATACCAACTCACCTCTATGGCATTCTACAATATTTAGTTCTTTGCAAATGTCCTTTGCCTTCAAAATAATAAAACACTTCTCTATGCCTCAACGTTCTTCACAGAATTTGCATATCATATTCTAATGCATCAATCAAAGGAAAAAATTGTTTCCAATCTATATTCTCACACATTTATATGTAACACCCTTGCCATTCTCACTATTCATGCACCCAGTCGACGTTTGGAAGGTATGCAACACAACGAGGCATAGAGAAGCATTCCCCTTTACACCTGTTCACCATTAACACACTACGAGATATTGGGATTGCTCTATACCACTAGCCTCAACATATTGTTTTTGGTGAGACTTCTTAATGATGTAAGTGCATTAATATTTGAAAGGAAATTAATTAATATTAAAACCTCCATTCTAGCTATAAAGCTATTAATCCTATTGACTTTACTTTTTATGGCCTATTTTCTATGGACATACGTTCTTTTCTAAATTCAGGGTAAACAAAATTAGTTATAATTAGTTTATTTAACTAAATGAATTTAATTTAGAGATAGTATTTAAATATAGTATAAAAATAAAAATAAAAATGGTTAAAATATTAAAAATATTACTATTAATTGAACATAATAATATGGTACTAAAGAAGATAAAATACTTTCGAATTTTTAACTTATTACTAATATTTATATTTTATATGTCTTGCATATAAAATAAATTAATATCTTCATTTTATAAAATGCTTTTAAATTTTCAACCTATTATTAATATTTTTATTTTATGTCTTGTATATAAAATAAATTAAAATGCTTTTCTATTTTTAATATCTCTATTTTGTGAAATGCTTTTGAATTTTTAACTTATTATTAATACTTTTATTTTGTATGTCTTATATATCTAGTCAAAACGATATATATGTTAACAAATAACTATGTTTACTAAATAGTTTTTTAAATATTACCTTTGTTTCTTACAATATGACATTGGCTTGACCCATTTCCCTATTACTATCTCGACAAATAAAATCTTCACTATAACACTAAACCAATTTAAATTCTTAAATTTCTTTTATATAATTTTTTTAAATATTATTTAACAAACACACAAAAAAAAATATGAATTTTAATATATACTTGTTCCAACAAATTTTAGGTAAAAAAAATAATAGACAAATTTCACACTATGAATAACAAACTCGAAACAAATTCAAACTGTGACCTATACTAAAACTTACATTTAAGTTTTTCCTTTCCCCTAGCAACCTAAAACCTCCTTGAATTCTACGCACTGGGTCACTTGTTATATATATCTATTCTATTTAAAACAAAATATTTGTTCGTGTTATGATTTTGAAATTGGACTAGTACTTTTCACATGGAGTTCCCCGTGTGGAGGATTGACTGCTTATCCTGCAAGCTCATCCTGCCGATGCGAAAAAAAGGACTTTAATGGCGAACTGGGCAGTTTTAAGCGCCACACATGTACAAGGACTTCCATGGCGGCCTTCATTAACTACTACTTCTATAAGCAATTTAAATCTTCATGCTAATCTTTCCAACTTCCTTATTAATATCCCCTCATGGCGCCTCATTACCTCAAAAAGACATGAAAGAGTGAAAATATTTATGTGTAATTCTGTTCCAATTGAAAATGACTGCGGGGCGCATAAATCACAGAGTAAGACATTAAGAGAGCTGTGTGGCAGTGCAGTTCCTCGTTACATTCTGGACAGGTACACTCTGTTTTATCTGTGTTAGATATTTATAAAAAAAGTGTACAATTTTATTATTATTATTATTATTATATTGCCTGGAAGAGCTTGTGGACCGCCTAGGGTCTATGGCTTTTGGCTGGATTAAAAACCCATTTCACTTTTTTTAAGAATTAGGAAAATAGTTTTGACGAATTTGGAAGATTGGATAGCCCTTCGCACTAAGTTGAAGGAGATGGATAATTGGTGTATACAATGCCTATGAGCTGCAAAAAGTGTTGGGAAAGATATTATCCTCCCAACAAACAACAACATGGAAAAGAAATACTACAGTATATCAGGAATTATATTTGTTGCCTCTCAAAAAATTGAGGTTATGAGCTGCCTTCATAAAAAGGAGGATATTAATGTGAAACGAAATGGTTTCAATTATGTTCACGAAACCCAACGGGCCGGTTATGGGACCAATAATATTACAACTGTATTAAAGGGACTAAATTGGGACAATGCTGCTTCCTTACGATTCATTTTTGTCCTTACGTGGATTATAAATTTCCCAAGCTTTTAAAATCTTGCCTCTTTGAAGAGTTCTTGTATGGATTTTACTATTAAAATTTCCATATAGCAAATCTGAATGTCATTGTAGGCAGGACATCCCATGATGAAATGCTTGTTTATTTTTACTGTGCCTGTGTTACATATTACACATACACTCTTTTCACAATCTTTCTTAGGTATTTTCCTCTACCTGTTTCACACTTAATGTTACAATGTTACATGAATTGGTACTTATTTAATTTATGAGAATCTTATCCTTCTTTTTGATATCTGCCCATATACTCCTAATGTTGAAAAAACAAAACCATATTTAATGTCATTTCTGAATATTATGAGAAACTGTGTATGAATGTATATACAGCGGCAAAAGTCAAATGGAGGGAAAAGATACATGTAGCCCAAATAAGGATAAGGACTAAGTTCTCATAGGCTAGGCCACTTGTGTATAACACAGGTAGATGGGCCATGCCTGAGGAAGTATGGGAAGACAGAATATCTGCACCACAGAAATTTTAAAAATGGAATGGCGTTCATACAATGATATTTGGGTTAGCTATATGGAGGCATTAGGAATGAATACCATGATGTAACTTGTGAAATGAAATGAAAGATTTTAATGACGTCCACGAGACTAAACAGTCTATGGGACCAAGACAAAACCAGGCCTAATCTGTCTTCATGCTCTTTTCCAAGTCAGATCTCCTACTATTTATATTAAATTCAAGTCAACAGAAGAAGAAAAAACTTGCTGAGTTATGTGTTTTCTTCTACAAAGGGGAGATGGGCACCACAATTCACTCTCTAACCATTGCGTGATAGCCGTGTCACTAGAGTTATGGGCTGCCTCATTGCATTTGGGAGATTTGAAAATGGATCACAGTCTTAAGAGGAGCTTCACTGTCATTATATTTGGACTTGTATGCACTTGAGTTGGCCTAACGGTGAAATACCTATGTTTCCACCTTGGAGGCACATGGTTGATTCCAAAGGGTAGTGGGGCATGTACACCTTGTATTCTAAGAATAGTTAGGTGCTGGGGTGCAAGTAATCATCAACCTTAAAAGGCACTGCAGGTTTGGACACTAACTATTTTGAGGCTACATGCCCATGGAAGAGGGCTATTCTGAAGGAATCTACATCATTCCACTCAGATGCAATTTGCCAGGAAATGGAATTTGAAACTAGCATTAAATATCTCAATTACGAATTTTATGAGCATCTCGATTCTAAATCCAATGGGAATCACCAGTTGGCAACAAACTTCTTAAGCAGGTGAATGAAATCTTCAGCCTCTCCTCTCTGGCGTCTACCAAAAAACTTGCTATCCAGTCTTGAGTGAAAGAGATTGTCATACTTCTTGTTGCAGAACTATAACATTGCATGTTGCCATATGTTGCAGAAAAAATGGAGTGGAAGGACCCTCCATGGGACCAAGTCCTAACTGTGCATTTCATGGTGATCAAAATAATTGAAGAAGATGTGAGGGAATCATCCATGCAAAGGCTGGAATTTCTATTTTAAATGAGTAGTCGTAAATTGGTATAGGAGTTATTTAACTTATTTTGTAAGTTTGTATGTATTGTTGGTGAAATGATATAGTGAAAGCATGGATTAAGGCAGGTATTACAAGATCTTGCAAGCATAAACTTGAAAACATGTGAAATTAATTTAAATTCTTGACTTCTGATAACACTCACTTTACCAGCCATTATCACCACGATTTAAACATCAATTATTGTTGAATTCATGTAAATAAGGACACTTAAATATGGATGTGTGCAGATTTATGGTGAGTTTTTGCTGCAGTAGTGGTTTACAGAGTATAACGGCTGTTTGTGATTCACCTTACTGATTTCAGTTAGTAGTTAGGTTGTTATGCTAGTAAAGTTCTCACCTGGCAACTTTCAATGAACTATTAACAGTGAGGCCATAAAAGAAACTCTTTAGCTCTCAAAAGTTCCAAAGGCTAATCCTTGGATCTCTGATACTTACATCACATGACTACTTGTATGTATGTTTAATATCTTGGGTTGGTTAGGACACTTGAGAAAGGGCTACATGTCTTGCACCTTTGCTAACTTCTTTGGATATGCGGGAAAATCATAACATAGCTGAAATTCTTATTGAAATTCAAGGAGTTTACTTGTTTTCCTTATCCTCTTTCAGGTTAGAGGAGGTTGGCTTTGTAGTCCCTACTGATGTTCAGGAGCAGGCATTACCGCTAGTCCTGTCTGGAGTGGACTGTATTATACATGCTCAGGTGGTTCTTTTTTCCATTTAATTTGATATTCAGCCTTGATATGTCTCTTGCTTTATTCATATGTTTAACCACTAGAAGCATAGAATAAATCCATGAATACAAACATGCTAAGTTTGCAGCTGCATTCAAATACCAAAATACACACAAATGGCCTGGAGCTGGTGCTGTTAGCTTTCATAACCTTATAGAGGGAGTCTGAGCTTTTAGTTTTTTTCGTATTCTCATCTTCCATACATAATAATGGTAGTTGTTGATGTGGTTAAACTTCCTTTTAACTAATATGTAATTATAGTTATACTAATGAAAGAAGTATTCCCTAAAAAAAAATGAAAAAAAATGAAAGAAGTAATCAATTGTAACACTTTAGACTTTAGGACTAAACTCTAAAGTATTCAAAACATATTTGATTAATATTTTTTCCTTACACTTATCCCAATTTACATTTATATGGTAAAATTTTCTACTTGTTATGTATGAGAGCTATATTTAAATGCTTGGGCATATATATATTTAAGTGCTTTTTGTTATCTAAGCTTTTGGTTGACAATTGGCTTATTTTGTGATGAACAACTCTCATGTTCTTTTATGGTAGATTTAGGCTTTGGTGTGCTACCACTGTCCTTTAAGAGTTTAGTGTGACCATAAGTAAGGGCAATACGGTTACAAGCTAGAATTAACATGGCAGTAGAACCCAGAAATTATATTGGCTGCTATTTTAGTATAAGTAATGGATGTTATTTGTGCTAGGATACCATTAGGAAATTGAGAGTTAGTTTGGGGCCAAAGAGGCTAAGGAGTTGTGCTAGGCCTAGCCCATTGGTTGCCGTCTGAAATGTAGGAGCACGTGATATTAGTTAATATCCTTTCAATATGCACAGCAGAAAAAGAATGCATGGTGACGCTGCAAACACTTTCGAGTAGAGGGTTTTGCAATCAAAGAAATTTAAGGTTGGCAAGTAACAATACCAGTGGTAGCAAATGTCCAAGAACTCCTCTCGTGCAACATAAGAAAGACTGACCTATAATGTAAATTCAGAAAATGCAGCAAATATGGACATTTGCAAAATAATATCTCAGTGTACCAGGGTCCAAGTTATGTATAGAATGTGGTCCTACCGATGAAATGAAAACCAACAAATATGGTTGAAATAGAAAGTGAAGAAGAGGATAAGTATTTATTTGCAGTCACAAGGGAAACCAAGAAGAAAGAGTTGGATATATTAGTTGAACAACACATGCAAGATGTGATTGAAGCTTTCAAGAATATTAATGATCTATCAGTGACATAGGCTGGGTCCAAAGGCAATGGTGCAGGAGCACCCATAGGTTGTCTAGGAAAACTAAGCAATCTATTTTAGTTCAGTGAGCCTTAGTGGCATTTTTGTTGTGATTAGATGAAGGTCATGTTGACCACAGAGTAGGTGTAATAGGGTTTTAGATCAATAGGAGGCTTAGGACTTTTGCAAGGTGCAAATAGGGCTAGGAAGTTGTATTGCAACTGTGCAACATTTGAAATGTTGCTCAACAACGTGGACAGTTGGAGCTACAAACGACCAAAAAGAGCCTAAGGGAGAGGATAACTGATTGGTGACCCTATTTATGGGATGCCTCGGCATTGGAGTAAGGTTGGAAGCATATTATACTGTTTAAGTTTTTGAAGTTCAAGGAAAGCATATGTGATTGTGTGTGAAATTTCTGGTTTTTGTATTGCAGTGATGCTTTAATAGATTAGTTTTAGCACTGTAACTTGTGCATGATGTAGGGTAGTTGTTCTTTGAATTCAGTGTGGCATTAGATAGTTTGTTTGTTTAGTTTTAAGCACTGTTTGTAAATATTTTGTGTTCTACACTGTTGCTGGTCTGAACCAGACAGTTTGTAAAAAATGGAGTGTTAGTTCATTTTCCCACCGTACAAATTGTACGGCCCTTTGGGATTAGTAACTAGACTCCATGGGTGTACATATAGTGGGAGTTGGGGCCTTTGAACACACAGGAGCTAATGTTGGAGTCTTATCCTAGGCGAGCCAGAGAAGAGCCCAGTTAGGAAAGACAAATTTCCTTTTGGAGAAGGAAGATATGAGTCTTACCAAGCTATGGTAAAGAGGAAGAGACTCTACCAATCCATTTGTGAGGGAAGAACTTAGAAAGCTCCAGAGGAGCCAGGAAGGGCCTGAAGAAGCCTTAATTTTGCTCATTTTTCAGTTAGGGCATTGTACGGCCAGTTGTGACCCAAGACCCCAAAAATCCTTGAGGGGTGGGCATATGAACTAGGAATCCCAAGAAAAGATTGGGGTTTTCTTTGGAGGGACTTTGGGAAAAACCTTGATTTCTTGAAGAAGGAGACCTAATAGGGCTAGTAGCCTTCTAGGCCTAATGAAGGAGTTTGGTGAAAGCAACCTGCAGATGGAGCTAGGTGGATCCCTAATGCCCCTAGTAGGATGGATTGAAGCTTTTAGAAGCACCTCCACACCTCTGTAAAACCATTTCAAGAAACTGGAGGTTAGTAGCCTTTAAGGTAGTTTAAGGGCTAATGGCTAGTGCTACAAGATTGCACCAAGTTTTGACTTGGGAGAAGGAACTATGTTGATAGTTGGGTTGGCAAGGAGAACCAGGGGATCCTAAGAAGGAAGAGATCCTATAGGTTGCAATTGGTGGAGAAAGACACCCTAGAGGTCTTCCAAGAAAGACTTAGAGCATGAATCAGTGAGCGATTCATCAACCTCCCTATCAGGCAACACTGTTACAACTGATACAAGAAGTAAGAATGGACAGATCAAGAGTCAAAAGAGATCACAATATTGGAAATAGAGAAGCATCATCCATTATAAGTAGTAAACTCTAATATTGGTATCATGGTGACAGTTCCTGTTAAGTTATTAATGGACTATCAACCTGAGATAGCTCATTCCCAAATGTTGGCACAACTACAAGTGACACCCAAAAAACTGGGAGACAGATAGACTAATTTTGGTAAAACTAAAAGATGGTCTACCAAAAATTACCACCGAAATAGTAGTAATAATTTTTTCAAATGCATCAATTGATGGAGGATCAGTTGTAAATATACTTTCTAAAAGGGTATGGAAGAAACCAGGGAAACCAATATTGAGTGTAGAAGATTTCAGGCTGAAATTAGCAAATGAGGAGAGAATTATTCTCATGGGTATTTAATTAGATTAAAAAATTATACCAGCTAGGAAAAAATTCATTGCAGTATTCGTCATCATAAGAATGGAAAAAGTATTGCATCATTATGTTGCTATATTAGGACAAGTTACAACCATGGCTGGAATGAGCAAAAGTGATTCATGATTGGGAACATAAAATCAGTGTAGTGAAAGTTGGAAGAGCAAGAGTAATAATGGAATACTCTTAGAGAGGTACTGGTAAACAGTTCCAATTTGTTTAGTGGGACTGATTCAGAAAATGATTATGTACCAGTCACCTTATATTCAGATGAATTCTCAGATATTAGCAGGTGTACATTCTTCAAATGGAGGTCTATTACATTGGAAAATGGGGGATTATGAAATGATAAGGGCTGCATATTTTGTAGAAGCCAAAAGAAATCAGTGAATGCAGACAAAACCAAGAAGAATTATTTGTTTTATATTGACTTGCTCTTTGTTTTAATTATATCTACCTTTAGTTCTGGTTGTTAATGCCTTGCAAGTTAGTGGACTGTTGCAAAGTGGTATCATCTTGCAGCTCCACTCCTTTTGTTTTAATCCCAGAAAATAGGGTTATATTGTGGTGATTGAAGGTGCTGACAAATGTCATCATCTTGCATTCTCCCCTTCAGTGTCCCTCTTCAGAGTTTGGATCTTTTGCAGGTATGTGAGATGCTACCAAGTAGCATCATCTTGCATTCCTATCCCCTTATAGGGGCGTCTTTCGTTAAATTCACCTCAGACTTGCACTTGGCCTCGTCTATTAGGTATGCCAAACCTAGGATTGGATGTGATAATTCACCCATTCAGTGTTCAACGTTTATACATTTAACCTTATAACATGTCTCTTGGGGATTTGAACATGGAACTCCACTATGAATGCCTTAATGATTTATCACTTGAGCTCATCATATTCTATTTGTTACCATCCCTTTCTCAATTTCATTGTTCTATGGACTATATGATATTGATCAATTTTTTTGTTTTCCATAAGAATTTAATCTTGCTGGTATTTGATGCCCACGAATTTGAATGTTATTGATTTGTTTGCTATGGATTGAGCTATGTGATGCTTAAAATTGGGCCAGGATCCAGATTAATGTTAAATGGATGGTCGATGTGCTTCTGTAGACTGGATCTGGAAAGACTCTCGCTTACTTGCTGGCAATTTTTGCTGTTATTGATGCACGTCAAACAGCTGTGCAAGCACTTATTGTTGTACCAACAAGGGAACTTGGAATGCAGGTCAGATTACTGATTTAGCTGACTTAGATCTATAGATAATTGGTTGTGCAGTTAATTTTTAAAACTTTTTCCTATGTTCTTTGATCTATTTCACTCACTCCCTTTACAGGTTACAAAAGCAGCCCGTTTGCTTGCAGCAAGCTATCCCAAGAATGTTGGACTGGCTAACAAGGAGTCTATCAATGTCATGTCTCTACTAGATGGTGGATCACTAAATAGGCAAAAAATCTGGCTAAAGGTCTGCACTTTTTGGTCCTATGCTACTGTATGGGTATTTTTGTAATATGATTTCTGTGTTCTATTTCCATTAAATTCCCTATGACGAACATGTTCACTAGCACAAAAATCTCCTTATATTAGGATAGATATGTAAAAATTGCACCAGTAGTAACCTAGTAAGGTTTGATTATTCCTTAGTAAATCATCCTCACTATTTTGTAATGCTGGCCAATCTATCTTAGGTGTCTACTTATTACTTGGAGTTTACCTTGTAGTACATGACCCAACATTATGTACTAAGTCAGCAATGGTTTTAAATAAAGATTTTATGTTGGGATAAGGTTGTCTAAGTTCGTGTTTGATGTTTAGGTAATGCACTGACCACATCTAATTGTTAGTTGTCTCTTGATCAAGTCTTGGTTAGAAATGTAGAACTCTCATCTGCATTCTCCCCAATGTTCTGCCTGTCCTTTGATGTACTTGTGTTCATATGACTACTATGTTCTGCAGAATTTCTGGGATGGGGGGTGGCACGAAACATGAGGACATGTTTTGGGGATGATAGTGACAAGAGGCCATTTTTTGGGGACAGCAGGGAATGGCAATACATTAACTTATTTAATATAGATAGTGATAAATTTTAAATAATAACATTCAAAATACAAGAAATTATAACAACACTTTAAAGTTAAAACAAGCATGGCAGTACATGAAAATTAAAAATTTCATTGATTGAAGTATAGCAGTGCATGAAAATTCAAAGTTCCTTTCTTTTCATTACAAATATTAAATATATAATGTCAAAACGCCTAAAGGCTGCAGAATGTCCAATCATGGGCACATCTTTAAAATGAAAAAAATACAACACTTGGACCTCCTATGAAAGATAACCCTCTCAATTTTTTTGATTTTCAATGACAATTACAATGTAATCGCACCTGTTAAGGTTAGCTCCAAACCAAAATGATGCAGAAAAGAACTCTAACCAAGAAGGCGCCCTAAAACCATTTAAGGAGGAGGGGCAGGCATATGGTCAGAGGATCCCTAGGATCTTCTTAATCAATAACTGAAATGATTACAATTGAATGAGAGGAATTAAACTATATACCAAAAATGTGCACATAAGATCTTTTAGAAGGCGAGGTGCTAATATATGGCGGAGTGCTAATTACAAAACTAAAAGAACTTAGGTGGATAACCAGCCATGAGAGAATTTCCACTCTTCTACTAAAACAGTGGTGGGAAAAAAATTACAAATAAACAATTCATCTGTTGCGGCAGGCATCCACTCTTAAGTGGGGATTCTCCACTTTTCAGCGGGTACAATGAGAGATACAAAATTTATTCTGCACACTGGCGATAAACCATCCAGGGGTAATTAATGTTTGCTTTAGAAATTACGAGTAAATGCAGCCATAACATATGGTTGGATTAGTACTACTAATGCACAACCTTACTGTTAGTGTTTCTTAGATCAGATTAGATAATCAATTGTACAAAAGAAATGCAACACATAAGACAATGAACACAACAAGATACCCTGGGAAAACCCTCCTCTTGAGGGAAAAAAACCCAGCAAATGCTTCTCTTATATATATAAGAATATAGTGACAGAAATCTGCTTACAACACAGCCCAACAATGGCTAATGATTTCGCACTTTCCTTAATGCTTAGATACAAATAGATTTGCTCTTCCTTGAACTCAGTCTGCTGCTACAGGAATGATGATCTGCTGCTCAAGTATGAACTTCTTCTAGGAATGCGATTTATGATAATTGAACTTGATTTCTATTCTTCCTTGTATATGCGAATTTCTGCTCTTGATCATAATAGCAAACTTTCTCTTGCTTCGAATTGTCTTCAATAACCAAATGACCTTGTATATATATGTCACATAGGCGCCTCTTCATTTGGGTCGGCCTTTACAATAATAATAATAAACAATTAAATATTATTTAGGTCGGCCATTCAATAATTCATTTGTATGAAACACTATAGGGTCGGCCCTTTGCTTTGGTTGATATTTAATTTATTTCTTTCTTGGGAAGTGCAGACCGACGCTGTAATAACATCAACACTCCCTCTCAGCTAGGGATGAACTTCCATCTGCACTAGACACACCACATTAGAATGAAAACAAAATAGAATATCACCTCAACGTGATATTAACCATTATGGCTACTCCCATAAATGGTATAAACTCATCACGGATTCCCTCACGTGATGTTGTCATGGAGTCACACACATGACATCCACCATAGCTTCTCCCAGAGGGTGGAAACAAGGGCTTTCACCTCAACTCTCTCTCATCAGAGAATTGCATTATCAAGGACTTTCACCTCAACTCTCTCTCAGCAGAGAATTGTATTAACAAGGGCTTGCACCTCAACTCTTTCTCAGCAAAGAGTTGCATTCTCAACAAGGATCACTGATTACTGAGACTCTTTCTCAGTCACGGCTGCATTCTCCACCATACCAAGTTTCTCTCGGAAGTATACAAACTTAATCCTGGCGAGAGGCTTGGTGAGAATGTCTGCCGTTTGCTCTTCAGTGCTGATATACCTCAACTGTATAGCTTTCCTTTGCACCATATCTCTAATATAGTGGTACTTGATCTCAACATGTTTTGTTCTGTCATGAAACACAGGATTGACAGAAAGCTTCACACAGCTTTGATTATCACAGTGTATAATAGTAGGCTCCATTGATTGTCCAAACAATCCTGCAAGGAGCTTACGAAGCCACACTGCCTCACGAGCTGACACACAAGCTACAATATACTCTGCTTCAGTTGTACTCAAGGCCACTGAAGACTGTTTCCTGCTACACCAGGAGATCATAGCAGTCCCCAAACTGAAGCAACAACCAAAAGTACTCTTCCGATCTAAGACACATCCTGCCCAATCAGAATCAGTAAAACCATGCAGCTCCAAATCCACGTTTGAAGAATATCTCAACCCATATCCGGATTGTGCCGCATAAATATCTCAGGATATGTTTAGCTGCTACAAGATGTATTTGCTTTGGTTCACACATAAACTGGCTAAGTGCACTCACTGCATAGCAGATATCAGGTCTAGTGTTAACTAGATACATCAATGAACCAATCAACTGTCTATACATCGTAGAATCCACTGGTTCTGAACTAGCTGCAGCTTCTTTCAACTTATCTAAATTAGTCTCCATGGGTGTAGACATAGGTTTGCAGTCAATCATACCAAACCTTTTGAGAATGTCAACAGTGTACTTCCCTTGACTTAGAATCATCTCATCTGGCTTTTGCCAAACTTCTAAGCCAAGAAAGTAATGCATGAGACCTAGATTCTTCATCTCAAACTCTGAAGCTAATTCCTTCTTGCATTTTAGAATTAGATGTTCTTCACCAGTAATGATCAAGTCATCAACATATAAAACCAAAATTAATGCTTCACCATTTACTACTTTGAAGTAGAGGTTAGAATCTGCATCATTCTTTGAGAAACCCAGACTTGAAAGATACTGATCAATTCTTTCATACCAAGCACGAGGAGCTTGTTTAAGACCATACAAGGCCTTCTTCAGCTTGCAGACATGAGACTCTTTCCCATGCACCTCAAATCCTTCTGGTTGCTCAATGTAAACCTCTTCTTCTATTATGCCATTCAGAAAAGCTGTCTTTACATCCATTTGGTGAATCTTCCATCCTCTAGATGCAGCAATAGCAATGATGGTTCTAACAGACGTGTAACGAGCCACAGGAGCAAAAGTTTCTTCATAGTCAACTCCCTCTTTTTGTGAGAACCCTCTAGCCACAAATCTAGCCTTGTGTTTCTCAATGCTCCCATCAGCTGCATGCTTGATCTTGAAGAGCCACTTAGAAGACACCACAGATTTGTCTTTGGGTCTAGGAACTATATCCCAAACATCGTTCTTAAGTATAGACTGATACTCCTCAATCATGGCATCTTTCCATACTTGTTGACTAGAAGCTTCTTCAACATTTGAAGGCTCTGACTCAATAATCTGACTCATCAAGGCAACATAACTAGAGAACTTGTGAGGTCTCTTGCTTTCTCTGAAAGCTCCTCTTGGAGCTGCAAACCTTTCTGCTTCCTGCATTGTCCTGCGAGCCCAAAGAGGTCTTTTCTTTCCAATCACAATGTCTAGAGGCCCATCAGTAGGATCCAAAGGCTCAGTTGGATCAATATCTTCTTTAGGTTCTGTATCCTCCTTCAGATTCTCTGGAATATGGTCAACTTCCATATCTTGAGGAGGTTCTTCTTCATCAATCTCCATAGGAGTGCCTTTGGACCTTCTATAAGCAACATCTTCCTCAAATGTGACGTCTCTACTAATCTCAATAGACTTCTGTCCTGGAATGTAAATCCTGTAAGCTTTTGATGTCTCACTGTAGCCTACAAGAATTCCTTTCTTCCCAGAAGGTTCTAGCTTTGTTCTCTTTTCCTTTGGAATATGAACATAGACTGGACAGCCAAAGATCCTCAAATGACTAACTTCAGGCTTCACGCTTGAGAATGCTTCTTCAGGAGTTTTATTCTCTAAGATCCTGTGGGGACTCCTGTTTTGAACATAGACGGCTGTTCTTGATGCTTCAGCCCAAAAAGAGATTTGTAAGTCTTGATCATGGATCATAGCTTTCACTGCTTCCACAATAGACCTATTCTTCCTTTCAGCAATACCATTTTGTTGTGGATTATAGGGAACACTGAACTCCCTCTTAATCCCTGCTTCAATACAAAAGTCTCGAAATGTGCCAGAAGTGTATTCTCCACCATTATCAGATCTCAATACTTTGATCCTCTTCCCAGACAGATTTTCAATCTGTGCTTTGAATTCTCTGAATCTTTTTAATACTTCTTCTGATTCTTTAGATCTCAAGAAATAGATCCAAGTCTTTCTAGAGTAATCATCAATGAAAATAATATAATACAAGAAACCACTAGATGATGCAATAGACATTGGACCACACAAATCAGAATGAATGAGATCAAGAATACATTTAGATCTACTTTCACTGGAATGAAACGTACCTTTTGTGTTCTTGCCTAGGGCACATCCCTTGCATGTACCTTCATGTTCTTGATCGAATTTCGGAAGACCGGTGACCATCTTCTCCATGATAGGTAGAGCACGAAAGTGAATGTGAGCCAATCTTCGATGCCAAAGATCACACATGCTGGTACTGTTATGCACAAGTGCTTGAAGAGGACGAGTGCACAGCGTGTAGAGACATTCATGTCTAACTCCAATCACTTGAGCAGTTTTGAAGCTGGAGTTCTTTGCCCATATAAGAACTTTCCCTTTAGAGAAGGCAACTTGATAACCCTTGTCTTCTAATGCTGAAATTGAAACAAGGTTCCTCTTTATCCCTGGTACGAACAGTACATCATTCAACTCCAAAGAAATTCCAGAATCCAAGTGAAGAGTGGAGTTTCCAATCCCTTTTACAGAATATCTAGCATCATCTCCAATAACAACTTGATCACTAGAGTTGCTTTCCATTAAGTTTGAAAGGTGACTTCTGAATCCGGTGATGTGCCTAGAAGCACCACTGTCAATCAACCAAGTGTTAGAGTCAGTAGAAACATTGCTAGACAAGGCTGAATAAAATAGATAATCACTGGAGTCCTTTTGTGGAGTGACTTCTTCAACATCTGCAGTGGCAACTTGAAGCTTAGGTCGTTGAGGGCACACCCTCGCAAAGTGACCATACTTATCACAACAAAAACATTGAATCTTGGACATGTCTCGTTTTCTTTTGTAGGTAGGAGCATCATCATTTCCATCTTCTCGATTCCTTTTGAAGAATCCTTTCTTAAAGCCTTTTCCTTTGTTTGATGAATGAGAGGCAAGAACTTGTAATTCTTCATTTTTTGAGCTTTGACCAATTCCTCTTGCTGTTAGTCTTGACTCCTCTTGAATGCAGTCAATCCTTAATCGATCAAACTTGGGAAGTTCAGATCTTGCACTGATTCCTTGAATGAATGCCTCCCATGAAAGCGGAAGATCATTGAGAGCAAGCATAGCCAGTTCTTTATCATCAATCATGTGACCAATAGTGGAGAGCTGATCTTTTATCTTTGAGATCCTCATGAAGTATGTAATAACAGATTCTCCTTTCGCCATTTTCACATGATGAAGTTGTTGCTTCAGTGCAAGGGCTCGACTGGTGTTGTTGATTTCGTACATTTCTTCCAAGGTTGTAAACATCTCTCTTGCTGTATCCAACTTGAAGACAATTGGTACAATATGATCCTTGACGGAATCAACCAATACTTTCTTTGCCCTAGTGTCTTTCTTTCTCCATTGTAGCTTCTCTTCTTCCCCCTCAGGTTCGGGAACTTTTGTTTTCACAAACTCAGCCAAATCATTCTCTTCCAAAGTTAGCATGAACCCGAACCTCCATGATGTGTAGTTCGAGATCCCTTCGAGTCTATCCTCGATTTTCAGACCGTTCACCATCTTGAGAAATTTAAAAGATAGACTGAAAAGGAATAAAGTGAGTGTTGCAAACTAAATCTGATCACGATCTTTTTCACACCCGCTCTGATACCATGTTAGTGTTTCTTAGATCAGATTAGATAATCAATTGTACAAAAGAAATGCAACACATAAGACAATGAACACAACAAGATACCCTGGGAAAACCCTCCTCTTGAGGGAGAAAAACCCAGCAAATGCTTCTCTTATATATATAAGAATATAGTGACAGAAATCCGCTTACAACACAGCCCAACAATGGCTAATGATTTCGCACTTTCCTTAATGCTTAGATACAAATAGATCTGCTCTTCCTTGAACTCAGTCTGCTGCTACAGGAATGATGATCTGCTGCTCAAGTATGAGCTTCTTCTAGGAATGCGATTTATGATAATTGAACTTGATTTCTGTTCTTGATCATAATAGCGAACTTTCTCTTGCTTCGAATTGTCTTCAATAACCAAATGACCTTGTATATATACGTCACATAGGCGCCTCTTCATTTGGGTCAGCCTTTACAATAATAATAATAAACAATTAAATATTATTTAGGTCGGCCATTCAATAATTCATTTGTATGAAACACTATAGGGTCGGCCCTTTGCTTTGGTTGATATTTAATTTATTTCTTTCTTGGGAAGTGCAGACCGACGCTGTAATAACATCAACACTTACAATCAAAATAATCTGCAGTTTACTAGTATTACAATGATAGAAGTAGAACAATGCCAATATGTGAAGAATGATTCTCTCAAATTACAAAGCTCTCAAACATTGAAAAAGAAGCCAAAATCTGATCTTTTGAAGTCTGATAATTAAAACTAGCAAACTGAAACTGTAAACCAACACCCTGTAAATCAATGAAATGCTCATAACTTTATCAATTCACCTTTGAATTGAGTGAAATAAAATGCAATGAACTTTTGGAGGATAGGCACCCATGTCATGATGAAGAAACAACTTAAAAAAAAATCATTAATTTATTTGCACAATTCCCAATGCTCACAGAATGGTATGGCCCTTAGCAAGGGCGAATTTGCAAGGACAAATCACAAACTTCAAATAAAAATCTGAAAATTACCAGGAAGGGTCGCCATGACCTTAGTAATGAGATTATTGAATGCCCACAACGAAATAAAAATCATACAAGAAGCTGGAAACAAAATCGACCTTCAGCTGTGTAGGAACCAGCAACTTGAAATCTGAAATCACACCAAAATTCACCACTTTGAAGCTCTATCTGCTAGTCTGATTTGAGAAGTAGCCTGGAAACCAACTAGGTGTTATCTTTCAAACACGAAATTGGATTGAAACTAGGAGGTCAACATTCCTCAAAGTGCAAAATGAGTAGTCATTTCGACAGCATAATTTTAGCAAAAACATGAGATGATAAAAGCTGGAGCAAAACTTCTCTTTTATAGAAAAAAAGGTGATTTTTCAAATTCCCAAAACGCCTCCAAGAATGGGATGCCAAAAGTTCCCTTTTTGAAATATTTTAAAATTCATAAATATTAAATCCCTCTTAGAATGGCTTGCACTTCAAGGCATAAATGAACTTTATTAAATGTTTAATATTTCCTTCATGAAGGCATCCCCCTTCATGGCCACCTTTTAAACACAACTTAAAGTTAATGAGCTAGCCCAAGGGGTCAACTTGAAATTAAAACATTAATGCCTTGAAATATATTATTTCACCAAAATGTTTTTAAAAAGCCAAAAATCAAACCCAAGCAACTGTTCCAATTGAAGATGACTTACTGAAGTGCTGACAACTGTTCATTGCCAATAATATAATTTACTAAAAGTAGTAAATTTCGAGAAATACCAAAAAACCCTCCAAACAAAGAAACCCTGATTTCACCTCAACGAGCCTATGGGCTTTCGGAATACGCTGAAGAGCATAGAAGAGCGTATGGCTAAAAATGGGGACATTACATCCTATGGCTGTGCCTTATTTGAGATATTTGTATCAAAGCTGGCTTTTGATTCTGAGTTGCTCCAAATAACAAATTGTGGCTCATTCAATGAGATCCCAACGAATCTTTACCATGCCTCCTGATCAATCTGTTTAATGTATTCTGGATCAACATCCTAATTTGTAGTTGGGGAGTCTGTTGAGACTCAAAAGTGTCAAACTTGAAATCACATGACACTATTTATGGCAACCAATTGCTTTGCTTGTTTAGAGGTAAATCTATTCCTCTTGATAGATTGAATGAAAACGTATGTGGGTCAATCCTCTTTGTAGTAGAGATACTAGCAACCTATGAGAGAAGGTGAGTGGCCAGGATGCTTAGCTCCATCGTATTTTGTCCATGGCATGCTCACCATCAAATAGGGTCTATTTGGGCCCTATTCGTCCTAGCCTCTAGTTTATTGAATGTTGGAATCATTTACAAATGCAATCAATTGCTCCCAAGTCTAGATGCATCCTTGTAATGCCCCACCCAAAAATGAATGGCTGACTAATAATATATGATATAGAATTTAATTATAACCACCAAAAGGAGCAATTAAGGAGAAATAAGCATTATTTTCAAAACTGAAAATTAATTAAGTTATTGAAAGGGTCAAAGGGCATGCAATGAAAAGTCATGTCGATTAAATAAAAAAGGTATATATAGGAATGAAAAAATGAAGACGAAGGACTTCAATTGATCAAGACATATTATTTTATTATTTCCCTTGTGGAATATGAACCAAGTTTCTAACAGCCTAAAGATGAAACCCCTTTAGGCCTGAAATTAGGGACGGAACCCCTTAATTCCTATAACTGAGTTAGTGGACGAAAACCCCTAACTTAGGCAGACTTTAGAGACATTTTAGGCATTTTATTGAAGATAAATCACTGCAGATCAGAGGAAGATTTACAGCAGAACTAAGAGGATAAGTTCTACGTTTAAAAAAATATATTCTAAGCATTAAATATAAATTATTTAATAAGTTATTAGGTTAAATTCATACTTATAATTAATTATTCAACTCTTATTGAGCTAGAGTTATACTTCAATCAATTAAGGAAAATTTTAGAACGGGACATTACAAATGGTATTGGAGCATTGATCCTGCCAGCCTGCGAGGTAAAGCTAAAATGTTCGATACATCTTAGTAAAAAGACTTGAAGGTGTACAAAAGGCAGAAATCGTGGATCTTATGCAAAATTTGCTGTACAAACTTGAGGCCCCTAATATTATTAACTGATATCAAAGTTTGTTAGATCATGCAAAAGCTTGTGCTCCCTTTGATGAGTACTTGGAGGCACTTGGGTACCGGTTTCCCAACAAAAGAGGTCTATATGAATACATTAAAAAAAAGGCTAAGGAGGAGATCAAGGAGCAAGATCCAAAGGAATCATTAATTACAGAAGAAGAGAAGTTAGAATCAAAATCACAAGAAGTTGCTAAAACCAAAGAAGAAGAAGAGCCATATTGTGTGTTGAAGAAGTGTCAATAATTGCAAATGATGTCCAAGAAACATCCATCCATTTTTCAGGTATGGAAGTAATTGATCCAACTAAAAATGATTTGCAAGGTATGAAAACGATTGGACCATGTGATGATGATGTGCAAAATACTAGTTATGCTATTGTGAAGAACTATTTGTCTAAGATCGATCCCTGTGAGGAGGAATCACAAATTTATCAAGAAAACTCCATGATAATACACACCGACTACATGAAGGTTGACCAAGAAACATTTGAACTCTTTGGTTTCAAGATTGATGAGCACATTGATGGTTTAGTTTGTGGTCATGAGGAGACTTTTGACTTGCACATGATGGGTGTAGGAGAGACCAACATCCATTGTGGAGGCACTAGGAGATTGTCACCTAAGGTCATATGCATGCAACATGTCCATGACCATAACAAGATCTACATATAAAATGTATATTTTCATAATCTATAAGTTGTTTAGAACTATGCTAGCACATTTCATCGCATTTCATAGCATAGTTGAGTACCCTCGGCTATTTTGTAAGGTCACATGCGTGATATATATATTGCTTTCTGAATAAGAATATGTGTTTTGATGGTAATATAGCCAATGCAATCAAATAAAAATACTTGCAATGATATCATAAGGCACCAACACTAAATATTTTAAATATTTGAAATTACCCACTAGCTGGAAATGAATTACAAAATTATCAGAGTTTGGACAGCAATATAACAGTGATTTTTACAATACCCAGACAACCAAACCATCTCAACATGACAATACAAACATGCCCATTTGCTGCTGTGCATAAATGGTCTGGAAATGGACTGTAAACAACAACCTATGGCTCCAAAAATGGCAACCAACTCCTCCAAATCCTAGCTGTTCCAACTCCAATTTTATTGCTGAGTGTTCCTCACATTCATGGTGCCCCCAAACCAGTCAAAATTTCCCCCAAAACCTAGGCGTGTTGCCTTGGGAATCCCATGCCCTTCCTCTAGGCTGAACGGCTTGCACAAAGATGGTACAACCAGCAAATGAAGGGTCCAAACTCCAAACTGAATGTTTTGACACTCATAAATTGTTGTTTAGTCTTCACAAAATCTGCCCACAATGGTCTACTTTATTGCTTGGGAAACAAATTGAAATATTGTATTAGTGAAGCACTTGCGTAGTTCTTGAATGAAACCACTAGCAAATTAGCCAAGAAAGATCTTTCACTTTTGCAGCTAATGTCCTTTATGGGGGTTTTCATCTTCACAAAGCCCTTGGATGAATGAAGTTTAAACCAGCAACAACTTGTTATCAATTCTCAAGCATATTCCCAAATGAGCTCCCAAACTCCTTTTATAACATTTGAAATATTCCAAGCCAATTTTTTCGTTTTTCAAATTACAAATTAGAAACAAATGCACCCGTTAAGGTTAGCAGCTAAACCCAAAACGTGCGGAAGCAACTCTAACCAGAATGTACACCAGGATCCCGATGTGGGCAAGGTGTGAGCATTGGTCAGAGGATCTAAATCAAATTGCTTATGCAGGAACTCTAACCAAGAATGGCGCCGATGATGGCGAGCATATGGTCAGAGGATCTTCTACACTAAGTGCTGAAAGGGAACTCGACACCAAGTATGTGCTACCCAATCCAGTATGGAGTGAGGGGCGACCATATGGCGGAGTGTTACAAAGTACAATGCTTGAAAGAAATACTGAAAAGCTGAAAGTACTCAACACCCAGAATGTGCTTGCTAACCCAGAGTGGGAAAGTAGCTACCATAGGGCGGAGATGTATCTTTTACAAAACAACTTCATAATGAAAGAGAGCATTACAAATCAGATTTGAAAATGACTGCTAGTACTACTGTTAGTTTACAAAATGAGGATCATTCGCCTGCCAATAGCTTAGGAATTCGAAAGATTAACAATACATCATAAATAACTCTCTTTAGCTTGGATAGAGTGCCAAAACAATACAACTCTTCAATGATCAAGATTCTAATTCTGGTTTATCACAAATCTGCACTTTAAATTGAAAAACCAGCAACCTATGAATTTACTCATATGCTCATAACTCTCTCATTTCTCACCCAAATGATCTCAAATCTGATGCAATAGACCCTCAAAATGATGGCGCCTAACTTAGTAATAAGAAATGGCATCTAAAAATGGTTATTAATTACTGACACGAATCCTAATGCACTCCAGAAAGTACGGCTTTCAAGGAATGACGGATTTGCATTATAAAATCATAAGCTTCGTATTAAAATCTGCAAATATTCATGAAAGGGTGCCCTTACCAATAAGATGCAATGACACAATACCCAGAATGAGATTATTTTTGTTTTCTGATTTACGAGTGAAACTACAGATTCAACCTTGTTATCAGCAACTCCAGAAAATGACATAAAATGCAATAAACTGAACTTCTAATGGCAAAACAACACTACAATGCAAACCTCACTACAACTCACTCAAAATAAGCAATCCTCTCCACTAGGTGCTATCTCTCAAGCACGAAGTCGAGCCAAGGCTAGGAGGCATTCATTCCTCGAAGCAATCCAGCAACCATTTTGGCAGCATAACAATAGCATAGACAAAAGATGATCAAATGAGAACCCAAGGCTGTCTTTTATAAGCTTCTGTTGACCTTCCTTGAAACCCTAACTTCTTTTCCAAAGTCAAAACCCTAATCCCAAGAAATGGCGTCCTTTTCCAAGCATCTTTAATTTTGACTTCATTAAATTTCTCACTTAAATAAATGCGTCCTCCTTAAGGCTTAGTTTTGACTTGATAAATTCAATATAATTTTAATATAACCTCAATGATGGCGCCACCCTTCAAGTCCACCTTTTAAAATAACATTAAGTTATTTGACTAGGCCAAGGTGATGAAATAACATTTAAATTATAATGTTATTTTTAAGTGAAATGAGCTCAACTCTCCAAAACTGCTTCTGAAGCCCGAAACTGAATACGCCACTTGAGACAACTGAAGGGGAAAGTCAACTACCTGAGACCAACCTGTATACTGCCAAAAATAGAATTTACTAAAAATAGTAAATTCCAGAAAATGCTCTGAATGCCAAAATGATCATACCATTGCAAAGCTCTCTGAAAACCCAGAAAGAATCCGCCATCAGATCCACCAACTCCGAGCAAAGACATCCCCAAAAATAGGAAACCCTAATTTTACCTTCCGACTAGCCTTCGGGTTTCCAGAAAAAGGCCAACGGTCACTGGAAATATCAGGTTTGAGAAGGGGACATTACAACATTTTCGAAAGCTTTTCGGAAAATGTAATATAAAATCACTTTATAAATTAAATAAGCCATATAACTTCTAAAAGTGATTTATATTATTATTTAACCAATTCCAACACCAAAAATCACTTTATCAACGTCCAACATTTAAAACTTTCAACTCTCATTTCAAAGAGCTATTATACTAAGGTGCCCATTAAATTATTTTAATAAAATTAGCAACCTTAGTAAATTAATTAAATTATAGCTCATTAAATCATCTGACTTGTGGAAACTGTCCAAAAGCATTGGAATTGAAATCTGATTGCACTAGAGTGATACTGATGATGAATAATGAGAATCGGATCTGATCGGATGACTTAATATAAATAGATGCTCTCTCCAAGAATCTTGGAGAACACACTAGAAGTCAAAAATAACTTTGGCAAGTGACATCTGAGTCCTCTAAATCATCTGAGCTCACTGGTAACATCAAATAACTCCTTTGATAAGGTTGACACACACCGAGAAGGTTAGAGCCAACTGCAATGCAAGAAAACCCAAAAATAGGGGCATTACAAAGGGAAAACAAAACCCTTCTGCATATCATAGATCAAGACTTCAAACCCCTTTACTATCCTTATGGAAACTAAGTAGAAGGTTGATGTGATGGTCATTCCTGATAGCAAAGACCAAAAGGAAAAGCCTTCTCTACGTAAAAGCAAAGCAAAGGACCATTAGCCACCACATACCATCTGCTTTACACCCTTAGCCAACACCTCGAAAGTGGTAAATAGATTGAAAAATAGCAGAAATAAAGATGTTATAAATACCTCTCTAGTTCCAATTGTTTACTCTTTAAGGTTTGAAAAATAGAAAGTCTATAATGTCCCCTTTTGGGATCACCTTATAATTTGCCCTGAAATCACAATTCCAAATGAAACCAATAGCAGATTGTAGTTAAAGATATAATGCCTACTTAAAATTGAGATGATGTAAGTTTGGTTATGGAAACCTGCAAACATGTTAGATGAATATGATAGACATAATCCATGAAATACATTTAGCCCTAAGTTTGAGAAAGATTATATATATATATATATATCAATACAATAAGTCCCAAGGACTACTTGGGCTCAACCATGATGAGGAGTACATGATGAGGTGCCCCATGTATCCTCTACCCTAGGCCCAACAACAGGACCTTATCCTTTGTGGCTTCATGTGGTCCTTAACCAATGGTCCTCAACCATCATCATAATAGGGTGTCTTTCCCACAGTTCTCCCTTTTGCATAATAGGGTGCCCTTCTCGTAGTTCTCCCTTTTGCAGTCCTGCCTCATCCCTTAATGACCAATTATTGCCAAACCAAGATCATATCATTGTTAATAATATTAGTAATTATATGCTACATAATATGCTATTATATTGGTGTTTAATATCTATATTTTTTTATCAAATAAGCATCATACCACAAGATCTATTTATATTGTTATCCTGGTTGAATTTGCTGTATATGGCGTGAAGGTTTATGTTGTTGGTTGATCACTTTGGTACTGTTTATCCCCTGCAGTTTATGTATATAATATTTTGTATTCTTCCTATGATGATCTGTTCTTAACATTCAGAAGACCAGGGGTTCGCCCCAAAGCCTGCTTGGATAGCGAAGGAGGCTTAAGTCATGGGTTTGCTCCCCATGGTCTTGGGTTCAAGTCTGAGGTCCGGATTTACCTGATGCACGTGACGTGCAGGTTGTTGCGTACATCCCTAGGGGATCGGTCTTGCCCCAACTTGCTCCTTCCCGTCCCCAACTTGGCAACTCTAAGTCCAAGGTAAGGCGTGTGGGGCGCTGGGCTAGGTCATGGGGATACCTTTGGGTTAGAAGAAAAAGAAAAGAACATTCACAAGACCATAATCTATTATCTATATTCATATTGAAGATCCATAATTACTTATAAGGCTCAATAATTGCTGCAAGCATCATTATTACATAATTGTATATATATATATATACACACACATGTATATACATATATATACATGTATATATATATGTATATACATGTATATATATATATATGTATAGATGTAATATACATATAGACACACATATATATATATATGTATATATACATCTATATATATATGTATATATACGTAACATACATATATATATATACATATACAATATACATATATATATATTTGTATGTTATTATATTAAACTTACTCCCCTTATTATTGATTGATTGTTTATCTTCATATCATAGTTACGAGACTCGCCCAGACTCGCTAGGACTCGGCGAGTCCCGAGTCGAGTCACCCTGGCCGAGTCCTGGGGGCTCGAACTCAGACTCAGCCGAGTCCTACCAAGTGCTGGCTGGACTCGCCGAGTCTGGTAGACTCGCCAAACTCACCGAGTCTAGGTGAGCCCCGTTAGCAGGACTTGACAATAGGCAGGGTTTGAAAGTGCAAAAAAATACATGAAATTTGAATTTTTTTAAAAAATTTATTTACTTATTGTGAATGCAAAATGACGTACGCCATGGCGGTTTGTATGGTTTTGGCGAGACCTTGCGAGGGGCGCTGCCCCCAAACCCTCGGAAAGGGGTGTTGCCCCTTGACCCCATTGGGGGAACTGCCCCCAAACCCCCGCAAGGGGCGTTGCCCCTTGACCCCATTGGGGCAACTGCCCCCAAACCCCCACGAGGGGCATTGACCTTTGACCCCACTAGAGGCACTGCACCTAAACCCCCACAAAGGGCACTACCTCTTAACCCCATTAGGGAAATTTCCCTGATACTTGAGATTATGGCTACTACATCATCCAGGACCTATCTTAGACACATTCATAGGAAAGATGTAGGCTCTTTTCAGCCATAGACTTCTAGTTATTGTTTTGAATCTTTTGATATGTCATAGATTTCATATTCCATGAGTTTTGTATACATTTGAGTCTTTGACTATATATCTAAGTGTGCTATTGTTTTATTTGTTTGGAACATTTGATGTCATGGATTTCATATTCCATGAGTTTTGTATACATTTGAGTCTTTGACTATATCTAAGTGTGCTATCTGCTTGAGCAACTCAGCTACAATTTGTGTTTATAGTTATACTTATATGATTGATGTATACTTGTGCTAGTGATGAGGACTTTGATTGGGTTGATTGGGTAGATAGAGAGGTCGAGGCTATAGCCATGGCAGAGGAGGAGGCTAAAGCATGAGCAAACACATCCAAAACTAATGTTGGTGAGGGTGGCATGGAGTCACAAGCAAAGACTATGGCTGCAATTGCTACATCATCTAGGACCCACCTTAGATGCCTTTGTAGGAAGGATGCAAACTCCTTTGAGCCATAGACTTGTAGTTATTGTTTTGATATTTCATATTTGTTTGGAACATTTGATGTCATGGACTCATATTTTGTACCACGCACTACTCCTGGTTCCCAACCGTCGCTTGAGAGCATGTGTTGGAACAAGGACACACATGATGCAACAAAAAAGACAATTGTAGACTTTTGGTACTACTGCACCATTCCCTTCCATGTAGCCAGGTAATTCTTTTTCGTTTAAATTTTATTATTTTAGAATCGAGATGTATCTCATTATCAAATTCAAAGTTAAAGTTAAAAACTTAAAAATTTTCATTTTACAATACTTATGTAAGTTACTTTTCATCATCCAGGATCCTTAGATGCCTTCGTAGGAAGGATGCTGTCTCCACTATGCCATAGAGTCGTAGACTTATAGCTATTGTTTTGATATTTCATATTTGTATGGAACATTTGATGTTATGGATTTCATATTCCATGAGTTTTGTATACATTTGACTAATTTTATATATCTAAGTATGTTATTTCCTTCAACGGTGCAACTACAATTTGTGTACTTTATACTTATGTGATCGTTGTGTACTTGTGTATGTGAGGAAATTTTCTTTTATTTGTGTTGTATTCAACTAAGGGTGCTTGAAACAAGTTTCAAATCCTTAAAAATCTCTAAATTTCTAGGGCTTTTTCAACTTTTTTCATTTTGCCGAGTCTGCGCCGAGTCCGAGTTCCGAGTCTCGAGTCGAGTCACCCTAGCTGAGTCTTAGCCGAGTTCGAGTCTCGTTATTGTGCTTCATATATCTCTCATTGACCCGTCTTCTTCTTCACATATCTTTCTTCTTCCAAATCTGATTATATCATATTAATTTATTTGCTGCTATACTCAAAAAATGCTCCTCGTATTTCTGTCCTCTTTCTCTTTTTTTTGTTTATATATTTGTGTTTAAATTGGATTATATTCCATTTTGTTGCCTTGAGTGCAGATCATTATTTATTTTGAATGTTATTCCTTTCCTTTGATGCTCTTCTACATGTGGATTGATTCCCCATTTATAACTCACCAAGTGGAGGGGTCATGACTTTTGAAGTAGTTGCATCCCTTCACAAATCCTTAATCGCACCCTTACATAACCATTAACGGCTGCCTCTTAGAATTAAGGATCGCGGCTTTTACTATAGTCTTTGTCTAATCGCTGCCTTGCATTCACTTATTTAATATTTCTATTAAACTCAAAACTCCTCATTAACTCGTGTGATTATAGGGGGGTTGGCCAAAGCTTACTTATTATTTAGATTTAACAATCTGAGTCAGCCTCCTATCTGAGTTGTCCCTTCTTGCAAAATCGGTTATTGTCTTTCTGTATTTAACTTATTTATCTCCTTTTAATAAGTCTGCTCCTCATCCTTATCCAGTTGCTGCCCTTATATCTTGGTCGCTACTTTAATATTTTAAACCTTTGAAATTATCTTTTGGCTGCAAATCAAATCCAACTTCTGAAAATCAAGAGAAGAAGTGCGCCCCTTTTGCTGGGAAATACTCTTTTCAGCTAAAAATTCCACTTTATTTCTTTAGCAATTTACTCTTCCAGTTCAAGAATTTATTCTTCTGCCGAGAAAATCTACTTTGCCTTAACAAATTCTTCCTTTCAAAAATTATCTTTCGCAACTTCGAAAGAGCTGAAGAGAAAACTTTTGATCAACCTATGAAAGAATGATTTGAGAGAAACAAGTCGATTTTGTTATAAAGGTGGAGAAGTTGATATTTTTAGTAACTTCGTGTTTTCTTTCTAAGTTTGTCAAGTTAAGACTTGTTTTATCTCTTCCAATACTGGAGATTTTGAAAGAAAGTTTCCATTTTTCTATCCAGGCACCACCCTCAGCCAATAAATTTTTTCCTAAGTGTTGAATATTTACTTCAAACGTTGGAAAATATTAATTATTCAATATGTTAAATTCAATTTTCCAACCCTTTTGATCTTCGAATCATGGCGAAATTTAATTTTGTCTAAGGCAAATTTGTTATTTCTCATGTTATTTTCCATTTTTCTCTAGACATTGAACATTTTAAATAAATTTTCCTAAGTGTTGGAAAATAAATAATAAAATATCCAGTATAAAATGTCCAACCTCTTTAATCATTTCCAACCCATTAAATTATTTAATTCTTGGTGATATTTAATTTACCCATGGCCAAATATTGATCTTCTAAGTCATTTCATGTATTTCGTCTAGCTAGGGCAGACTTCAATATTTTCTTGCCTTTCTCCTCTTCTTGGGCGGACTTGGAGGCTTCTCTGCCAATCGCATCTTTTTCTATGCCTTAGGAATTTGTCATGCTAGAGGTGGGCAGACTTTTGTTGTGTTTTTCCAAGTCATGGGCGGACTTTAAACTTTCTTGGACATCCATTCTCCTAGGTGCACTTTGCCAATGCCTTAGACAAATTTTATTGCCTCCAAAGTAGGGCGGACTTCACAGTAGACTAGCCAATTTCTCTTCCAAGGCAAACTTTGACTTTTCCATGCCTTCTCTTGGCTGGGGGGGACTTCATCCTTGTCTTTCCAGCTCCCATCTCTTTCTAGGCGGACTTTGAAACTTCCATGCCAGGGGCGGACTTTGAGATGACTTTGCCATTCTTTATTTCCCTATGGCGGACTTGAAGGTTGGGTTGCCATAGGCAAGGGTGGACTTGGAGGTTGGCTTGCCATAGGCAAGGGTGAACTTTGAGATGAGCTTGCCATTTCCTCTCCAAGGCAAGGGCGGACTTGCCAAGCTCTTTGACATTGCTTTATCTTTAGGGCGGACTTCAAAAAGTTTTTGCCATTTTCTTCCATTTTTCATTTGGCAAATTTCTCTAGACTTATGCCATTTCTCATCCTTGATCGCCATGAATTTCCTCCATCAAACCTTTGCCATATGCCTTGATTTTTCGTTGCCTTTTCTCTTTCTGGAGGAAACGTTGAGTTCATGACCAACGGGACCCTGAAATAGAAACTTTCCAAAAATAGAAACCTTCTAAATATAGAAATAAAGCAAAAACGCATCCCTAAAAAATAGGAACTCCAGAATGGTCCAAAAGTGCCAAAAATGCAAAAAGCGAAAAAATAGAATCCCTAAAAAACAGGAAGTGTCAAAATTGACTCAAAGCAATGGCGTTCCTTGTCTACTGGGCCTTCTGAGCACTTCTATGACATTTGGGCACTGATACGGGCTTAAAATTTCAACTTGACCAAGGTGATTCTCATAAATTCTTACTCTGGACTCTCAAACAAATAGGCCCAGGAAATTGCAACGCAGAGGAGAAACCCTAAAAACAAAAAAACTGGGGGTCCCCATTTGCACTGGGGCGATGTGTGAAATAGGTCACAACACACTCCCAACGGTGCGTCGACTTTTCTCAAGGCTCATGACTTTAACTCCAAATAAAATCTCAACTGAACTAATCGACAATCCTTATTTTGTCTTGTCTGACAGTTGGATTTGTCTTTTGCAATACTAAAAGAGGCAGCAATAATCGAAGAAGACTACATACAGGAATTTCTTAAGGATCGAACTTGAGCTGCTAACAAACTGAAATCGATCTCACCAAGAACCATTGTATCTTCAAAAATCGATATTATCTTCCCTCCACAAATTTGGTCGCAAGACCATTAAATTTGTCAATATTGAATCAGCAAGACGAAACCACCTCCTAGGTGAAATTGCAACAATAAACCAGTTGCTGCAATGCCTTCCTCAAATGAAATATCAAATGCAACAATACCTCAACTGCTGCAAATGCTCGATGCAATAATAAACCATCTATTGCATCAATTTAGAACTTCTGTCAAAGGGCAATAATACATCAGCTATTGCACCTGTCAAAATTCTCCAATGAAGCACCTGTAGAAATCTTGGATGGATTCCTCAACCATTCCAGCTAGGGTTGATCTTTCACAACTGAACCTGGTACTCTAGAGTCTTCAAACCCTCGAGCAATGCAAAGCATTCGGCTTCTACCAAACTGGTATGAGAAATGAGATTCAAGTCAAGCATGCCCAAATGCTAAGCCAACAACTCCTTATATAGATTTCTCATTGACTTTTCAAGAAGCTCCTAGAAATAATATTATTTTATTCCCTTAAGTGACTTTATGATTTATTATTTTATTTTAAGTCACTTTATTAAATTAATTAAATATAAAGTTATCTTATAATTTTAATTTATTGAAATAACTTTATAAATAATTAATTTAATACTTACTCCCTTATTTCTCTTGTTTAGCCTTCGAGAATAAACAAAGGCTAAACACTCCTCAAGGTGGCTATCAAAAAGGGGACATGACTGTCTATGAGCTGTTTATGTAGGGCATGATCGATACATTTTTGCATTATGAAAATGGCACTTCTTGCCAACTATGACTTAACCTGTATTCAACAATAAAATGATTGTAGCATTGCAACTTTGCCTATGGTTGTCCTTGTATACTAAAAAAGTTGTCCAATGTATGAAACAAGATAATCCTTGATTGTGAAGATGCAAAGATTTGCAATAGGGGATATGTATTTTGTAGGTTTTACGATCATGATTCATCATTGGCCTATTACTTGCTTAGACTTATAGTTTGATGGGGGTTTGGGGGAAACACCCCAATGGGGTTGAGGGGCAGCGCCCCTTGTGGGGGTCTAGGGGCAGCCCCATGCCCAAATGAAGACCTTCAAAACCACACAATCCTTCATGGTGCACACCATTTTCATATGTTTTTTGTAAATCCTAGATGGGCATGTCATAAATGAAACAAGCATTGAAAGATTGTAAATTTTTAAAAAATAAAATTTAAAATGGCAGTTTTTAGGTCGAGACTCACCTAGATTCATGAGTTTGGCGAGTACTTGGCTTCCGAGTCTCCTAGACTTGTCGAGGCTGGCTCGCCTCGGGACTCGCCGAGTCTTGTGACACTGGTTAGTTGCCCTCCATTTGCATACATCTGTTTCGTAAAAATAATAAAAAAACTCTATAGCTAGAGGCTTTTTGGTTATGATTAATTTGTATGCATTTAGTTTAAGACATCATCGTGGAATCAGAGCTAACATCGTGTTACCCTGTGAAGTATGGAAATAATTTTGAGAATGCTAAAAAAAGGAGAAAGGGCATACCTTTTTCAAGATACCCTAATGGGGTTTCAAAGGAACCAAGAAAAATGGTAGAGTTATTATTTCAGCACCAAAACAACATGCCCTCTGCAATTCCTTTGCAGAATCCAGTTCTGGCTAGAACATCACAAAGAGGAGAATGTTCATCTCCAAATAATTGACCAGTGTTACACTCATGTAGTTGTAGAAAGAAAAAATCAGAACTAGAGCTACAACAAACTACAAAGTAGCAGATCATTGGGTATGAGCTGGATAAATTGGTAGGTGAAGATACAAACACTAGCAGTGGTACTCTTGTAACTCATTTAGGAGTAGAATAAGAACAAAAGTAGGCAATGGAGGAGCAGATTGTTGAGCTTAAACTTGGGCACAGATCTGTGAAGGATGTTTTAGTTGATTCTTGTTTCATTCATAATCTTTATCTTGAGAACTTGAATGCTGCTAAATAGTTTTCAAAATTTTCCAAGTCAGAAATGGAAGGTAAGCACTTTGATTGCTTGTTTGATTACCATTCAAAAAATAAGATAGTAGTAAAGGATTGTTGCACTAGTTTGACACCATGTCATTACAAAGTAAGCATTCAAGATGGGAACAATGGACACACAACAAAAAAAGTACAATAGAGCCTGAACATGCGTTTTGAAAAAGAGACAAGTGTGAGTCGATAAATATTTAGAACTTAGAACAGATAGGCACATAAGCTCAAGTATGTCACAAAAAGGTCAAATTTCTCATCTGCAGTTCATGGATCAGTAGCTGCAACAACAATGAGCTCTTCAACAACCATGTATGACTCAACATGATGGAGACCATAGAGGGGTTTGGCAGAGCAATTAGTTTTTGTCATAGTTGCCAGGAGACCAGTATTGGTACTGGTATGGAGATTGGTATCGGTACCAGTACTGATACATCTATTTTTGAAAAATAGGAGATGGGGGTACTTGGAGATGCCATTTTTTAAAATATAATTTAATAATTTATAAATTTGCAACATTAAAACCGAAAATATCATGACATTCGAGTTTCAAAACAAGAACACTAGTAAAGTTTAACATTAAATTTAAAGTTTAAACACACAAATGTCAAAGAATCAAAGATTTCATACTACATATTTGATATTACATATTGAAATTCAGAAATGTCGATTCATTTTATTTTATTTTCATATGGAAACTTGTTGAGATGTAAGTTTTTTTGTTTCTTTAAAATGAAAAAATAAACGTTGGTTAGATGTCTACTGCAAGCAGGGATGTCTCTAACAATTTTTTGGTACGAGGAAACACATATCAGTACTTGAGACACATCCGTGGGGGTTGGAGATGCGTCTCCATGCGACTATGATTTTTGTCTTACGAGCTTAGTTGTCTGAGCATTTCTTCATTTGTATCTATAATGTCCCCTTATTAGCCCTATGCTTTTCAATGGATGTTAGCCTATTTCCGGAGACCCGTAGGCTACTTAGGGGCATTTTTAGGGTTTCCAAGGTTCTTGGAGGTTTCTTGTTTGTTTTTCAGGAGGTTCTTATGGGAGTTTGCCAGAGGGGTTTCTGGGTCTTTTTGGGTTTTCTAATATCCTTGGTGGGCAGTCATTGCTATTTTTAGTAATTACTATTTTTAGTAAGTCACAATTACATCTTAGAATGTGCTTATTTTGAGTTTGGACACACTTACTATTTTTAGGAAGTGTTATTTCTGGAAGTGGTACTAGCAGCAGTTTAGTGCAGGTCTTCTATTTCTGGCAGTGGTGGTAGTTTCATGAAATGATAATTGATATTCGATACTCATTATTTACAAAGGAGATGAAAGCTCCTTAAATAATACAATACAGGACAATGTTTCTGAAAAGAAACTAACATTAACAAAAGAAAAGAATTGAAAGATACTAAAAGCTAATTGAAGCAAACTAGTTTAACTAAAAGTAAACTACTGATTAACTAAAGGCTAAGATGACCATTAAATAATACAATAATACTTTGATACCCTTCCTTAATGGTCATTATACTAACTACACCAAGCTTATCCCGAAATCTTACAAATTTATTTGGATTGAGAGGCTTGGTGAGAATGTCCACAGTGTGATCCTCAGTTGGAACCATAGTAACGAGACTCGGACTCGGCTCAGACTCAGCTAGGGTGACTCGACTCGGGACTCGGGGACTCGGGACTCGGACTTGGCTCAGACTCGATAAAATGAAAAAAAGTTGAAAAAACCTTAGAAATTTAGAGATTTTTAAGGATTTGAAACTTGTTTCAAGCACCCTTTATTGAATACAACACAAATAAAAGAAAATTTGATCACATACACAAGTATACAACGATCACATAAGTATAAAGTACACAAATTGTAGTTGCGCCGTTGAAGGAAATAACATACTTAGATATATAAAATTAGTCAAATGTATACAAAACTCATGGAATATGAAATCCATAACGTCAAATGTTCCATACAAATATGAAATATCAAAACAATAGCTATAAGTCTATGACTCTATGGCATAGTGGAGCCAGCATCCTTCCTACGGAGGCGTCTAAGGATCCTGGATGATGAAAAGTAACTTACATAAGTACTGTAAAATGAAAAGTTTTAAGTTTTTAACTTTAACTTTGAATTCGATAATGAGATACATCTTGATTCTAAAATAATAAAATTTAAATATAAATTTTAGAACAATTAAACGAAAAAGAATTACCTGGCTACATGGAAGGGAATGGTGCAGTAGTACCAAAAGTCTACAATTGTCTTTTTTGCTACATCATGTGCGTCCTTGTTCCAATCCATGCTCTCAACGACGGTTGGGAACCAAGAGTAGTGCGTGGTACAAAATATGAGTCCATGACATCAAATGTTCCAAACAAATATGAAATATCAAAACAATAACTACAAGTCCATGGCTCAAAGGAGTTTGCATCCTTCCTACAAAGGCATCTAAGGTGGGTCCTAGATGATGTAGCAATTGCAGCCATAGTCTTTGCTTGTGACTCCATGCCACCCTCACCAACATTAGTTTTGGATGTGTTTGCTCATGCTTTAGCCTCCTCCTCTGCCATGGCTATAGCCTCAACCTCTCTATCTACCTAGTCAACCCAATCAAAGTCCTCATCACTAGCACAAGTATACATCGATCATATAAGTATAACTATAAACACAAATTGTAGCTGAGTTGCTCAAGCAAATAGCACACTTAGATATATAGTCAAAGACTCAAATGTTTAAAAAACTCATGGAATATGAAATCCATGACATCAAATGTTCCAAACAAAGATGACAATAGCACACTTAGATATATAGTCAAAGACTCAAATGTATACAAAACTCATGGAATATGAAATCTATGACATATCAAAAGATTCAAAACAATAACTAGAAGTCTATGGCTGAAAAGAGCCTGCATCTTTCCTATGAATGTGTCTAAGATTGGTCCTGGATGATGTAGTAGCCATAATCTCAAGTATCAGGGAAATTTCCCTAATGGGGTTGAGAGGTAGTGCCCTTTGTGGGGGTTTAGGTGCAGTGCCTCTAGTGGGGTCAAGGGTCAATGCCCCTCGTGGGGGTTTGGGGGCAGTTCCCCAATGGGGTCAAGGCAGTGGCCCCTGGGCTGGCGGGCAACGCCCTTGTGGGGGGTTTGGGGTGCCCCTGTGCTGGGGTCAAGGGGGCACGCCTCATGGGCTCCCAGCAATGCCCCCAGCGGGGTCAAAGGGCAGTGCCCCTTGCGGGGGTCTGGGGGCAACGCCCCCAGCGCGGTTGAGGGGCACCGCCCCTCGCAGGGTCCTGCCAAAACCATACAAACCGCCATGGCGTACATCATTTTGCATTCACAATAAGTAAATAAATAATTTTTTTTTTCAAATTTCATGTATTTTTTTGCACTTTCAAACCTTGCCTATTGTCGAGTCCTGCTGACGAGACTCGCCTAGACTCGGCGAGTTTGGCGAGTCTACCAGACTCGCCGAATCCAGCCAGGACTCGGTAGGACTCGGCTGAGTCCGAGTCCGAGCCCCCAGGACTCGGCCAGGGTGACTCGACTTGGGACTTGCCGAGTCCTAGCGAGTCTGGGCGAGTGTCGTAACTATGCTCTTCGCCACCACCAAAGATGACGAAAACAGAGCAAGCCATATACTCCGTGAACCGATCTCTCTTGTTTGTAAAATGCTGAGAGGCTCCAAAATCAATGTACCATGCAAATGATTTTACATGATCTGTTGGTCTTTTGGCCATTAATGCAGAAGAGGTAGACGCTTGCTCAGAATTCATAAATGCCATCCCTCTCATTTTCTAGAAGCAAGAAAAACAAGGTATAAGATTTGTGGTCAGCTTGCATGGATCCCAAGATGATCAACTAGCTCAACTCCCACAATTGCAAGATTCTTTCTAGAATTTTTTTTCAAAAAACTCTTCAAAGTTTGAAGCCCTCAAAATTCTTGAAAAACCTATGAGTTTCAGAAAACCCTAGGTCGTTGAAAGTCGGCCAGAAAAAAAACAAGAAAAAAAAGCTCCAAAAATGCAAGTCGTGTAGCCAAAAAAGACAAAAAATTCATCCACAAAGACTTGGTTGCACGCAAAGAGAACCACAAAATGCTCAGTAAAACTCGTGAAGAAAGAAAACGACTAGAAGAGATTGTGTGCAGGGAGAGAAACTAGTCAAAAAGCTTGACGTGTGCCAGAGAAAAAAATCGCGCCTAGAATCAAGCCAAAAAAACCACGAACAGAGTTGGCAAAATGCGGAAAAACAATTGTGTATTGTTCCAGACGCAAAAAAAAAAACGTGATTTTGCTGCAAAAAAGAGATGCAAATCTGAGGAAGAAAATTTGCCACAACACTTTAAGAAGTCGTGCAAATTTTACAAGAAAATAACCTGCGATTTTTCACTTAGTAATCCGCGATTTTTTTTTTTGATTGGTGATAATATTTTATTTTATTCATGATAAAGCAGATTTTACAAAAAAACTTCAAAAATATATCTTTCCAGCAAGATCCAAACAAGTCCATCAAACCAACACAGTTTCCAATTAAGCAAAACATCCCTACCATATCCACTAGCGAATTACCCTACCATCTTTTTCCCATACCCTAGGCAAAATATTGTTTCAAGCCAAAACAGGGCTAAACCCTAGAGCATTTAACAAAGATAGTAAAATTAACAGAAATCAAAGCAAAAATTAAGCTTTGTAATTACGCCAATGTTCCCGAAGTGTTGCCCATGTGCAGTGGACATAACTCCATTATCGACTTTGTCTTCTTCCTCGGACGCAGACCCTTCTTCTCTCGCTACTCCTCTTTGGCGACGGCTTTGAGCTTCTCTATTTCCTCCTCTACCTCCATTAACTCTACACATAGTTTTAGCGCTTTGTAGCCCCATTCCACTCCTCCTCTCCACATTGCTTTGGTGCACCCTTCTGGCCATCTTATAAAAGGATGGTTTGTCTCTGCTACTTCAGCGTCCACTCCTTCCATGCCTTCGCTCACATCGAATCCTTCACCTGGTGTAGCCCATTCCAGAATACTTCCCATGTTTAGCAAGTAGTCCTCATGCACCAATGTTTTCATTACTTTCCTCACTTCCTCCACTGCCTCTCCTAAATCTAGCCCCCATGCCATAATCAAAGAAAATATATCCATGTTCGTCCAGTATTTGTGCTTCAAGTCCTCAAAGCCATTGCCCAAAATGACTTGCACAGACTGCGCCACCTTCACGTCCTTGAATAAGAACAATCCTCTTAACCTCTTTACTGACGCTTTATCGATAAAAGGATCCAATTTTCTCCTCGACTGCAGTGTGAAGTTGGCCTCCATTTCTTCCATGCTACGTAATCTTCAAATGCCTCACACCGCAAACGTATCATAGTCCTTACCATCACAAATCGAGAAGCAACCAAGGAAAAGCATTGCGTATCTTTAATACACATCACATTTCCAGCCATCTCCATTAATGCCGAACGTACGTCAATGCCGGCAAAAACACCTTCATCAATGCTTCCATTCCTTCGGGAATTTCAAAAACCATCCTCTACTTGCTAGCATTAACTCCTTCCTATCTTAAATGCATTGAACTTATTTCCGCCAATGTAAGTCTCCTAAAATCTTCAATTTTAATTTCATCTATCTCCGCAAACGATAGAGCCCATTTTGATAGTGTATCGGCTTCCAAATTCCCAGTTCTCCTAACATGACTAATCTTAAAATCCTCAAAAAAAGCTAATTCTTCATTAATTTTCCTAATTGCTCCTTGCAAATGCCAAGCATCAATTCGTCATTTCATTATTGCTTGGATGATTATCAATGAATCCCCCTCCAAGTGAATCCTTGTAGCCCCTAGCTTTTTGACTAACTTAGTTGCCATTAAGGCTGCTGTTGCTTCAACAACGTTATTAGTTCCTTCCTTCAACCTCATTGCACCTAAGGCCACCACATTCCCTTCCCAGTCCCGAACAATGCTACAAGCTCCAGATGGTCCCGGGTTTCCTTTTGAAGCCCTGTAAAAATTTACCTTCCACCATCCTTCCTTTGGTTTCTCCCATTTTTCCACCTCTACAGACATTTGAGTCAGATTAACCCAACCAAGCCCCTTAATGGGCTAGTAATCCGCGATTTTTCTTGACAAACAAAAACGTGATTTTTCCAGGTAATAGAAACCCTTCAATTTTCTTCACAAAAAAACAGCTTGAAAAATTTCAAAAAAATTTCCTTTCACAAACCCTCAATTTTATTAAAAAAGAAAGAAAAAAGAAATGGTTGTAGTTGGTCATAGTCGATTGTAGTCTTAGTCGGTTGTAGTTAGTTGAGATTGTACTTGGTCGGCCGTGAGTCATAAGTAAATAAGACTTTAGTTAATGTTAATATTCTATATGTACTTGTCATGTTAGTTTGTTGTTTTGGGAATTAAGTTCTTGATGAAAGTAATTAGTTATAATGAAAGGTCGCGAGGGTCGGTCTCTCAATCGCTACCAGTGTACTATGTGTATTCGAGTCATGTAGTCAGGAGACTGTTTCCATGGATGTTATGATTCTGGAGACTATTTTGATATAGTACGGATGGCTGTACTTGCATATATTTCATCAATAAAGATAGTATGAACATTCTGTGCATTGTGTTCTCGTACATATAGTATGTTCTGTGAGTTAATTCCATTTACTCTTGTAGTATGTTGGAATTCATCCTAGTGAGTAAACATTGGACGCCATTGCCTAAGTGAACTTGGGAGAATCACCCAATGGTAGAATGGCGTCATGATGGGTTGGCTGATGGAAGAGCCCATACAAGCAAACAAGGAACAAGAGGATGACTTGACATTGGGCCTTGTCAACCTCTGGGACATATCGTTGAGGGATCACACACGGAGGGAGGCTCTCAGGTGAGAGATCCCTCAGTTGGTAATCTAGGATAGACTGCACGTCAACCTAGAGGTTGATCATCTTCTCAACTGATTGCCAAGTTTGCTGGCCCGCCATTACATCATCTTACAAGATCTTCGGGCGGAGAGTGACTAGGAACGCTGAAGGCAACATATATTGCAGCGGTACGAGGAGAGAACCAAGCAATTGGAGGAGGAACAAGATACAAGCCGAAGACATACGCCTGGCAACTAAGGCCCATACGATCGGTAATTAATGCTCGTACACCTCAACAAGGACAAAAACCAAGTACCGATTGGGAAAGAAACTTCTGAGGAGCAAGTACGAAGATCATTAAGACTCAAGGAGCAAGAGAACTGACGGAGGAGATTATAACAAATTGTCGAAGGAGTAAATGAAGACTTGAATGAAATAAACCAAAACCCTGGTGAAGAAACTGACGAAGGGAACTTCAGAACATCATTAGTAATAAATAAAGAAAAATTAAAATAAATGAAAATAAAAATGAAGTAACAGAAGAGCTTGAAAACAACATACGTCGTATAAGAAAACTGTCCATATCAGACGATGAAGGGTCAAGGACTAGAATATTTGAGCCTAAGACCCTAGGGCAGAGGGAGTATTGGAATGATCCCCAGGAGACTCGAGGTGTAGAGGACACTGATAGAGGACGTGGGAAAGACTCGTACGTGGCCGAGAGTGCAAGTGACGCACCAAGATATCGTGGGAGAACCAATCTAGTCAGGTTCAACACACAAGGAGGGCATTGAGGAAGGATGGCGACTCTGCCAGCTGAGAGGAGAAGCTGCCAAAGTTCACGGGGAATGGGTCAAAGGATCTAGTACGACACTACAAGATGTGCGAGACGATTTGGATAGCCAACGGCCAAGATGATGTGGACTATTGGCTGAGAGCGTTCCCAGAGACGTTGAGGGGCGTAGCCATTGATTGGTACAGCGAACTGGATGCAGTCCACCGAGCATCATGGAAAACACTGAAGAAGGCATTCCTAGACGAATTCAAATTTCTTAAGGATGACAGTGAAATAGTAGAAAAAATCTATAACATGAAGCAGGGGAAGCACGAGAATGTGTGAGCCTACAACCGTAGACTCAAAGAATTGTTGGAAAAACTGGAGACCCGATTAGTCGACAGGCTAAAGAAGCGATAGTTCATCGAAGGGTTGCTCTCGCTGCTGAGAAAAAAAATGAAAGTCGTGCCTTCGTCGTCGTACAACGAAGCTTACAATCGGGCAATGGATATAGAGAGTGAAAACAAAACATACTCTCAAGGGAAAAAGAAGACTGACGATGAGGAGAGTACGAATGACAGCAGTGACAGTGAGTCCAAGACCGTGCAAGCATTGAGGAAGGACATGATGAGGATGATGAAAGACTTGAAGGTCGACAAGGAGAATAGGAGGGAAGCCAGAGAGTTGTGGTGTACGAATTGCAATGGGGAAGGTCACACAAAAGCAAATTGCCCGAAGAAGCTGTTCTACGATATCTGCCAAGTAATGGGATATTCCATCAAGGAATGCCCATACAACCTAAAAACAAGTACACAAGTGCTATTCATAGGAGAACAATCAATCCCGCCAAACATACCACCGAAGCCCCAGTACAATAGCAATGCATACCCTAGAAGTTATCGAAACAAAAGAAGCCTGAGAAGCAAAATATAGTACAACAACAGAGGAAGACCTATGATATAATGTTAGAAGTGCAATGAATGGGGCCACTTCACCAGGGAATGCCAGAACGGTCAAGGTTCGGGGGGAAGACTGTGCAAGTGGTGTGGATCGGGTGATCATGAAGACAACGAATGCCCCAAGCAGAAAGGCATCCATATGTTAGATGTGGAGCAAGAGGTACTGGCGATTATTAGAGCGCAAATGGAGAAGGCTGCCTACCTAGATCCATGTACGAAAAAACAAAGAATTAAGGAAGTAAAAGTAGAAGTGGAATTGGTGATGACGAAGGAACACAAAACACCTTTGGAGAATCCAAACACCTCTTGGCGATCGAAGGTGGAAAACATTGTACGATAGGTATTGCAGACCACTGTACCCATAAAGGTGAGTGACCTTCTTAGACTATGTTGTAGTTGGGATTGACGATCATGAACGTAGTCAATGATGACCAACGTCAGCGGTAGGAAGGCCAAAGGAAAAAATTGATAGCGGAACCACAATCGTATGAAGAACAAACCATTGACCCAATGTTGCTGACCACAAACATCGAGAAGATGCCAGCAGTTGTACAAATGGAGATTGGAGGGAAAATCCTGACAAACACTATTGTCGATGGAGGATCGAGAGTCAATGTACTACCTGAAGACACATGGAAGAGTATCGGGAAGCCTACACTCTGGCCACCGACATTCCAATGAGTGGATGTCAATTGGAACAATATCAAGCCGTTGGGAACACTGATGGCACAAAAAGTCCTGATTGGCACGCAATAGTTCCTATTGAACTTTGTCATCATCTTGCTATAGAAGAAGGTGTATGATGCACTGTTGGGACAAGGATGGTTGATTGCCGCCAAGGAGGATCATAACTGGAAGAGGAACACACTCTCTATTGAGAGCAACAAGTGGAAGTACGTCATTGACTTGAAGAACCAAGATGTGAGCGAAGGATTGGCCTCCTTCGGATCAAAATCTGATAGAGAGTCGGATGTTGACGAAGAGAGGAAGGCTATGGAACCAAACGTTGATGGCGTACTTGAACTCGAGAGTTGCTTAGAGGATGAGATAAGCTCCCTGAATGGTCTATTTCATTGGCAGATGGAAGATTATGAGGTGTTCCATCGAGTGTAACATGCTACAAATAGGAGAAATCCAAGAAGAAGAGGAGAAAGGCATGTCCAACCAGACATTTCCAGTCGAGTACGACGAGTACAAAGAAGGAGAAGAGGAGAAGGGCACGTCTAGGAAAACATTTCCGGCCAAGTACAGAGAGTACAAAGAAAGAATATCGAAACTGGATGATAAGCTAGCCCACAAGTCCGAATGAGTACGAGTTGACAAAATTGTGTCGAAGTCAGAAAATGAAAAGAATCGAAAATTGAAGAGAGAAGAGTTGGAAAATGAAACAATTGTAAAAATTAAAATTGAAGAGTTGGGAAAAGTTAAAAAAAATGGAAAAAATACAGGGGAGGAATTAAAAAATTAAAAAATAGAGAGAGGAAAAAGAGATGAGAGAAAAAAAAGACGAAGAGAGAAAAAGGAGATCAAGAGAGAAAAAAGAGAGGAAGGAAAAATATCAAAAAATTCAGTAAAGTGAAGAATATTAAAATAAACAATATTGTCAAGGTGCTTATATTAATCAGGAAAAAGATCGTACGATCACTCAAGGAATCGGTAGAGGAAGGAAATAATTGGTGAAAAATTTCATAGACAAATCTGTACATCGTACGACATAAAGAGTCCGTATGAGAGATTGGAAGAGGTGGGAAAAGGCACGATAGGAAGACACAGTGGACAGAGTTTAAAGTCACGAAAATTTCACAAGATAAAAAGTTCATACGAGGTATTCAAGCAGTCGTATGTGGGAAAGAGCCAGCCATATGAGAAGAAGAGTTGCTAGTACGAAGTGAAGGGAGTCGTATGGATTGAGAGGCATAGGAAAAAGACCTGTATGATTTGTCAAACTCAAGCGTGCGACCACTAGATTTTCCAAGAGCCTGTACAGGATGATTAAAAATCCCATACAAGTTGCCAAGAGTTTGTACGTGAAGATTAAAAAGGTCGTATGAAATAATAAGAGGAAGGTCGTACGAATAAAAAGGGATCCAGTCATACGAGTTAAAGGAACAATCAAAAGGGTCCTATGATTTCAGAAGGGCAAAAAGGCCGTACAAGTTCATAAAGATCAGAAGCCTGTACAATTTTATGAAGGAATTCGCGTATGGAAGATTGGCATACGGAGCATAAACACAGGAAAGAAACTTAAAAAATTTGCCAGACAAACGAATGGCTGCTTGGTGAGCAAGATGAGAGAGCAAAAAGATAACGCATGAGATTGAAAGCAGAAACAAGGTGGGAGTTGAAGGGGATTTCACGCACAAGACCGTATGATAGGGCGAGAAAGGGAAAACCATACGAGGTAGGAACATGGAGATCAGACGACAAGCTAAGGAAGTAGCATGAAACTCATTTGGCAAAGGGACTAGTGTATGAGTGGTACAAAGAAGTAGAAAACAAGTAGGGCATTAGATTCAATTGAATTACAAAATTCCAGTGCAGCCAGCCACCACAGTACAGCTAAAGCAGCTAGCCTCACGCCCAAGCCCGCCAGCCTCACGCCCAAAGTCACTAGTATCACAGTCATCAATATCATAGTTAGCTCACCTTGCCTCACGGTCACGCACAACATCCTCACAGCCAACACTGCCAGAACCCCATTTAGAAGAGTCAAGAGAGGAGTCTAGCGATGAATCCACCAGAGTGTACATTGAGATCAGTGGATTGCAAGAGATGGCGAGAGTTATGTACGAAGTCGGTGCAATTGGACAACAGTTGGACATGAGACATGATCCCTTAGTGGTACATGAGGTCGAGAGGATCTTGGCAGTAATGCACTTGGCTCAAGTGATGATTGTTGAGTGGACGAGAGTTGCCACTCTTGAGGGGAAGTTTACAGAGAAAGAAAAAGTACTAGCAGAGAAGGATCAACTGTTGGCAAAGAAGGATACATAGATGGTTGATGCACTGCGACTTTCAACTAAGAGGGAGAGTCAGGTGCAAGAAAAGGTCTAGATGGTGGAGCTTGCACATCCAAGGACACCTTCTCACCCTTCCTCTTCTTAATTTCCCTTTATGTACCCTCGGTTTTGTTTTTCGTCGTCTAGAAGACGACTAATTTTGTGGGGGGGATGATGTAGTCGGGCGTAGTCGGTCGTAGTCATAGTTAGTTGTAGTTGGTCGAGAGTACTTGGTCGGCCATGAGTCATAAGTAAATAAGACTTTAGTTAATGCTAATATTCTCTATGTACTTGTCATGTTAGTTTATTGCATAGTTACAAGACTTGGACTCGCCTCGGACTCGGCAAGCCGATTTTTGACTCGGACTCGGACTCGGAGCCTAGACTCGCCCAAGACTCGACAAAGACTCGGCAAATAGAAAAACCCTTGAAATTTAGAGATTTTTAAGGATTTAAAGCTTGTTTCATGCACCCTTTAGTGAATAAACCTCAAATACACAATAACATCATGAAATAGAAACTACTATGATCCTATACACAAACATATATCGATCACATAAGTATAAACGCAAATTTTAGCTGAAGGAAATAACACATTCAGATATATAAATATTGTCAAATGTATACAAAACTCATGGAATATGAAATCCATGGCATCAAAACAAATATCAAAACTAAAAAATAAGTCTATGGCTCAGAAGAGCTTGCATTACTCATCCCAATATCACGACAAGTCATGCGCTATTGTCTAAGTTAGGTCCTAGATGATGATGTAGCCATGATATTTGCTTGTGTCTCAATGATTGGTGTGTATATTCAAGTGAGGATTTTATTATTAAAATTTTATTGAAGCCTTCAAGACTGCATGTTTTGTTGTCTAATGTATGAATTTTGAAACAAGATAATCCTTGATTATGGCTTTGACTATGAAAGATGCAAAGATTTGCAACAGGGGATATGTATTTTGTAGGTTTTTATGATCATGATTCATCATTGGCCTATAACATGCTTAGACCTATAGTTTGATGAGGGTTTGGGGGAAACGCCCCAACGGGTCAAGGGGCAGCGCCCCCAAGGGGGTCAGCGGGGTCAAGGGGCAGCGCCCCTTGCAGGGGTCTGGGGGCAGCGCCCCCAGCGGGGTCGAGGGGCAGCGCCCCTCGCAGGGTCCCGGGGCAGCGCCCTGGGCGCGCTCCCTGTCGCGATACAGGGCGGGGTCGAGGGGCGGAGCCCCCGCCACCAAGCCCAAATGAAGACCTTCAAAACCACACAAACCTTCATGGCGCACACCATTTATTTAAAAAATTTGAGAAAAAAAGAATGCAATTTTAAAAAAAAAAATTTAATCAAAATGGCCGAGTTTGGGGCACGAGACTCGGCGAGTCCGGCGAGTCTGCCGAGTCCGGCGAGTCTCAGCGAGTACTCGGCAGCCGAGTCTTTGGGACTCGTTTAGGGTCACCCGCCTCGGGACTCACAAGTACTCGCCGAGTTTGGGCGAGTCTTGTAACACTAGACTTTATTGTCTCGGGAATTAATTTCTTGATGAAAAAAAATAGTTATAATGAAAGGTCGCGATGGTCGGTCTCTCAACTGCTGCTAGCGTACTATATGTATTCGAGTCATGTAGTTAGGAAACTGTTGCTATGGTTATTAGGGTTATGATTCTGGAGAGTATTTTGGTATAGTATGGATGGTTGTACTTGCATATATTCCATCAATAAAGGTAGTATGAACATTCTGTGCATTGTGTTCTCGTACATATAGTATTTTCCGTGAGCTAACTTTGTTTACTTTCTTGTACTTCCCGTTAAATAAGTGAATGTTTACTTCCATGCATTTGGTTTTCTTTACTCACCCCATTGAAGAAGCGGTAGCATAGAAGAATTTAATTGTAAGCTTGCTCACCGTATGCTCTCACCTTGCCCACATCGGGATCTGGGTGATCAGAAAGTGGAAGGTGGTAAGAATTCAATTAGCTTGTTCTTTCTATGTAAGGCAAGATCCCCTTTCCATCGTATGCTTTCACCTTGCCCACATTGGGATTTGGGTGATTAGAAAATGAAGGGTTGCTTATTCAATTGCTTCTCATTGCATTTTGGCTAACGCTAATGGGTGAAGTTCAGAAAAAATTAAGGGTGGGTTAACAGTATCCCAAATATCCCAATAAAATTATGCTAGCAAGGCAGGTGAGACTGACTAGAAGTCAGATGTCTAATTGGTCCATGAATGCATATGTGTGCCTTTGAAGCCTTTGGAAGCCCATGGTAGAAAAAATGTATATGGAAGTTGCTTGGAACTAGATCAAAGTATGTGGTGTTTTACAAAGCTCTAGTGATTTGAATGCCTCTATTCTGTGGTCCATTTATCGAGGAAACTTAAAGCATGAGAGTATTATCAAATTTTACAGCTCATGAGTGGATGATAAAAAGTACGATACCAATGTTATCACAGAAATATTTACATTTGGGACGCTAAGACAGTATTGAAAAAGTATGAATGACAATACAGGACTTTCTAAATGAATTGCCTCAAAAGAGCCATGGCATGCATTGCTTAAAAATGATTTTTTTAATCTTCCAATGACTTCTACCATGTTCCTATCAACACTAGTGCATTTAAAGCTAATCCATCTAAAGATGTGAATCAGATCAGCTGCAGAGAGGATCTTGGTGAAGCCATAAAACAAAAAAAGTTACTTGAAGAGTTTGAAATTCCAGCTTTAGTTATTGGGAAGGATATGAAACATGAAGCTGCATGCAAAGATATCAGCATTGAGTCTGCAAGGAGGGATTCGACTTCTGGCCTAGGTGTGCAATATGTGCAAGATGTGGACATGCTGGATATCCTCTTGATGAGATAGATAGGGAAAATAAGGCAAAGGACTTTCCTACTTCAGAAGGTATGGGCCTCAGGGAACTTTTATCTACAGTGGACCCTATAGCAAAGATGGAAACTGTTTGCTGCGAAGCTGATAAACTGAAATTGGAGAAGTGCTTCAAGCAGTATTCAACATGTACACAAGTCAGAATGTTAAATAATGTTCCTGAAGTCTTTGCTTCAAATTATGTTGATGGTTCTCCTGGTTTTGATAAGGCTGCAAAACATGATTCATATGTTGAATTTTACAAGAGTACATCACTCTTTAGAGATAAGTCAAATTCATTTAAGGGAGATACTGGAGATTTTCAAACATCCAACACTGCATTGCTTGTTGGGCAAGCAATTCCGGGAAGGGCGGATTTATCATGTCCGCTTGTAATATGAAGCACCAAGAGTGTTTCCTATCAGCAGCAGCATAAGACTGGATAATAGGAAGTGTTGCATAATAGGTTAAGGTGACTGGTTCTTTGATTCTTTTAGTTGGATTAAGGTAGTTATGTCTGTTAGTAGAATAAGTGGTTGTGCCTACAGTTAGGAAGAGGTTGCATCCGTTCTAGCCAGTTAACTCTTAGTTGCCAGAAATTTGAGGGAGTTGTTGTTTAGTTAGCTATCTCCGATTGATGGAATTAGAGGTCAGTTAGTGCCACAATTTGTGGGGCTGATTTCTAATGATTGGGGATCACTGGGGGCTAGGCTTATTAAACAGTGCCTAAGGCAAAGAGAAATCATATTTTGAAATTCTAAACCCAAAAACTCTACTTCGGCTACAGGAAGGTAACACTGCTACAGAAGTTTGCATGGGGCTTGAGGATGAAACCCTTAGCATAATTCTGGTCCTCTTGGTGATGAAAACCCTCAGTAGAATACATGTTGCAGGATATTTTAGATTTATCCAGAGATTCAAGGATTAGAAGGATGATCAGTGGCATGACTGCATGTGTGTTAAGGATGCTTCAGAGTTTAAAAGTGTTTGCTGGGTGTTTTCTCAGCGATTTGTATTAGTTAGTTGCCTCCATTTGCATGTATGTGTTTCTTGAAAATAGTAAAAAAAAGAAATCTCTGTAGTTAGAAGTTTTCTGGGCATGATTAATTTGTATACATTAGTTTAGGACATTACACTTTGTTTCTTTCTTTTCATGGCCAAACAACCGTTTACTAAGAAACTGCAAACCATCAAACATATTTTGTTCAGCTTCTCATGACACCCATTTTGCGGCTTCATTACACCTCTTCGTTGATGAGATTTGATAATGTAGAAGAACAAATGAACTATTGTAGCGATGAAGAACCTTGGTTAGCTTTCTACAAAAAATGGCACTTTGGGGATCCAAACCGTCTTGTTTGCATGCCTTAAGCTGCCCTCTCTGCAAGGTACATAACCCCTCCACCAACCACCTCTTCAAACCATAACTATTAACAACACAGGTAAAATCTAAAAAGGCCTGCAATGCACTCAAGGTGCATTTGGCTGTCATATTGTTGATCAACCTTGCCAGAAAACTCACGTCATGTTTGCTATGGTTAATGCACTCAAAAGCTCAGAGATAACAATGGCTGGAATAGCCAAAGAGGTTAAGGAAAACAAGCTCATCACCCCTATGCAACAAAACTGTATGATGCATCTGGCTGCAAAATAAATTAATTTCTTGTTGTCTGCAGTCAATACTAGTAGAACTGTTTCACTGATTGAAGATATTCTGTACAGAGACTCAGCAAAGCACCACTATCATTCAAGAATGTAGATATTACATACCACTAAACAAATGTCAAAGCATGCTCAATCTAGTGAATCAAATTGTGTCAATGCCCTGCATTGAATCCATCGTTTTTGGCTAGATTTTCTTGCCTTTGAGTGGATGGATATATTCAGGAAAGAAACTACTGCTGGCTCCTGCAGTAGCTTTAGCGATCCCCTGTCTCTGTCTGATCATTAAATATATAATATTGATGTTCTCTAGTTGTTTTGTGTCTTGTATTACACTGTTATCGTTGTTTCACTCTGGTTACCGTTTAAACTGTATTCTCAAACTATGCCTAATACTGCCTATATGAAAACAATTAAGAGTCTACGACAAATTACTGTGATGTATTTCGGATCTTTTTCTTGTTGCACCAAGTGTCTGTAATATCCTCATGCCTAGCTCTTTGTTAGTTCTGTCTTGAGCAAATTTGTAAATTTTCCTTTTTATAAAATATTTTTTGCCTTAATTAATGACGGCAATGAAGGCACCATTTTCCATTACATGTTCATTTACAATTTTTTTTTTATGCAGGCAGAAGCCCCACAAATCATGGTTGCAACATTAGGTTGCTTATGTCAATTGCTTGAGAAGGAAATTTTGAAGCTGGATGCAATCAAGGTCCTTGTTACTGACGAGGTATTTGAGTGTTAGATAATAAGCTCAGTTTTGAGATGTTTTTTCTAAGAACAGTCTAAATTATGTTAGATATTCTTAGAATCTTAAGTATACAACTTCCTTTTTTGGGGTTTTTCTCATAATATCACCAAATACACAACATAAAATGGAAGTGCATACAGAACCATGCCATTCAAAATGGCACATGGAAAATAATTGGAGGCTCTAATTGTTACAGAAAGCATGGCATTTTGGTAACCTAATTTTATGAAAGTGATTAATAAATTGTAGATAAATGAACAAACAATAAACACAAATTTACAAATTTCAAATATATATAAAGACCCTTTTGGCAGAAGATTGGGAACTTGCTTACTAGGTCCACATAGTCTTTTAGAATGTAACTGTGGCTTATGAATTAGCTTGCTTATTGTATCCTAGCATCATGTTGTAGCAAATACTTCGAACTTGCCCTAATATCAATGTGAAATTTCCCACAACAGTGATTTAAATTTCAACCAGAAGGGCAGAATAAAAATTATTAATGAATATCAATATACATCTTTTTAAGTGGCAGTCCACTAAGCTATGTTGACTGTTTAGTGCAGAAAAGATGTGAAAGAATTTCACTGGTGCAAATATTTTGTCTAGGGTTGAAAGTCAACATTCAGAGAGACTGTCAGGTTGTGACAAATATTGATATGAATTGACAATAACTGTTTGTATTTTTGTTTGTTAGTGGGGTTCTAGGTATAATTGTAGATGTTAAAATTGCTTATTTGAAAACTAATATATTTTAATTGAATAATTAATGATAAAAAATATGGAGCGTGACTACTTTTTTGCCTATTCTTATTCTTGCCATCAATTCCAAAATTCAAGTTCATTCTTTTCGTTGTTTAAGATAGGTGTAACAACCAACTCCTTCTGATAGAGGTTTACCATGAGATTTTCACCAAAGCTTAATAAACATTAAGCAGGGTAAAGAGATTTTTTTTTGTTTTTTGTTTTAAAAAACATCAAAGAAATAACTATCATGCATCTACATTTTATATCCCTATAGGTACAATGACATCATCATCATTTACTTTTCTAACTGAAAAGATTAGCATCTTGTACAATTTACTTTCAATGAATCATTTGAATAAGCCGAAAAGAAAGTAACTGCAAGAAAAAGGGTCAGAGTTCCATATCTGGTTCATACTGTCTTCCAAGACTTAGCATGCCACCTGCAAGAGGGAGAGCATCATCCGGGTGCTTTATCTCCAACCTTGGACTTAAAGCGGTCCCCCACACATCTTCTTGATCAGAAGTGGCCCTACCCTTCAATGAAAGGTTTAGTTGGGAACCCTCTCAGATTGTCACTTGAGTTCTGGTGTTGTGCCCTACTCAACTAACTTCGTCGCACTACTATGAAAACCCTCCAACTAAGTATGACTACTTTGGTTAACTAAGTATTTGGGTCACGATGAATTGACAAGTGCACGTAGTGGCAATTGCACTCACTATGGCCATAGTTTTTGTAACTTAATTACAACCGCTACAAGAGTGAAGTGAATGTCCACCCACCTTGCTTGACTTGGAAAAACATTTTTGAACTAGGGCGTACTGGAACTACTTGTCCCGCTCGACAACCATGACAAAAGGTTCATAACACAACATGAATTGTTTTTCTATTGTGATTTAACTGGGTTGACAAAAGAAAGGACCTTTCCCGAACCCTCTGTGTTACTTGGCATAACTCTCGGGTCTTGGCTCTTGCCATTGGTTTAAGGTCTTAAGATTCATGGGTTTTTCTACTTAGGGTTTTCTATTCCCATAGAAAGTCTTCTTGGTAGTCACATGCCGTCACAATGGTTTAAATTATTCCTATCCGGACTTAAGGCTAATTAGTGATCTCAAACACAAAGGCCTCCTTTTGGAAGCTTACAGGTTAATTACATAACCCTAGAAGGGTTTTACCCATTCAAGTTAGGGTAATCTTTTTAGAAAAATCCAAAACTCTTCACATTATCTTTATTAAGAAAGAATGCAGTAACTCAAGTGGGTTTGGACGTTAGCACAAACAACTCCACATTACAAGGTAAACATGTTCTCAAAACAAAAGATTCAACAAAGCCAACATAGACTTCCTCCTATGCTGTTAGTAATCTGGTCACTTAGTGCTTAGCCACACTTTCACACTTCTTATAATAGTTTCTTTAACTATCTATATTTCATAACCTTCTTCAAGCACTATCAAGGTCACAATACATGCAAACTAGATAAGTATTCTTTGAGCTTTAGCAAGAACACTTGAGCTCAAGGCTCTTCTTTAAAGACAACTTCTTTTCATGGGGCTCTTTAGTAACAGGAATGTAATTTACAGTTTAGCAATAACTTGATTACATGCCATACAAGATCTAAATGTGCTCTACCAATCTGATCTAGGCCGTTGTTGATGGCTTCAGCATAATTTAATAAATTAATGAATTCAGCTGGGCATAATCTTTTATTCTTACAGAGCCTATATTCTTACTACAAAACTGAGTCATTTCATGATTTTAGCTTCTTTCTTGTTCATTTAAAACCTATCACAAGATTCCACTAATTTTTAAATACTCAGAGAACAAAATAAAGTCGTTCTTAGCATATTACTAAGAATGCAATGCTCTCAACTCGTAAAGACAAACTTTCTGAAGCCTTTGGAGCAGAATTTAAATGTTGCAATTTCAGGTTACTTGCCTGTTCAAAGCTTGAGGTAATGACAGTATGTAATCTCTAAGAGAAGCTTGAGAATGAAGGCTTCTTCAATGAGACTTCTTTCAAACACGAGCCAAGTTGTCTATTCCTTCCACTGAGAAGATTTCAGTTATTCTTGTTATCAGACTTTGTATTGGTTATTGTATTTAAAGGAATGATTTTCTTCTAAATAGCAGCAATAGTAATAATATTAGCCAACCCCTGCTCTTTCACTAATTGGAGTATATATAACTTACCCATCCAAATTAGTTCCATAACGGTTTAAAGATGGTTACCATTCAGTTCCAAAATCTGCCCTCAATTGCCCAAAGATTTACTCCCGCAAAGATGAAGGCAAGAAACAATTATTCCCAAGAATTCAAATTTCCTTTTTATTTAATCTCCACCTTAATATCCTCATCCATGATTTAAATGGATCTCACTACATATCACGATGCTTGAAATACCATTGTCGCTTCCAGATTATTAGGCTGCGACATTAGTTTGATTTCATAAGTCATAATTTTAAAGGCATTGATAAATATAGCTGACTCACATTTACACTATGCCGCTATGTAGAAGGGAGCCTGCGGCTTTAATATCATACCAAATCATTTTTAAAGGTGTAAAATACGTCACCACCTTTTAGATAACAAATATAAGCTCGTCTTATAGTATCGAGCTTGGCAATAATAAAGAGCTCTTCCTTTTAAGAAGGTATCAAGCCAAGAATTCCCTCCCACCACTTTATAAGCCGATTTGGTGCTAAGGAAAAGATCAATAATAACCTTTTAACAAGGTAACTTAAGTATTATAAATTGCGACGTTATTAATTACATCGACTTGGCGTCATTGCCAAGAGTAAAATATCATGCCATCGCATTATTAAATAGTGCAAGTATATATATATATATATATATGCACATGCATGCACGTGTTCGTTTATACGCGCGTGAACGTACATGCACGTTTGTAGGCGCGATAGTTCTGTCTACACGTGCATATGCGTCCATGTACGCATACACGAAACCTGTGTATGCATATGTTGGCTTCCTCACCAAGTACATATGTATATTTATATTCGCTTGAACATATACTTGTGTAGAAGAAGAAACAATAAGGATTACAAACCCTAGACCACCTTTTACCGCAAAACGAGAAACAAAACAAACCAACACAATATGGCTTACCTCAAGACATGCAAGAACATGCCCTAGATCTATTAGGTTAACCGAGTCATACACAACCGACTCAAGCTCAGATGGTAAAACTGAAGACTTCCCAACGTCACCTTTCTCCTAGATGATACTCCCCCTCTTTCTTCCTGAAGGTGTTCGGATCCTCTTGCATCATCACCCAGAAAAATAAAGGTAGTTAGCCTAAATATCAATACAGTATCTTCATCATATCGGATTCATATTCACATTTTCTTGTAAGAAAGAAAATTCCTTGCATAACATTTCCATTTGATTGATGGCATCAACATCCATAGTTATATTAGAAAACTTTAATCAAAACATTGCATAATTTCATTATAACATAACAATCTTTCGAGATCATAAATTTCATTGCATAATTTACTCAAGGTAAAAAGTAGTTTTTGTAAGCTAGGGTGGGATTTAACAATAGGAACAATCGGAGATTGAACACATAGTTTTCATGCAATCTTCTACCCTATGTTAAAAATCTTTGTTCCAAAGCATAGAAATCCCTTACATTGATCTGTAAAGGATCAAAGGACAAAGACCCAATCAAACAACTGAAAATTCAACATAATTAAAAAGAAAGAAACTAATATTGATGTCCACAAGTGACCAAGAATAGGTAAATAGGACTGTAAAGTACAACTATTACAATAACAAAGTTCTAGGGCAAAAAGAGCCCCAGACTCAAAGCTAAGAAGAACCAGTGGTAACGGTTATATTTGTGGCAGTGGTGGTCCTGCAGCTAGTAGCAGTCATGAAAGCTTTTTGGCAATTGCATTTGTGTCACCAATGGTGGTGCTTGTGTCATTGGCAGTTCTGTCCTTCAAATTGGTGTTCTTCTCTGGAAGCTAAGTTGCTGGTTCTGGTACAGGAACGGACAGGGGTACAGAATACGGGTACGCCGGTACAACAATTTTTTTCTTCCTTGGGTACGGTATGTTTGGGTACGGCTATATATATATATGTGTGTGTGTGTGTGTGTGCAAAAAAATTGAAAATATACAGAATTGTAAATACATTTGATGGTATGATACTTAATCAATCATCAATCATCATTAAATCATTATGGGAGTTGATAGAATCAACAGATGATGCATATTCATTAATAAGCTCAAAGTTAGTAATGTTTGCAAATGTAAATGTTGTGTGTGATAGTTTTGAAATTTCAGAGTGTGGCTACAACTTACACGATGTATCAAATTACAGTATATATTAAACATAAAATTAAATTCAGAATTCTTTCAAAAGAAATTAAATAAATCTATAACATAAATATGTCAACCTTATAGATTTCTTATTAAAACACATTAATATTATAAATTCATCATACCGAGAATTAAAACAAAATGTAACAATGAACATTTAACATCAAGATACAAAATTCAAATTAGAAATTACAGGTACACACAACCAAATACCAAAGCATCAAATACAGAAGTAGTATTGGTCTAGGCCCCCAATGTATTTGATACACAAACCCATAATCTTGATATGCTTATATTCTGAGTATTTGTATGCATGCTTTGGTACGTCATGGCTAGTTATGTATGCATGCATGGTTTAAAAAATTCTAACTATGGGTTATACACAAACTCATATAAATCTGGCATAAGCTTTCATTGTTTAGGCTTATTATTAGCATGGCAATTTGGAGGCATTAAAAATACTAATCAATTTATAATGAGAATATGGCATAGCTCCTGATATTTAATTGGGAGTGGCTGGGAGCGCCCGGGCACCCCTGTGTTCCCTATGGGTTCGCTGGCCATTCCCCAGCTCGCTCCCGCTCTCAAACGCTCCCGGAGTAGGTTCTCTGGGCTTTTTAGACGAACCCGGTAACATAGGCTGGAAGTATCAAGAAGTTCAGAAAGCGACCAAGAAACTGTTGGGATCACTTCCATACAAAAGAACACCTCCAATGTTTTCATAAGAAACGAAGCGTAATTCTAGAGGCATGATAGTTGGAAGTGAGTTGAAAGTGAATTCCATTGTTTGTAATATGATGTGTCTGTGAGGTAACAAAAAGTAGAGAGGAAGTTTAGCAGTAGTGGATCACTGTAAGAACAATCCAATTGTACTCTTTGTAATTGCCTGATTTGAAGGATGGTAGTGATTTGTTGACACTTCCAAGCCAGCTTTCCGTGCACTAGGGTTTCCTGGGTAAAATTCCTTGTGTCTGAAGTGTTTTTTAATTGAATTCTTATGTTTCATTCATGTTTCGTTTCAGACAACAAATTCACACTCATTGCAGCATAAGCTACATTCTGGCACTACCATTTGAAGTAGGAATAGTACTCTATCTGCATATAATTTCCAGCAGAGAAATTATGTATCAGGCATGATCATTCCCCCTTGGAATGATTCTCAACTGGTATTCTCATTAATGTGAGATAAAATTTTTGCTATTTTTTCCTTCCTGTAGTTTATTTTCTTCATCTTTTAATTGCTCGATTGAATATTCCTATTATAATTGTAAAATCCTACATGTAAGAAGCCAGGAAACATAGAACTGAAGCTTTTGGCTCAAAACACAGCAACAGCTTGATTTCGAATAGCTTTATGAGAAGCCTGGCTTGTCTCCCACACTTTATACTTCATGTCCTTTTGATCAGTTGCTCCAGCAGTGAGTTGGAACTTGTATCTGGAGTCTTCTTATCAATATTAGTCTCCTTTCCAACCAACATTCTTCTTATTGAAAGGAATTATTTTAAATCCATTTTGTCAGCTGCAGCTGTAATTTTTTCATTGATGACAGAAATGACATTTTGGAAAATCTCTAGGGCTGCTTGAGACAACTTATTCTGGTTGTTAACTGCTGGCTGCCAATGATTTTCTCAAATTGCTGGGAACAGTGCTAAAAATGTAAGGGCTGTCACATAGTTTGTATAACAGCTTAGAAGAGCATATTAAATTGAAGGGAAATGGCATGATCACCATAACATATCTGTTACGCCATCAAAACAGATAACATATTCTACATATCTTCAGATGCATTATTGTTATGTACCTAGGCATATGATATTATGATGGAAATGGGTTATGGGGTGGCCGACTCATCGTGCATTTAACCTATAGTAGTTATGTTTGGAAAATTATAGCTTGTGGTGTGGGTTATAATTGGTAATTAGGTAGCCTAATGTGTAATTTCTGGTTTAAGGATTTATTTTAATCCTAGGTAATTAGATGATGAGATACCTATAGAGGCTCACATCATTCAAAAGGATCATGTAAATATATTGTATTTGAGTTGAAATCTCATTACAAAGATAACTGGAATGCTTCCTTCCACAAGAAGTATTGCAAATTAGAACGATAAATTAAGGGAATTCTTCTATTATGGGTATATTGAATGTAGTGTCCATTCATACCCACCATATCTTCTTGAGTTGTGTGGTCTCTGATTATATATCCACATGTTCTCTTTAATTAGATGTTTGGATCTTAACAATCATGCACCTACTAAAATAGAGATTATTATGTCTTCCATGAAATGAAATGTACATATGGATAATTTGCTGTCAATATAGAATGAACCCATGCTAAATATGGAACAATCCCTTGCAATATTGTAGGATAGAAATGTATATGCATCTTGTGTGAAGGTAGTGATTGTTGATAGCAACCATCTCCACCTTAGCTATAATAACTAAATAGCTAATGATCACAAAAATAGAAAGACATCCTCTAGTCTTGTAGGTTGTTCAGTTTGACAACCCAAACCCAAGTCAGTTACCTAATCACATTCTTAGACTTTTGTATTGGCCTTCTCGCGATAACCAAAAAAGATGATGGTTCTTCTTCTGCTCCCCAGTCAAACGAAATATGGCCTAGTTCTTTATAGAGGTTTTCCCCTTACATGGGGCATTCCTTCAACAAAAATGTTTTTTAATATTTTATTGTATGGCTTTTTATATTCTGACTTGTCTACAATTAACTGTTGAATTTCTCTCTCCTCCCACATATGTTTATTGTTTATATAGACAAGTTAGAGTGCAATTTCAAATTCAATGTGACTAGACAATGTTTACTTCCTTCACAGAAGCTCAAAGTGTTGTCTCCTTCATTGAATTGTGATCTCTATTCTTATCCTTGGAGATGGATAAGTTAATTTTAGTGTCAGGGAATAAATGTAACTTGTAGAAATTTGAGTATCCCTATATATATATTCTAGAATTCCTATATATATATGTATTTTAAAATTCCTATCTATATATATTATATATGTACTGCTGTCGCCCCACTGTCTGCAAAAGACCATGTAATAAAGGTTTTTAACTTTTTAGTGAATGCCACTTAAGAGTATTGACCCAGATGTCTCTGGTGGGTCTGTCTTGACAGAAAACATCTTTTATTTAGAAACTTAAAATTTTGGTCAGATAGAAAGAGGGAGAAAGTAGCATCGCTACTTATAGAGTAATTCTTGAATGCATGGGAGTGTGTTTGAAGGTCAGAATTTCATTATTAAAGTCAACTTAGTCCAGATATAAATGTTGTAAACAGAAGATGTTTCTATGGAAGCTGTGATTTTTATAATTGATTGGAGAAATATGTCCTTAAACAAATTTGATATGCCATTATTGATTACTTGTCTATAGCATGAACTATATGCTCGGCAATAATTCTGATTACGAGTACATGTTTATTATTGTGACTGTCTAGAGGTTAAGAGCTCTGATTAAAAACTATTTATGATTTTTAGGTTGATTAAAACTGGTTCTGCAAAGCAAATTGTCCTGAAGTAGATTTTTATTAGTGTGACTGTCTAGAGTTTAGGAGATCTGATAGAAAACTGGTTTATGATTTGTAGGTTGATTCAATATTTGGTGCTGCAAAGCAAACATACTTGCTTCGTAAACTCCTAACATCTTACACATCTATTAATAATCGCCAGACAATCTTTGCAAGTGCATCAATTCCACAACACAGGCAGTTTATTGACAATTGCATTCAGCAAAAATGGACTAAGGTTTGATTCCTCGTGATAGACATTTTAATTTGTCAACCTTATATTTAAATCAACTAGGCCAATTGGCATTGTTCTAGGATTTATTTATATTTTTGTGGCTATGCTTGTATCTTGCAGAGAGACGTGGTTCACGTTCATGTCCACCCGATTGAGCCAATGCCTTCACGTCTCTCTCATAGATATGTTGTAAGTACGGCTATATTTATAAGAGACGTGACATCTTTAACTCTCATCATGTCATCATGACTTTGTTTTGAATTGTTTCAGCTGGCTTCTCTCCTTTTCTTCTCTGCATTATATTGTATGTAGATTACCAAAGTCTCAACTGATCAATTGCCTTTCAACTGTTTAGAAAATTCAACTAGAGAAATAAAAGTTTTATCTTTTCAAATAATATTTACCAGTGCAGGTTTTTCCTTCCATATATAAGCACGTCTCCTTCACAATTTGTTGATGAGAAACTGATGGTCTAACTGGGGATTTTATGCAGACATGCCAGAAGGATGAAAAGCTCGACATTCTAGCCTCTTTGCTGCAAGAAGATACACCCAAGTCAGGAATCATTTTTGTAAATAAGCAGGTTTTCTATTTTTGCATAACCTTTCAAACAAATATTGAGTTTGAAAATTCATTTGTTTCTAATCTTTAATGGATTTATTTAGGAAATATATTATCTTTCTACCAGTAGAAACTAAGGATGACATGCTATCCCATCTTGTTTATTTGGGAAGAGAACTCCAGTATAGCCTCTGTGTTGTTACTGGTTGTGACTCATCGAGCATTTCTGTTTTTTGTTTTAATCTATTATATGATAATACGCTTTCAAAGAAATGGAGGAATAAAGTTGAATTAGGCACAAGGGAAGGAAGTTTGCATTGATATTCAAAGTTGATCAGAGTAAGACAAAGATTCTTCATCACTAACAATGACTACTAATATGCTATGTTCTGGAGCATTACTTTGAATCTCAAAATTTTCTTAATTGTTAATGATAATATCTCTGAATCGTTGGGAGAAAAATGAACTGTGTTTCCTTGGCAAACATCTCCCTGAATATTATAATAGATGTCTTTGGCTTAGAAAAAAGGTTAGTTGTTTTTTAACACTACAGGCATTAATATCAATATAATGCCTACAAACATAAGTATCAAATTAGGACCTATTGATCAAAGCCTATGCTTAGGAACAATAAAAGACCTATGGGTGAAATAATTTTATTGGCATAAATATCAAAAGAAAACAAATGACTCAAATAAGCCTACGAGTACAAACTGTAAGTGTGTAGGTTGGTGCCTATCATTTTTGATGTACTGGGTTGGTGCTCAGCTGTGAGTTGGAGCTCACTTTTGTAATCGAAGATTGGTGTCTTTTGTAGGTTGGTGCCTACTTATTAATAAAAGCAAATATTTTGCTGTGGTTTTTCCCCAAAAGGGTTTTCCACGTAAAACTGGTGTTCATTTTGCTTATGGTTCATTTGTACTATCTTGTTTTGATTATTTAGTTTTTTAAAAGTTTAAAATTGTTCTTATTTTGATTCACACTCGCCCCGCCTCCCCCTTCCCCCAGCCTAAGTATAAGCATGTGCTCTTCAATTGGTATCGGAGCTGATTCCTTCGAAGATAACCCTAACAAGCTAGAAGGTAGATCTTGAGAAGCACACATGGTTGGTCATGATGGATATGGTTTCTCCTCAAATAGGGCACATTTGTTTAATGGAACTAATTATGCATTTTGGAGCATAAGAATGGAGACATATTTGAGTGCTCTAGGTTTTGATATTTGGCAACCCGTTGTTGATGGTTATACAGCTCTGGCGACTTCTCCAACTGATGCTGTTGGAAAGTAGCTTAGTGAATGTAATGCCAAGGCCAAGAATGCTATTCTTTGTGGGCTGTCTGAATTTGAGTTCGTGAAGGTGATGATTGCAAATCTGTGCAAGAAATGTGGGATAAGTTGAAAAATATTTATCAAGGAGATGAGAAAGTTAAAAAGGAAAAGCTTCAAAGTCATAGAGGACAGTTTGAAGGCCTCAAAATGGAAGAAGAAGAAAGTATTGCTCAATACCTACTTTGTGTGGATGAGATAGCCAATACCATTAGAGGTCTTGGTGAAGAGATCGAAGAATCCAAAGTTGTGCAAAAGGTTTTAAGGCCCCTCCCTTTGCGATTTGATGCAAAAGTTTCTGTCATTGAAGAAATGAAAGATCTTGATAATCTAACGAAAGATGAGTTGAAAGATGAGTTGCATGGAATTCTAATTGCCTATGAGATGAGAACCGTTGATCAAACATCCAAAAAGGAGGCAGCTTTCAAAGCTTCAAGAAAAGGAAAAAATAAGGAGCATGAACCAAGTGACAATGATGATTTAGATGAAGAAGAAGCTCACTTCATGAGAAGAGTAAAGAAGGGATCGGGGAAATACAAAGGAAAGTTACCTTTCAAGTGCTTTAGATGTGGAAAAGTAGGACATTTTGCTTCCAAATGTCCATATGCAAAGAGTGAGGGCAGCGATAATGAGAAAAACCCCAATACTACTAGAAGGGTTATCAAGAGAAGAAAGGGAATTTTCAAAAATCCAAAAAGAGTCTTTATTCCAAAGATTACATCAGCTCATTAGAAAATAGTGATGAAGAGTCTTCCAGTGAAAAAGACGAAATACTCTTTATGGCAAAAGAAGAAAAAAATGATGAAAAGGAAGATTCAAAAAATAAGACTAATGAAGAAGATGAAGGTGTAGATCTTAAAGAAGAGATTTTCTTTGCCTATAATGAGATTGAATATCTTAAAAGAAAAAATTCAAAACTGAAAGTAAAGCTTCAAGAAGACATTGAATCAAAGGATAAAGCATCACAAGCTTTTGAGGAAGCTGAAAAGAAAATTGTAGATCTGAAAATTCAGATTGAAGAGGCCAAAAGAATTGAGAAAGAAGTTGAGGAAGAAGTCACGAGTCAATTGAAGATGAAAGAAGAAAACTGTGAACAACTAGAATCTAAAATTGTTTCTCTAAGGAAGCAATTGGACAAAGCTATGGCTCAAGCAAATAGGGATTTAAAGAATGAAAAGAGTGCAAAATTTTTGAACAAGACCATAAATTCTCAAAAGTCTACATTTGATAAAAGTGGCCTTGGATATGAAGAAGGTCAAAATTCCAAAGCAGCAAAGACAAATGAAGAAAAACAGAAAAGCTATGTGGATAGTCTCAAAAGTGAAGGAAACAAGGTAAAAGAAAGTCAGAAGGCAAGCTAATATACTAAAGTTAGAAATACTGTCTTCAAAAAACCTCTTCCATTCAGGCAAGCTCAAAGAACCAGGTTTTATAACTCTTTTTATGGCTATTGTTTTTCATGCAATATTTTTGGTGACAAGGCTATGGAATGTAGGGTACATGCAAGAAATAATTTCAGTCATAGAGCTAGGGATTATGCAAAATATCCTAGAAATAATCTTGCATGGAACAATAACAAAAATCAAGCTTTTCATGAATAGGAATCTGAATTCTTTTTCCCCTTTAATGAGTTTTAATGTCATATGCTATAAGTGCAATAATTTTGATCATACTACAAAGGTTTGTATAAGTAATTTTGTAGAGCCTCCTAAACAAAATAAAAAGGACAAAAATTCAAAAGTTTGGAGAAAGAAGAAAGCGGAAGAAAAATAAAATTCTATGATTGTTCAAACAGCCCTACATACACAAAATGAAGTCAATCAATGGTACATTGATAGCGGCTTCTCAAGACATATGACAGGCGATAGAAGCAAATTTCTCACTTCGAAGAGAACGAATGGTGGAACAGTTAGGTTTGGAAACAATGCTTCAGCTAAGGTTTTAGGTAAAGGCACTCTTGTTCTAGATGATGGAAGAACAAAAATTGAAAATGTTTTATATGTTGAAGGTTTAAAACACGATCTTCTCAGTGTGAGCTAGATGTGTGACCAAGGACACACTCTTACTTTCAATTATGAAGGATGTGAAATAAGCAAAGAAGGCAGATCCATTGCTGAAGCTAGTAGAGCAAGCAACAATCTCTACATTCTTAATGACCTCCAAAGTGAAAAGTGTTGTATGACTCAAGAAGATGAAATTTGGTTGTGGCATAAGAGATTGGGGCACCTAAGTTTTGACAACCTTGTTAGGATCAGTCACAAGGAAGCAGTGGGAGATATGCCAAAGCTCTCAAAACCTTCAAACATAATTTGTAAAGAATGTCAATTCGGGAAGCAAACTAGAGGAGGCTTCAAGTCCAAGGAGTATTCTACATCAAAGCCTCTAGAGCTGATTCATACAGATTTATGCGGGCCAACCAGAACAAGGAGTATGCAAGGTGAAAGATATTTTATGCTATTAATTGATGATTTTTCTAGAGTGACTTGGGTTGCTTTCTTGAAGGAAAAATCTGTAGCTCTTGAAAAATTTAAGGCATTCAAAGCTTAGTGGAGAATGAGATTGGCAGGAAGATCAAATGTCTTCGATCAGATAGAGGAGGAGAATTCACTTCAAGTGAATTTGAAAATTTCTGTGAAAAGCATGGCATAAAAAGATAGTTTTCAGCTGCAAGAACACCACAGCAAAATGGTGTAGTAGAAAGGAAAAATAGGGCAGTTCAAGGGATGGCTAGAAGCATTCTAAATGAGTCCAAGGTTCCTGATTCTTTCTAGAAAGAAGTAGTTCATATTGCTGTTTATATTCAGAACCATGGTCCAATCAGAGTAAATGGCAGCAAGACTCCGTATGAATTATGGAAAGGTAGGCTAGCATCTGTGAAGTACTTCAAAGTGTTTGGTTGTTCATGCTATATAAGAAGAGATGAAGTCAATCTAGGAAAGTTTGATCCAAGAGCAATTGAAGGAATTTTTCTTTGATACTCTTCAAAGAGTAAAGCCTACAAATGCTATAATAAAAGGTTGCACAAAGTTGTCGAAAGTGCAAACATGAAAGTTGATGAAAAAATCTTCCAGAAAAGATACATGAGGTTCATGATCAAAATGTAGAGGAGTGCAATGAAGACAAAGAAAATAAAGAAGAAAAAGAAGTTGAAACAGTTTAGAAGACACCATCAAAAGCACCAACAAAGACACCATCTAAGTTTATACAAAGGAATTATCCAGAAGATTTGATAATAGAAGATGGTAGGACAAGAACAACAAGTATAAGTGATGAGAAGTCCTTCCCCCACCCATCCTTGCCTCTCCCCTCCCCCTCAGTATAAGTGTGTGCTCTTCAATTTTCAATCTGTTATGGCATTCCAAATTCAAACTGTTATGAAATCCTCCAATGCATCATGTAGTTAGTCATGGATTTGTTTACCTTTTTGCGATTATTAGGAGAACCACCAAAATAAATCTTGCACAATGAGAGATAAAAGAGAGGATTTGTTTTCACACTATTGTGACCCATATTGGGTATGCAGTTTTATCTTTTTTGGCATCTTTTGATAGTGTTAGATTTTAGAGAATACTTGCTATTGTCTAGAAGGTATTGCATTATAGAGTCAAATTAGACTTTCAGCGGGATAGACATACTGATATAAAACCAAAGAAACATCATTCCATTTCATTATAAGATAATCATTGGAAATGGGTGATGTCAAAGTGGATGCCATGAAAATGTTAGGGTTACTTAAACTGCATCTTTACAAAAGTTTAAGGTGTTATGGAATCACTTTTAAGGTTATGATATTCTTCTAATGTATCTACATCATTTAATGTTAATGATGATGATGATAATGTTGATTTTGACAAAGACCCACTACTAATTGTATTATTTTAATACTGAACAATGAATATCGAACATAACATTTGAGTTTGACAAATCGATATGGAATAAATATGGTGTATTTTTGTAATTATTTATGGTAGTTTTCTTTGGGATGTATATTATATTGTAGTATTCTGAACATAATTCTGTTTTTAGACTATAAATATGTAGATATTTATGTTTTTTATATGTTTTTTGTATAGACATACCTAAAACCTATTTAGCACCCTCCCCTCCAAAATTTGTCATACTATTGTACTGTACCCACATACCTGTACTTGTACCCAATTTTGATTTGGTAACTTAGCAAAGAATACAATGACAATGACTATCACCTTGATTGCTCAAGAAAAAATGTCCTTTGAGAGATTCTCGATTAAAGAAACAACAAAATCAACTCAAAAATTACAAAAACCAAAATAAAGAACACAATGTGCCAAAGATGAAAAAGGGGAACTGTAAGCCGAGATAAGGCCTTAGCGTAGTCAGCCTTAGCATAGTCGGCCGATTGCTTTGATAATAAAACCATAATCGTAGTAGGAATAAGTAAGTATAATTAATGGCATGTAACTAAGTCCTGATTAGTGGGCAGTTATGGTTATGAAGCGGCATGACAGTTGATTACTCAACCACCGCCGAGCGCTATATGTACTCGGAGCATGTAGTCGGATGGGATGATATGCAGATTTAATGATACTGTGACAATCAGATTGTACATGTTGATATTTGCTGGAAATGAATAGAAGTGTTTCATGATTCAATCATATTATGTTATATGTTTATGTTCCATGTTCTGCACATAGTCAGTTTACTTCAGTAGTATGTAGTACGTTGAACTATACTTAGAGAGGTAAACATTTGGCGCCGTTGCCTAAGCGGACCAGGGAAGCACTCGTTACAATGACAGTGTAATGGGCCGACCGACGGAGGGGCCCGTAGAAATTAATGAAGAAAGAGAGGATGACTTGACACGGGATTTGCTAAATCTCTGGAACATATCCCTACGAGATCACGTACGGAGGGAAGCCCTCAGGCAAGAAATCCTTGAGGCAATTGTTTGGGATCGACTCGAAGTGAACGACGAGGTTGATCACCTTCTCCACTGTATGCCAAGATTATTGGCCCGCCATTCAATCATCCTACAAGACCTTCGGGTGGAGGAGGATCAAGAACGACGAAGGCAAAAAATCTTGCAATGGTACGAAGAACGAACCAAACAGGAAGAGGAATGAGACACTAGCCGGAGATGTACCCCTGGCAACCAACAATGATCGCGTGAAAGACCTGTAATGCTCGTACGACCGAACAAAGACAAGAACCGAATACCATTTGGGCACGAAGCGGAGGAGGAAAGAATTCGGCGATCATTGAGAGTACAAGAGCAAGAAAACTGGCGGCAAAAACTAAGTAGAGCACATCAGAGTTTTGTGGAAGGGAGGGACGAGGAACCCTTCATCACCCTATACGTAGAAAAATATAAAAACCGAGAAAATGAAGATGAATTGAACGAAGAACTTGAGAATAGCATCCAACGCATTCGGGAGTTGTCCATATTGGACGACGACAAAGGGCTGAGGACAGGGAGATTTGAGCCCAAGACCCCTTGGTAGAGGGAGCATCGGAGTGGGACCCAGGAAACTCAAGGTGTAGAGGACGCTGGTGGAGGATGAGAAAGTGACTTGTATGTGGCCGAGAGTGCAAGTGACACACCGAAACGTAACGGGGAAACTAGTCCAGTCGGGTCCAATATACAAAGAGGACAGCTGAAACGTAACGTGGAAGGATGGTGACTACAAAATGACAAAAGCTGCCGAAGTTTACGGGGAATGGGTCAGAGGATCCAGTTCGACATTGCAAAACATGCGAGACAATCTGGATAGCAAGTGGAGAAGATGACCTGGATCATTAGCTGAAAGCCTTTCCGACGACACTCAGAGATAGTGCCATCGACTGGTACTCAAAGTTGGACCAAACACAGAAAGCTTCGTGGAGGGTACTAAAGCAAGCATTTCAAGAGGAATTCAAACTTTTGAGGGACGACAGTGAAATTGTGGCCGAGATTTATAACACCAAACAAGGGAAGCACGAGAGTGTGCAAACCTACAACTGGAAACTGAAGGACCTGCTAGGGAAACTTGAGTCATAGCCAACAAATGGCTTAAAGAAGAGATGGTTTATTGAAGGTCTGCTTCCCTCGCTATGTAAGAAAATGAAGGTGGTACCTCCATCCTCGTACACTGAAGCATATAACCGTGCAATGGATATTGATAGCGAGAACAAGACATCCTCTAGAGGGAAGAAGCATGATGATGAAGAAAGTGCAGGGGAGAGTGACGATGAATCAAAAACCGTACAAGCTCTCCATCGTGACATGTTGAGGATGATGAAGGAACTAAAAGCAGACAAAGAAGGGTCTAAGGAGGCGATCGAACTATGGTGTACAAAATGCAAAATAGAAGTCCATACGAAGGCGAATTGTCCGAAGAAAATGTTTTGTGACATCTGCCAAGTTATGGGACGCTTCGTCAAAGAGTGCCCGTACAATTTGAAAACAGGGAGTTGGCAAGTGTTCTTCACATAGGGGGAACAATCCACCCCTCCGACCACACCACCTAAACCTCAGAATAACAACGCATCCCTTGGTGGCTATCACAACAATCAGAGAAATAATACACCAAGAAGCAATATCCAATATGACAACAAAGGTCGGCCCATGATCCAGTGCCGAAGATGTAAAGAATGGGGTCACTTTGCCAGGGAATGCTACAACGGTCAAGGTGCCGAGGGGAAGCTGTGCAAGTGGTGTGGTCCGGACGATCACAAAGACATAGACTACCCGAAGCAGAAATGTATCAACATACTGGAAGTAGCCGACGAAGAAGTCTTGGCACTTACAAGGGTGTAGACGAAGAAGGCTAGCTATCCGGACCCTCGTATGGAGAAAGAAAGACTCCGAAAAGCCAGGGCAGAAGTGGACGAAGCAATGGCAAATGAACAGAGAACTTCCAAAGCAGCTAGTACGCTGCTGCAGTCGAAGTTAGAAAAGAACATAGTACGGTAGGTGCTTCACACAATTGTACCAATCAAGGTAACAAACCTTCTACAAACCATGCCTCAACTAAGAGTAGCACTCACAAATGTCATGGCAGACAATACTCAGATGGGTCCGAGCGAAGACACCGTAGAACCGACAGGAGAGACCACAGATCCAGTGCTACTCGCAATAAGTGGCGGGAGGAAAGCGACTATCGTACAAGTGGAAATCTTGGGGATGAAACTCTCCAATACCATTGTCGACGAAGGATCAGGAGTTAACGTGCTACTTGAGGATACATGGAAGAGCCTCGGGAAGCCCACACTCTGGCCACCGACATTCCAACTGGCTGGTGCTGATCAACATAATATCAAACCGATCGGTACTCTAATGGCACAGAAAATGTTGATAGGTACGCAACAATTCTTATTGAATTTTGTCCTCATCCCACTAGAGAGAAAAGCGTATGATGCACTACTGGGACGGGGATGGCTGATTGCCGCCAAGGCGAACCATAATTGGAAGAGGAATACGCTCTCGATTGAGAGCCATGGGAAGAAGTATATTATTGATTTAAAGAATCAGGCGGTCAGTGAGGACTTGGCGTCTTCAGAATCAGAATTTGACGAAGGATCGGATGTCGATGAAGAAGGGAAGATAATAGAGCCAAACGAGGAAGGCGTACTGGAAATTGGAAGTTGTTCGGAAGATGAATCCAGTTCACTGAACGGGTTATTTCACTGGCAGATGGAGGATTATGAAGTTTTTCACCCGGATCGCAACATGTTGCAGATCAAGGAAAGAGAAGAAGGCGAAGATAAGGGCTTGGCCAGTGAGACATTCCCGCCAGAGTATGGCGAGTATAAGGATGGTACGGTAAAATTAGACGAGACGCCACCTCATAAGCTTGAACAAGACAAACTCATTAAGTACGAGGAACCGACACTCAAAAAGGTGAATCTTGGGGAACAAGAGAAGCCTAGGGAGATTCTCGTTGGTGATGATTGGGACCCCGTACTGAGGGCGGCGAAATTTAAAATATTCATGGAGTACAAGGACACCTTCGCCTGGACGTATTGGGATTTGAAAGGCATACCACCGGAGCTGTGTGTACATAGGATTCCACTCGTACCAGGAGCCCAACCCGTACGGAAGAGACCCTATAGGATAAATAAGAACTATGCTGCGAAGGTACAAGAGGAGATCGAGAAGATGTTGGAGGCGGGCATCATTTTCAAAGTGAATGTCAGCGAGTGGGTGTCATCGATTGTCATTTCCTTAAAGAAAGAATTAGGGCAAATCCGGATATGTGTCGACTTCCAGTGTTTGAACGCAGTAACTGTCAAGGACTTGTTTCCAATCCCTTCATCGACACCATCTTGGAGGAGGTTGCTGGGCATGAAATGTAATCGTTCTTGGATAGGTTCTCCGGATATAACCAAATTTGTATTGCCGAAGAAGACAAGTTGAAGACAACTTTTGTGGTCGAAGATGGGGTGTACGCGTACAATCGGATGCCATTTGGGTTGTGTAACGCACCGGCCACGTTCCAAAGAATAATTGTGCACATATTTGACAAGATGTTAGTGGGCAACTTCAGGGCGTTCCTAGATGACTGGTCCATTTTCAGTGACAAGGAAAAACATCTCAAGGCTCTTGGAGAATGCATGGGAAGGTGTTGAGCAACACGCCTCACATTGAACCGAAAGAAATGCAGGTTCATGTTACCACAAGGGAAGTTACTGGGGCATATTGTGTGCAAAGCCGGGCTAAAGACCGATCCCGACAAAATAAGTCATTGTACATATGGAGGCTCTGGGAAACGTCATAGGTGTAAAGTCCTTTCTCGACCATGTCGGGTACTATTGGAGGTTTATCAATAGCTTTGCACAAGTATCATACCCTCTCGACTTATTGACAAGGAAGGGACAACCTTTCATATAGGATGAAGAACAAGAAAAAGCATTCAAGGAACTGAAGGACCGGCTAATCAGTTCACCCATACTGGCGTACCCGGACTGGGACAAGGAATTCCACGTACATGTGGATGCCTCAAACTTCGCCATTGGAGCAACACTCGCACAAGTAGGAGCACACAGGCTGGACCACCCAGTATTCTTTGCCAGTCGGCTACTGTCAAGGTGAAGAAGAACTATAGTACGACAAAGAGCGAAGCACTGGGGATGGTTTACTTTGTATAGAAATTCAGGCATTATTTGTTGGCTACGCCATTCACCTTCTATGTGGACCATCAAGCCCTAATGTATTTGGTGAATAAGCCTACAATCCAAGGAAGAGTCAGTAGGTGGCTGCTATTGCTTCAAGAATTCACGTTCACTATCATAGTACGGCCGGGGAAAAGCCACGTAATCGCCAACCAGTTGTCAAGGATACAGTCGGGCGAACCTGCAGAAGGAGTGAACGAAGATTTTCCGGATGCGCACCTGTTCCAGATTGCAGTACTCCCTTCATGGTACACAAAGATTGGAGAATACTTGTCTACATCCACATTTCCAAGGGAAATGACACTGACAGAGAGAAGAAAGCTCGTATTGAAGAGCAAGACATTTCAGCTAATTAATGGCTTGCTGTACAAGATGGGGTCCGACCAGATCCTCTGAAGATGTGTCATAGAAGAGGAAATACCAGGGGTACTGAAGGAAGCACAGAAGGGTTTGGCTGGCGGGCATATGGGCCCGGATGCTACGGCGAGAAAAATTCTCTTGGCAGGGCTATGGTGGCCGACGAGGCACACAGATGCACGAGAGTGGGTGTTAGGATGTGATACTTGCTAAGGGTAGGGAAACCTCTGAAGCAGAATTTTATGCCACTCTATCCATCCCAACCACAGGAGTTGTTTGAATGATGGGGATTGGATTTTATTTGGCCACTGAAGGTAAGTCAACTACATCGGTGTCGATATATTGTGGTAGCAACAAAATATCTCGCAAAGTGGGCCGAAGCACGAGCATTGCCAGATAACACAACCCAGAGCATGACCAGATTCATCTATGAGCAGATAGTAACACGGTACGAGATTCCAATACAGATTAGGAGTGATCGAGGACACTTTGTGAACCACGTCATCCGACTGATGACGACGGAGTTTCGGATATTTCACAACCTATCAAGCTCGTACTACCCACGAGCCAATGGTCAAGCAAAATCTACAAATAAGGTGTTAGTGTCAATCATTCACAAGTCATGTGGTGTAGAGGAAGTTGATTGGGAAGAGCGGCTACTAGTCGTCCTTTGGGCGTACCGTACGACGTATAAAGTGACAACAGGACACAGCTTTCCAGTTGATGTACGACCAGGAAGCAGTGGTATCAATGGAATACATGGTACCTAGCCTGAGGATAGCCGTGGAGAACCAGTTAGGAGATACAAAGAGTTTGAAGGAATGGTTGTACGAACTCAACAAACTAGACGAGCGGAGAGTAATGGCACAGTGGGTCACGAAGAATATGCAACGGAGAAGGAAGCACTGGCACGACAAACACCTTCGGCGAATAAATTTTCGGCCAGGACTATTAGTTTTGAAATATAACAGCCATAACGAGATCAAGCCAGGGAAGTTCAAAGTACGGTGGTTAGGACCGTTTAAGATCAAAGAAGTATGTGACAATGGCTCTATAAAACTAGAAAACTTGGATGGATCATTCCTACCTAATGCAATCAACGGATCGAAGCTGAAGGTATACTAGGAGAGAAGGGAGAAGAAACACACAATAGCCATCAATATGCTTGGCTACGCCACCAAGGAGGACTGGCCTGTGCAGAAGGAGACATCGAGGAAGGAGGAATGGGGCTTGGGAGGCCCTGGGTATGCAGTAGAGGGAGCCTGGGCAGAATCAGGCAAGAACCAGATCATCGAAGAGAGACTAGTGGAAAAGAAAGTGGAAGGAATTGCAGTGCCACAAATACACAAGCACCTGACCAATGCAGTGCTCGGGACATCGACACTCTGGCAACGAATGGGTGGACACTGGAGTTACGTCACCCCATACAAAGGCACACGGAAAGGGTATTTGGTAAAAGAAATGGATGAAGAAGCACAAAAGGAGAAGTAAGAACAAGCAGCAAGAGAATCCCAACTTGAAGATAATAATGAAGAAAAGGATGAATGAAATGATGAACAATGGGAGGCATACTTCGAGAAGACGACTCCTTGTTTAAAAACGGTGGTCATGACGGAAGACACGTTCGTGTCACATGTGGACGGATACGTAGAAGAAATACTTAAGCAAATGACGAGAGAGAGAAGGAAGGTGCCGAAGGTAAGGAAGATAGCGACGAAGGATGGACTCTGGAAAGTAATACCAAATCTAGCCGGACTCCCAACGGTGGAAGGAGAAGATGTTACGTGGTTACCAACAATACGGAGGAAGGTATGTTGACGACAACTATAAAGGTACTGGTCCTGCCCCTTTACTTGATAAGTGCTTTGATATACAATACATGGGGACTTGTTGCTAAGAGGAATGTTATAAACGATTGTCGAACACATGTAAATGGTATTATGCATCCAAGTTAAAAGTTAGGGAAGATGACGGAGTACGAGGAAAGAAGAGAAAAAGGAATAAACAGGAGAGAGAAGAAGAGAGAGATGAAGAGAGAGAAGATGGTAAAAGTGGGAAAATATTAAAAATGTCAAAAAGAGAATGATAAAATGGAAAAATTGAAGAGAGAGGAGAGGGAAAATAAAAAAGGAAACAAGATGGAGATGGAATTAAAAGAATTAAAAGAATTAAGGGATGAAAAAAGAAGTATAGTGAAAAGAAGAAAGAGAAGGAAAAAAGAACTCAGATAAAAAAGGAGAAATAAACGGAGATATTAAAATATTAAAAATAATAATAATAAGAAATGTACGACCTAAATCAAGAATCTTATTTAAAGTGAAGACCACAAAGATTTTTTATTTGAGAAAGGAGTTGGGGAAAGGAGCCGTACGATAGAAGAAGAAATTGGTATGCCAAAAAGAGACAAGTCCGTATGGAGGGTTAAAGAGAGCTGGTACGACAATCACAATTTATAAGTCTGTACGCCAAAGGGAGAAGTCCGTATGCCAGGGAGAAGTCTGTACAGAGACAAAAATGCGTACTCCACATTGGGCAATCCGTATGCCACATTGAGAAGTCCGTATGCCAGGCTAAGAAATCCGTACGCCACACTGAGAAGTCTGTATGCCAGGGAGAAGAGAATTCCGTACGCCAGGCTAAGAAATCGGTATGCCACATTGAGAAGTCCGTATGCCAAGGAGAAAAGAATTTCGTACGTCAGAGAAAGAAGCCCGTACGCCAAATACAGGTACGCCAAAAGTCCGTATGCCAAGTTTAGAAAACCGTACATTGGCGATAGTTAGCCGTACGGTTGAATCAAGAAGGATCCGTATGCTGTAGGGGGAAACCCGTACGGCAAGAAAAAAACACAGTACAAGGGGGTGAGCAAGTGACCGTACGACCAAGAAGATATTCCGTACGCCTAGGCAAGAGGTTCGTATAGGAGACTGAGAAAGGAATTGTACAGAAGGAGAAGAAGTCCGTACGCGTACAATGGAGAAGGTCCGTATGAGCTAAACAAGGTACTGCCGTATCGAGCATCGAACCAAGGAAAATACAAGGCACCGTACAGGTAGGGAAAGAGAAGGCCATACCAAGAGGCAGAGTCAGCATCCAGCAATAGGAAAAAATAACGGCCATACCAGGGCACGGTTGGAGGCTTAAATTAGTCAGAAAAGTCACTTTCAATCATTGTCATTTCCACAGGCCGAGGACGATGGATGCTAGCACGAGTGCCAAGGGGAAGAAAATAATACTTAGACCTAAGGTGGTTGGAAATAAGGCAGATAAAGGGAAAACAGACAATGTGACTGCGGACTCATTGACATGGGAGAGTCTCACAGGCATAGATTGCAAAACCTGGTGGCAGGAGACGACACCAGATCACCCGACGAAGCAAGCACTAATGGTGGCACAGGTTGACAAGGCGATATAGGGCCCGCTTTTTAACTCTAGAGATTTTGAGGAATACTTGAGGGATATTGTTGCCAATTACAATCAACACGGCCATTAGAGCACAATTGAGTACGAAGGGTTTCCAGTGACGGTGGCTTTCTACCCGACAGACTTCAGAAGAGTCTTCGGCATACCTGTGTCTGGCAAGGTAGTTGCCAAGCCAACCACAAAGATGACGGCACAACAGAAAGAGATGATCATTAATCGCATTTGCAGACTTGATATCACAGAAAAGGAAAAGGAGATGGTGTGGAGTTCAGGGGCGCGAGGACTGAGAAAACACATGTTGGTGAGTGCTGAGTGGAAATGTATTATGGACCTCATCAAATGCAGGTTGACAGGTGCCAACTGAGCCTCAGATATAGCAACCTGGATGGTTGATTTCATGTTCGGGTTGAGTGTAGGACGGGTTTACAACTGGGCGCTATACTTGTTAGAAAGGGTTCGGAAATTTCTGGAATGCAAACACAAAGCATTCTACATGACCCAACATCTGATAGCACTATTTCTAGATGCCATCTACAATTAGGTGCCGCAGGGTAAACTAGGGAAACTGCAGCCAAACAAGGATTATGACCCCTCTTGGTCGACAGTTTTCAGGTGGACAACTTTAGAGGCAGGCGGTATATTAGAGGATTCGAAGATAATGAGGAGGAAGAGGAAGGAGCCAGGGAGCGAAGAGTATGAATAGTTAGCACTCTCCTCCTCAGCTGATAGTACTGCACCAGTTGGCGTCTATTCGGTAGATGTCAATCCTCGAGTGATAACACCGGTCAAACAAGAGTCAGTAGAGGAGGTTGGCGAGGTTGGAGCAGTCGAGGGTGAGCCAGAGATGCCTGAAGAGGACATAGCACTCGAAAGAGAAATGGCGAAGGACATATCATTGACAGGAGGTGTGACAGTCGAAAAGGTAGAAGCAGAGAAAGCAACTTTGGATAGCACAATGGGTGAGGATGTACCACCAGGGGAGGTACTCCATGTAGACGGATGGTTGATGCAAATGGGTCCCCTATTCGGGAAGAGGACATTTCCCCCATACACTTGCCTGGCTGGAGGGAGATAGAGGGAGTACCAACAGGGAGCATGCAACTGATGGGGACAACAAAGAGTACACAACTAGCGACACACATACCAACATTTCAGCAGGCAGACACAGAGCAGCCAAGAGGAGAGGTGGGAGAATCGGCACACCAGGTGATACACATCATATCAGATGGGGAGCCTCCGATGGCAAAGCAGCTAGCCGTACCTGCAACAACTAGCATTGATGGGGAGTCGAGTGAGGAAGATGTATCTGAGGGGATTGCTGTGGTGATCCCCAAGCCTGATAGAGAGGACCCAATAGGCACAATTGAGAGGTACATCCACAGCCTCGAGCCTATTGCATTGGTCATAAAGGAAGTGTCATAAATTGCAAAGACATTGAACAAAAACTACTCACCAATAGCAGAGCAAGAGGCTAGGCGGATCATCGAGTTCATGAACTCGAGGAGTGAAAAGGAGTTCAACAAAATATTCACAGGCGAGTGGGTAGGCAGAAAGACACCAGAGATGATGGCAACTTGGTACCCCAAGAGGCCGTCCTTCCATGGGAAGGATGATAAGTTGGTGATAGCTTTTTGAAATGGAGGCAACATACAGGTCCTTGTTCCTAGCCTGCAAGGAGTTTGAGATGAGGGTAGACAACATGGCGTAGAAGGCAGAGGAGGCAATCACTCTTTCCCAAAACATCCAGGCCAAGGCAAAATCTCTTGAGAAACAAATGCAGGAGCTCTCTCACCTATTGGAGGAAGAAAACAAGAAGGTGACTGACCAAGATACCACCATAGTGGAGATGGAGAGGAGGATGAAGGTGAGAGAGGAAGAGATGGCTAAACAGTTGGCAAGGAAGGACGAATAATTGGAGAAGGCCAACAAAAACTTGAAGGAGGCAGTGCATCTGGTGAAGACCACACGAGAGAAGGAATTGAAGGCAACTCGTCATCTGCAACAGCGTACTGAGGAGGTGTACCGGCTGCGACAACTCACCACTCCGACATCCACTTCTTCAGTTCCCTAGCCGCTAGGGACGTTCTCTCAACCCTCTTCTCACTAAATTTGTTTTGTAAAAAGGTTCCCAGTTTTTGTGTTAGTCGTTTGGGAAGCCGACATCTTTTGAGGGGGGGATGATGTAAGTGAACATAAGGCCTTAGCGTAGTCGGTCAGTTGCTTTGATAATAAAACCATAGTCGTAGCGGGAATAATTATAATTAATGGCATGTAACTAAGTCTTGATTAGTGGGTAGTTATGGTTATGAAGCGACACGACGGTTGGTTACTCAACCACCACCGAACGCTATATGTACTTGGAGCATGTAGTCGGATGGGATGATATGCAGATTTAATGATACTGTGACAGTCAGATTGTACATGTTGATATTTGCTGGAAATGAATAGAAGTGTTTCATGATTCAATCATATTATGTTATATGTTTATGTTCCATGTTCTGCACATAGTCAGTTTACTTCAGTAGTACGTAGTACGTTGAACTATACTTAGAGAGGTAAACAAGAACTAAATATCAAGAATTTAGGTAGAAACCCTTAAAAATTTCTAGCCAAATAAACTTTATTTAATTATTACAATGTGCCAAAGATGAACAAAGAGAACTAAACCTCAAAAATTTAGTTAGAAATCCTTAAAAAATTCTAACCAACTAAACTTTATTTGAGTATTACAAAAGTCAAAATTTTAGAAGTCTTTATCTTTGTGGACTCATGTTTTACTCAAAGTTTCAAATTGGAATATTTTTTGCTAAGCAAAAATCCTAAAGAATCAATGCTCCTTATAATTATGAACTTCAATGCAAGAGATTTGGCACTTATTGTTAGAGTAAAGGTTTTAACTTAATTATGTTGATTAAGTTACCTTTATTCCCTTCTTAAGATTTCACGTTAGTTTGCATAAAGTGACATTTAATAATTATATTAATTATTAAATGTTTTCCTATTAGGGCTTCTTTTAGGGTTTTTCCTATTAAGGTTTCTTTAGGGTTTGCATGATCTCCTTTTTATAAGGATTGATCCCATTGTATTTCATATCAATTCATTCTCTCATTATCTCTGATATATACATTTTCAGTTTTTAAAGAACCCTTGCTTGTTTGTCTCCATCTTTTCTTTTGTGACAGGTTATTTGCATGCAGGTGATCTTTGGGGTTTGTGAAGTTGTATTTTCTCAACTCCTACACTTATGCGATATAGATTGGTAGGTGCTATGCAATCTGTTAGTTTTAGGATCATAAATTTAATAAGCAGAAATGCAACACATAACACAATGAACACAACAAGATACCCTGGGAAAACCCTCCAACTCGACGGGAAAAACCCAACAAATATATTGCTTATATATTCAAGGAATAAGAGCAAAAATCTGCTTACAACTCAGGCCCAACACAAGGCCGAATTTGATACAATGAATAATAGCACCTCTCCTAGATGCAAAGATACAAAATGAATATGTTTCTCCTTGAATTCGATCTGCTGCTCAAGTGTGAACCTCTTCTAGAGATGCGAATATGAATGAATGAACTTGATGATCAAATGAGATGATCATCACATTGTATTTATACAAAACAATGTGACTCTTCATGAGGTCAGCCTCAAAGAAATATTAATAATTAAATAGGTCGTCCACATTAAGGAAGTTGGCCCAAATGAATTTTCCAAGTAAAGCGCATCTTCACTTTAATAAATGCAATAAATGAATAGCCGTTAGGCTATATGAAATCTATTGTTCAACAACCAAGGCGGAAGTATGTAGCCCGAAGCTACAACATCAACACTCTCTCTTAACTAGGGAGGAATACTTTTGATACACAAGGTCATGAATCTCTCAACATGACACCCACAATGGCTACACCCTTATGTGGAAGGAGCTCATCACGGATTCACTCAATCGTGATATCAACCATCATGGCTACTCCCATGTATGGTAAAGCATATGTGCACAAGTGCCCATCACAGAATCACTCAACGTGATGTCGTCATCTCAACATGATGTTCACCATGGCTACACCCAGAGGGTGAAAGACACAAGTACAAGAAAATCATCATGGACTCTCTCATGTGATGTTGTCATGGAGTCACTCAACATGACATCCACCATGGCTACTCCCAGAGGGTGGAAAACAAGGGCTTTCACCTCAAATTTCTCTCACAGAGAAAAATGCATTAGAGCAAATCATAGAAGATCACTGAAGCCGAGTCTTCTTCTCAGCTAGGGTTTCATTCTCCACAATACCGAGCTTGTCTCGGAAGTACACAAAATTTACTCTGGAGAGAGGCTTGGTGAGAATGTTTACCGTCTGCTCATCAGTGCTAATATACTTCAACTAGATAGCTTTCCTTAATACCATATCTTTGATATAGTGGTATTTGATCTCAACATGTTTTGTTCTATCATGAAACACTGGATTGACATAAAGTTTCACGCAACTTTGATTATCACAATGAATGACAGTTGGCTCCAATGATTGTCCAAACAATCTTGCAAGGAGCTTCCGAAGCCACACTGCTTCTCGAGCTGCCACACACGCTGCAATGTACTCGGCCTCTGCGGTGCTCAGTGCCACTGAAGACTGCTTCCTGCTACACAAGGAGATCAATGCAGACCCCAAACTGAAACAACATCCAGAGGTGCTCTTTCGATCAGCAACACACCCTGCCCAATCAGGATCAGTATAACCATGCAACTTCAAGTCCACACTAGAAGAATAACTCAAGCCATACCCAACTGTGCCACACAAGTGTCTCAGGATATGCTTTGCTGCAACTAGGTGTATTTGCCTTGGCTCACACATGAATTGACTAAGTGCACTCACTGCATAGCAAATATCTGGCCTAGTATTGACTAGATACATCAATGATCCAATCAACTGCCTGTATATAGTAGGATCCACCAGATGTGAACTAGCTGCAGCCTCCTTTAACTTTTTAAAATTGGTTTCCATAGGTGTAGACATGGATTTGCAATCCATCATACCAAATCTCTTCAAGATGTCTATTGTATACTTCCCTTGACTTAGAATGATCTCATTAGGCCTCTGCCATACTTCTAAACCAAGGAAGAAATGCATGTACTTAAGATCCTTCATTTCAAATTCAAAAGCCAAGTCCTTGCATTTGATAATGAGGTGTTCTTCTCCAGTAAGAAATAGATAGAGGACCAAGATCAATGCTTTGCCATCAATTACCTTGAAGTACAAGTTTGAATCAGCATCATTCTTGGAGAAGCCCAAGCTCAGCAGGTATCGATCAATCCTCTCATACCAAGGACGAGGAGCCTGCTTAAGGCCATACAAAGCCTTCTTCAATCTACAAACATGAGACTCCTTCCCATGAACTTCAAAGCCATCAGGTTGCTCAATGTATACTTCTTCTTCAATTACACCATTTAGAAATGTTGTGTTCACGTCCATCTGGTGTAACTTCCATCCTTTAGCTGCTGCAATGGCAATGATAGTCCTGATAGAAGTATAACGAGCAACTGGAGCAAAGGTTTCCTCATAGTCTATTCCCTCTTTTTGAGAGAATCCTCTAGCCACAAATCTAGCCTTGTACTTCTCAATGCTTCCATTAGCCGCATGCTTGATCTTGAAAAGCCACTTAGAAGATACAACAGATTTGCCTTTTGGTCTAGGTACAATGTCCCAAACATTGTTCTTGAGAATAGATTGATATTCTTCAGCCATAGCATCTCTCCATACTTGCTGACTTGAAGCTTCCTTAACACTAGAAGGCTCAGATTCAATCATTTGACACATCAATGCAACATAGCTTGAAAACTTCTAAAGTCTTTTTCTTTCTCTAAATGTTCCTCTAGGGGCTGCAAACTTTTCTGCCTCCTGCATGTTTGCCTAGCCCATAGAGGTCTCTTCCAACCAATAACAATGTCTGTAGGCCCGTCAGTAGGTTCCAAAGGCTCAATTGGATCATCATCTTCTTTAGAATGAGTAGCCTCCCTCTAAATCTCAGGAGTATGGTCAACTTCCATGTCTTGAGGAGACTCTTGGTCTTCATTGTCTATCTCCATGTGAGAGCCTTTAGATCTTTTGAATGCAACATCTTCAAATGTAACATCCCTGCTGATCTCTATCAGTTTCTGACCTAGAATGTAAATCGTGTAGGCTTTTGAAGACTCACTGTAGCCCACAAATATTCCCTTCTTGCCAGATGGTTCCAACTTTGTGCTTTTATCTTTAGGGACATGAACATACACAGGACAACAAAAAATTCTCAAATGGTTGACTTCAGGCTTCACACTTGTGAATGCTTCTTCAGGAGTCATGTTCTCCAAGATACGATCAGGGCTCCGATTTAGAACATACATAGCTGTTCGATTTAGAACATACAATAGATCTGTTTTTCCTTTCTGCTACATCATTTTTTTGTGGATTGTAGGGAACACAAAACTCCCTCTTAATTCTTGCTTCAACACAAAAGTTACGAAAGCTTCTAGAGATGTATTCTCCTCCGTTGTCCGATCTCAGAACTTTGATCCTCTTCCCGGACAAGTTCTCTACTTGAGCTTTAAATTCCTTGAATCTCTCAAGTACTTCCTTAGATTCTTTAGTATTTAAGAAATAAATTGAAGTCTTTCTAGAGTAGTCATCAATGAAAATTACATAATACAAGAAACCACTCAAAGAAGCAACAGACATTGGACCACACAAATCAGAATGAACAAGATCTTGAATGCATTTGGATCTACTTTCACTACTATGAAAGGGTCCTTTAGTATGCTTACCCAATGCACATCCTCGACAAGTATTTTCATGCTCCTGGCTGAGTTTAGGAATGCCGGTGACCATCTTCTCCATGGTTGGAAGCACTCGGAAGTGAATGTGAGCAAGTCTTGTATGCCAAAGCTCACACAAACTTGATGTATCATGCAACAAAGCCTGTAGTGAATGAGTGGAAAGTTTGTAGAGACATTCTTGCCGAACACCAATCACTCGGGCTTACTTGATGCTAGAGTTCTTCGGCCATGCAAGAACTTCACCTTCGGAGAATACAACTTGATATCCCTTGTCCTCCAAGGCTGAAATAGAGACAAGGTTCCACTTGATGCTTGGTACAAATAGTACATCACTCAACTGGAAGGAGATGCCGGAATCTAAGTGAAGAGTGGAGGTCCCAACACCTTTCACTGAATAACATGCATCATCTCCAATTATGACTTGAAGACTTGTATCTCTCATCACCAAATCTGAAAGATGTTCTCTAAATCCAGTAATGTGATGAGAGGCGCCACCATCAATCAACCAAGTGTTGCTATCTGCTAGAACATTGCTTGATAAGGCAGAATAGAATAGAAATTCACTTGAATCCTTTTGAGGAGAGATCTCACCCACATCTGCAATTGAAGCATGCTGTTTTGGTCTAGTTGGGAACTCCTTTGCATAGTGACCAAACTTGTCACATCTGAAGCACTGTATGTGGGAAAGATCCTTCTTCTTCTTAGATGCTAGAGCACCATCAGATCTTCTATCTTTATTCCTCTTGAAGTAGCCTTTCTTTCCTTCTCTTCCTCTCTTCTTCGAAGATTGAGCGGCAAGTACATGAATCTCCTCATTGGTAGAACTTTGCCCATTGCCTCTTGCTGCTAATCTTGATTCCTCTTGAATGCAATCTGCCCTCAAACGATCAAACTTAGGTAGCTTTGATCTCGCACTAATGCCTCGGATATGGTTTCCAAGATTTAGGAAGACCATTAAGAGCCAACATGGCCAAATCCTTATCATCAACCATATGCCCAATGGTAGAGAGTTGATCTTTCAATTTAATGATCTTCATGAAGGACATGACAAAATCTCCTTTCGCCATCTTGACATGATGAAGCTGTTGCTTCAAGGCAAGAGCTCTTCTTGTGTTATTAAACTCATACATTTCCTCCAAGGTTTTGAACATTTCTCTTGCTGTCTTCAACTTGGAGATAATTGGCACAAGGTGGTCGTTCACTGAATCAACCGAATTTTTTTTCGCCTTAGTGCCATTCTTCTTCCATTGTGGCTTCTCATTTTCATCAGAAGGTTCGGGAACTTCGCCCTCCACGAACTCAACAAGCTCATTTTCTTCCAATGCAAGCATCACTCTAAACTTCCAAGAGGTGAAGTTGGAAGCACCTTCAAGCCTATCTTCGATCTTGAGCCTGTTCACCATTTTGAAGATAAGATAGATGCAAGAAGATGAGAGCAAGAGTGGATGAAAGCGCTGCTTATGTAAATCTGATCACGATCTTCTTTAAACCCGCTCTGATACCATGTTAGTTTTAGGATCATAAATTCAATAAGCATAAATGCAGCACATAAGACAATGAACACAACAAGATACCCTAGGAAACCCCTCCAATTCGAGGGGAAAAACCCAACAAATATATCGCTTATATATTCAAGGAATACGAGCAGAAATATGCTTACAACTCAGGCCCAACACAAGGCCGAATTTGATACAATGAATAATAGCACCTCTCCTAGATGTGAAGATACAAAATGAATATGTTTCTCCTTGAACTTGATTTGCTGCTCCAATATGATTATCTGCTGCTCAAGTGCGAACTTTTTCTAGAGATGCGAATATGAATGAATGAACTTGATGATCAAATGAGATGATCATCACCTTGTATTTATACAAAACAATGTGACTCTTCATGAGGTCGGCCTCATAAAGAAATAGTAATAATTAAATAGGTCGGCCACATTAAGGAAGTCGGCCCAAATAAATTTGCCAAGTGAAGCACGTCTTCACTTTAATAAATGCAATAAATGAATAGCCGTTAGGCGATATGAAATTTTTTGTTCAACAAGCAAGGCAAAAGTTTGTAGCCCGAAGCTACAACATCAACACAATCTTCTGTATAAAGGAATCTTTGATAGTTGTAGCGTAATTCATCCTAGAGACAATGGTGTTCAAATGGTGAAGGAAAAGTCTAGCTGAGAAACACAACAATTGCTATACAATATCTATCAAACAAATTCTAGAGCAAGCATTGAAATTCTAAATAGAACAAAAGCCTGTTTTTAATTACTACAATGACTTGTTTCCTTATAAGTTGTCGTATATGCCACTGCCTCAACAAGATCACCAAATGAAATTAGAAGTAAATAGCCAACAAATGTTTAGATCCCCATATAGACCTAGCCATGCAAACAAGAATTAAAAAATCTAGCTCAACAACAATGAGAAAAATAATATGCACCACATTATAGATTCCATTTAGTGTAATAGTTCTTGTAAGGAAGATGATATAGCAAGAATGCATATAGATTATGAATCTCTGAAAAATTCATTAGAATAAAACAACCTTGACTTCAAATAGATAGTCTCTTAGATACTTATATGGGAGCTACAATTGTCTACACTAGAGATCTTAGAGGAATTGAGGAAAAAAGCCCTATCTATAATAGTTGAAACAACAATGATCACCATACTCTTAATAATGATTTTTGGACTCAACAATAACCTATTGGTTTCATGAACATGAGCAATGTATCTCAGCCATAGTAGCATTCCATTTACATGTCATAGGCATGATGTTGTAAAAGTATGAATAAGAATGCTTGACTTATAAAGAACCCGCCATGGATCAATTCTTGCTTAGTGCAAAGGGTTGACACTATAAGGGATGAGGTTGGGTTTGAGACCTGGGTGATTTTTGACAGAATGGATACCCCTCAGTCATTGGTAGAAAGCTCAAGGAGAGCGATGATTCATGCACACGATGCCAACTTCGCCTAAATTTTTTCTCAAATTCAATAAAATGAGTACATATCTTGTTTTTAAATGCATAAAAACGGTCACTTAATTCTGAGACCAAACAGGCTCTCTCTCTTCAAGGTGGGTTGGGAGGTTGGGCTTGTCTTAAGGTAACTCTAGTTGATCCTTCACTACTCAATCTTACACATTTTGGTATCCCTTGTTGAAAGTGGTTTTTGAGAAATTGGTGTAGATACCATATAACTTTATAAATCTCAGATTCTCAAATGAAAAATATACAATGAATGGCCCTAGGTAAGGTTCTACTTCCTTTAAATAGGACCACACAATCTCTAAGGGAGTACAAATTAAATAGTTCTCAATTGCTTGCTAACCTAATAAGCTGACCATAGGCTTTAGGCTTTTATTGCAAAGGTAGCAAACTTGACGTGATGTCACTATGGTGTCCCAAAAAATCCACAAAGTGGGCATCCCTCTGAGGCCCATTGTGGACACCTTAGACTCCCCAACCTACAATTTGGCAGCCCATCTCGCTAAACTTATCACTTTTCTCTCCAACAAGTCTGACTCCATCAAAAACTCCTCCCATTTTGTGGATTTCATTAAAGACAAAAAGCTAGAAAAAAAAACCTTTTAGTAAGTTTTGATGTGGTATCTCTCTTCACCAAGATACCTATCCATGGCTCCATTGAGCTCATAAGACAAAAGACCACCAATGAGATTGTCACCTTGGTTGAGTTATGTCTATGATCAACTTTTTTCACTTTTCAGGGTATAGTGTATGAGCAATTAGAGGGTGTTGCTATGGGATCCTTGTTGTTCCCCATTGTGGCCAACCTTTACATGGATCACTTTGAAGATTTAGCTTTTCGTTCTTTCCCCCTCAAACCAAAATGGTTGAAGCGCTACGTCGATGCTACTAACTTTTGTTGGCCCCATGGTCAAGATAAACTTGAAGATTTCCACTCTCATCTGAATAGCATAGCCCCTTGCATTTCCTTTACCAAAGAGATAGAAGTTGATAACAAGCTCCCCTTCTTAGACATTCTCCTCATCAAAAAGCCAGATGGCTCCCTAGCTAGACAAGTCTTTTGCAAATCCACACACACTGATCTTTACCTTCATGCCTCATCCCATCACCACCTAGCCTAAAAGTGAGGAATCCTCAAAAATTTGGTTACAAGGGCATTTAAAATTTGTGATCACGATCACATTGACCTAGAGATCGTCCATCTCACCCAAGTCTTCCAATTAAATAGGTACAATATAAAGCACATTATAAGAGCATTTAAGCAAGCCAAATCTCGATGTGACCCAAACCCAAGGTTATCTCTCTCCCTACCTTCCTTGTTGCCTCCCTCCCCTACATCAAAGGCCTCTGACTCTCTAATAAAATCTCCAAGATCCTTGAAAACAAAGGCATTCATTGCTCCTTTAAACCCATTTGGACCCTAAGAAATTGCATCCACTCTCCTAAAGACCCCAAATATCTTCTCATTGCAGGTGTCTACAAAGTGATCTGTTCTTTTGGCACCCCCTACATTGGTGAGACAAGTCGCTCGATTGGCACCAAAATCAAAGAACATCACACTGACATAACTCATGAGTGAGCAGCTTAAATCAGCCTTAGTCGAGCATTATACCAAAACTAAACACAACATTGTCTAAGAAAACATCCAAATCTTGGCCAAAGAAGAAAATTTCTTCAAGAGAACTTTTAGAGGCTATAGAAATCTCCAATCATGCGTGCAACCTCAATTGTGATGATGGTTGGAGTCTAATTTTCTCTTGGCAACCCCTGTTATCCCACCTCAAAATCTAATCTCCACCTCTTTCTAAATCATCTCCTCTCTTGGCCCAAACCCACCCTCTCCCCTTTTAGATTTTCCACCCTGTCCTAAACTCTCTAGCCTTCTTCGTAGCTTTTGTTGCCCTTCCTTACCTTTGCTTGTTAACCTCCTCCTTTATGTCCTCTCCTTCCTTAGGGCCCCTTGAGTCTCGTGTCGCCTCTTTCCCACATCTATTTATTCCTTCAAGTCTGTTATCTGCTTCAATTCTCTTCTCTAGCCTACTCATCCTGATGATGGATCATGGAGTATGATTCAAAACATTGATGAAAAAATTTCTTACATGGTCAAATCCAGAAACTATCAAGCTAATCAATCATGGATTGTGGAAATTTTATGTACTATCAATAGTTGTTATTAATATATAATTGATTCACATATTACAAATGTATGACGAGGGAAGAATAAAAATTATTATTATCGATAGTATTTAAAGTAATAATTATTGATCAACACTTTTTTTAGGGTTATTTGTTATAACACTTGAACTAACTTTATGTTTCTATCTTTATGAACAAATTCATAAATCCATCATGTTGTATTTTCTTTTCCCTAGAAACAAGAATTGATTCGTGGCAAGAGATTGCTTTGTAGCCTAGGAATCGATAGCTATAATCCTTATATTTCTAGTTCAGTAAACGTATTATATATAGGGGGCAGGTGGGCTCTACCACTAGTTTGAGTCTGATAAATGAATTGTTGGGTGGATGAATTATCATGTAAAAACTGAAAGGAGGGAAACATTGACATTCAGGGTTTTATATGCCCAATCACTCAACATTAGCATTGCTGCAATAGACGTGTAGGGTTTCTTGTTGAAGATTTAAAAAAAAGCGCGTTGAAGCTGCAAATCGAACCCTGTGCGAACCATAGTCTATTTTGCTCCATACTTGATTTTGGAACTTGTACTTGGAACAGGCCAACTTTTGGGCCGATTCAAAAGCATAGTTTCAAACCCCTTCTTGATGGTCATGTTCTCCCTAGCCCTCATAGCCAAAACTCCATGGACAAAACTCCAATATGTTTGCTCGGCCTTCCTCACCACATTAGGTCCTCTACAAACTTGATGCTAAAAGGGAAAACTAGGATAAATTTCAAAGTCAAATTAAAAATTTAAAACCCTTGCATCCACCAATGACATATAGTTTACACTAAAGACAAACAAATGGAAAGAACAAGCTTCTTCTTTTGTTTGATACATGTTTATAAATGCCACAAAAAGCCCTGCCCTAATTTCTAAAGAGTTTTACCTATGCGTACACCTATTACATAAGTCTAGGATAGAATTTTGAGCTCTTTTTCTGAGTGGCGTGATCTAATATGCCTGACATCTCCTCTGTAGTTTCGCTTCCAGTCATTCCCATTAGTTGATGTTTGGTGTTCAAGGATTTGATGAAGTCAGGAAGATACATATTTATTTCTTCATTTCTAATTGAAGCCATCAATATATCATGATAAATCCTAAAAGAAGAGATCCTGAGTAGGTTGCACTAAATTCTTGTAGGGTTCTTGTTAATACCAAGGAGGATGATGGCCTAATTTATACTATACATTGTTTGGCAATACTAATTGAAGAAAGGGGTTGAACTGGTCCTTATCAACCTAATCCGATCTTACAAGGAATTCTGAAGAGAATGTTTTAAACTTTTAGACATAATTTCCTTTCTCTTCCTGATGCTTAAGTCAGAGATTACATCAGCTCTTATGTTGTGACTGCAGAAATTTCAGAAGCTCTTTTCACAGTTTTCTCTGTCTAGGAACTCAAATCACAATAGCACAAGTTCTAGGAAAAATAATCAACTGGCCTCAAGGGCTGTAAAAGGGGAGTTGAATTACTTTAAATGCATTGTTTGAATGTCTCTGCTTAGTTGCTAACCCTCTGAAGATCTATCACAAATACAGGAAAAATAGTAAGAGCAACAAAGTAATGGTAAGTCAAAACCATGGCATTTCTGTTGCTGAAGGAGATTAAAGGAATTCCATCCAACCTATCATTCTAGATGAGAAGGTGCACAGAAATATTCAGTAAAGAAAAAACTCTATTGGATATGCTCTTGCAGTTGTTCAACCTGATCAAGACTCTTTGCTTGCTATAAAGGGCAACTCTTCTCTGAAATTCGCACTCTGTTCCAAATGCTAGTATGTTATCTTTCAGTAACTAAACCACTAGAGTGCTTTAAGGCTTCAGCAATTTAGTTCTCTTTTGGAAAGGCTTGTAATTCCAATGGGACAATCTCTCCCCAAGAGCAAGGTCCCAGAATCTTGTTTCACTTCTTCTGAGAACATCTTTGAGTCTCTTGCTGTCAAAGATGCAAACCCTCGCTCTCTTCATTGGATTAAGGAAATCCCAAAAACTCACTCAGAGTCCTCTTGCCGTTCCAAACCCTCAAACGACCAACTTTAAATCAGCCAATCGACTGAAATCAAAAGAAACCTCAATCCGCATTCCCCATTTAAATATCAATAACAACTTGCAGGGACTTTCCAAGGCACTTGAGGCAAAAAGTGAAGACCAAGCTGCTCAGCAAAGATTCATCAATCTACTGGTTACTAATGTCCAAAATCTGAGAGACAACTAGATGGCAATGTGGAGGCTATTAAACAGCTCTAGCTCCTCACCAATGACAAAGCCAAAAGGAGCTTGCTGAAATTAGTCAACAAATAAGCTACAACTAGCTGCTAAAAGGGTCATCATAATAATGAATCTCCCTCTGCCTAACTACACTCATTCCATTTAGAAGCAAAATGCTAATCTTTATGCACTTTTAATTGCCCTCTCGAGGTTTTCTTGTCATCTAACCAAAATTATTCTTTTCTTGCCTTGTAATGTCCCCTTCTCAGCAGTGATCAATGCAGTTGGTTGTTAGCCTATCTCGGAGGCCCGTAGGCTAGGCGGAAGCAAAAATTAGGGTTTCCTATTTTCTAGGAGGATACTTTGGCAGTTTTGGACGCTTGCATGTTGGAGTTTTATAGTTTGGATTCTGGATTCCTTCTAGGTTTTCAAAGAGCTTTGCACTGGTATGACATGCAATTAAAACAAGTAACTTTTTTGGACTTACTATTTTTAGTAAGTTACAACGGTTGCTCAGAGTGTGGTTAAAATGCATTTGAAGACACTTACCTTTTTTAACAGTATGCTATTTATAGTAAGTGCTATTTTTAGTAGGGTTTCAACAATCTAGTTCAGAGGCTATTTTAGGCAAGTCAGTTTGAGCAGTTTGGTCTCCAACATTTGAGATGCTTATTTTGGCAAGTTTAATATTTGATGATAATGTTTTGAGTGAAAAATATTTCCTATGCTAAAATCGACGACTTTATAGAGGAAATATTTAAGTTGCAATAACGTATTTTTCACTTGATTAAGTCGGACGTCTAACTCATGTGTTATTTGCATTTTTACTAAAGTCACCTCCTTCTCATGTTGGACACCAAGTTAAGGAGGCAAATGAAGTTTGAATGAAATTCAATGCAGTTTGATAAAGGTGAATTTGAATGTCATATTTGGGCGCCCTAATTGGAGGGAAATGAATTTGAATTTGAGAAGAAAAGGTTATAAATAAGAGCGTTGGGCTTCATTCTTGGTATCCATTGAAAATTATAACGAAGTGTTACCGAAATTGCTAGAGACTTGCTTCGAGTAAAGCATACCTCCTAGCAAACTTAGTTTTGTGCTTGCAAAATAGCACCTAACTAAGCCCTGGACTGTTCTTTACACTGAAGAGCAAATTGAGCATAATGGAGATGCACTCTTAATGTGTTTTGAAGTTTTGGTGTGTTTTCTTAACTTTTTGTGTGTTGGTTTGGTGCTTGCAAAAGCACGTTTTTGCTCATAGCTCACTTGGTGAATTTTTGTTGGTTTTGGAAATTAACCCTTTGTATTAGTCTTCCTTGGGCGCCTCATATTGCAGAGTTTCAAATTTTTTAGAGAAGACTTGATCTTTATCTTACTGGTCGCCCCTCCTTCAAGGCCGTACCTCTCATGTAGTGCCTTGGGATGCGTGCATTAAAATGTAATATACCCTTTTCGATAGCCACCTTGAGGATCGTTTAGCCTTTATTTATTCCTGAGAGAAATAAGGGAGTAAGTATTGAATTAATTATTTATAAAGATTTCAATTAATTAAATCATAAGATAAAATAATAAATCATAAAGTCACTTAAGGGAATAAAATAATATTATTTTTAGAAGCTTCTTGAAAGTCATTGAGAAATCTTTATAAGTAGCCATTGGCCTAGCATTTGGGCATCCTTATGTCTTGAATTCTATTCTCATTACTAGTTTGGTAAGAAGCTTGAATGCTTTGCATTGCTTGAGGGTTTGAAGACTCTAGAGTACTAGGTTCGGTTGTGAAATATCAACCTTAGCTGGAGATTGTCGAGGAATCCATCCAGGGTTTCTACAAGTGCTTCATTGGAGAGTTTTGACAGGTGCAATAGCTGATGTATTATTGCCCTTCTGACATGAGTCCTACATTGATGCAATAGCTGGTTTATTATTGCATTGAGAATTTGTAGCAGCTGAGGTATTGTTGCATTTAGTATTTCATTTGAGAAAGGAGTTTGCAACAGCTGGTTTATTGTTGCATCTTCACTTGAGAGGAAGATTATTTCTACTGATTTGTTATTTCCAAATTTTAATGGTCATTGACCAAAATATGGAGAAATTAAGAAATTTGATTTGGGGAGGTTATTTATAGATTTTTGAAATTACTTCCAGCCATTGAAGAAAGATCGAATTTACAAAGGAGGATGACTTCCGATCTGAATTCGTGGTTTCCTTTGTGAGAGGGGCGCGGCCTCTTGAAGACTATTTTTGGGAGTCTTTTCATGGGTAACTTGGGCGCCACTAGCAGTGGGATTTTGGGAATAGAGGTTGTGATTAAATTCGAGTTTGCTGGAAATAGATCGCTGCACTTCAGGTAGTTTGGGCGTAGGCTTCTTGCATAAAAAAGGAGCCAATTTTGGAGTAGTACTATTGAAGTTTTGCATCACAGACATTCCCAACAGTTGACATCTAAACCAGGTTTTATCTACATCAAACAAGTTAAGAGTTATTTTTGCATATTCAGTCATTGTATAATTGTTGTCCTACAGGGCATTTTGTTGTAATCATTGCATATTCTATTGGCATGTTACATTGTTGAATTAGCTGGTTAGACAGCTGTCATAAACAGCAAAGTTGTATGAGCTTAGTTTGCATTTTATATTCATTGTATCACAATTAATAGTGTAGTTGCATTAGTCAGTGGGTTGCTGCCATCTACTTGTAGGTTTATTGGCATATGTAAAAGCATATCTGCTCAGATTTGTAATTGGTTTGAGTCCTTCATTTGCAATGCAATGTAATAAGGAGATGGGGGATGCACATAACGTGTTTGATATAATGTCTACTGCTGTAAGTGTGCATTTACACTTCATTTTTCTTAGTGTTTCTTAGATCAGATTATACAGCTGAAAGAACTTAAAGTAATGCAACACATAAGACAATAAACACAGCAAGATACCCTGGGAAAACCCTCCTCTTGAGGGAGAAAAACCCAACAAATAATTCTCTTATATAAAGTAGAACAAGAGCAGAAATCTGCTTACAACTCAAGCCTAGCACATAGGCGAATTTGATACAATAGCACTTCTCCTAAGTGCGAATATGAAATACCTTGAATTAGGTCTGCTGCTACAAGATAATAATCTGCTGCCTAAGTGCGAACTTGCTTGAGGAAATGCGAACTTAACTTGATGATAAATGACAATACAAGATCTTGTATATATACAAGTGAGGCACCTCTTCAAGTTAGGTCGGTCCTCTAAGGAAAACATAAATAATTGATAAATACAAATAAGGTCGGCCCATGTAACAAGTAGTAAATGCGAATCATTAGGGTCAGCCCTTTATGCTTTGATATTTATTATTGACATAAATTAAATAGCCGAATGGCTACTCATTTAATTTATGCTTCCTTCTTGGAATGCGTGCAATGGAAGTGCAGCCCTAAGCTGCTATAACATCAACATATTTCAGTCAATACTAAAGCTTAGGAAAGTCTAAAAATACTTGCATTACATCCTTGTTGCATTTCAAGTTATTTGGCGTTGCTAGAGAAGTAGTTTATGCAACATTCCACCATTCAGGAACAAGAAATACAAGATAGAAAATCATTTACCAGCAAGAACACAGTTGCAAGACAAGTGTTTGACGAAATTTCTTGAGCATTTAAAAGTGTAAAATCAGGTCAAATTTGGCAAGGTACTATACAGTGGTATCAGAGCTAAGAATTCTGCCAACGTGTTGGGTAGATTGATCTTGTTTCAGTTAATCAACTGCAGATCAGAAATTTTAATTGGGCTACATGGTTACTTCTAGAAACTCAATGGAAGCTGTGTTAGAGTCATTGAATCAACATCAGATTTCTAGGTTGGAATCAATAAAGCAACAACAAGATAAAATGATTGAAAGATTGGAAAAATGGAACAAAGAACAGGAGGCCACCAAGACTTTTCATGAGAGATTGAAATTTGTTGGTGAGAAGCTGAAATTCTTACCACAAGTTAAAGCATTTCTTCTTAACATTTTGTAAGAGGCTGAAAGTTGTTTGTGTAAGGTTGGACAGTCACCCTCTCAAGCAATGTATAAAGCTATGAGATCTTTGGTGAGTTCGTTGGTTAAGCCAAAACTTTTTGCAACATCAAGATGAAGAGGTTAGACTTGCAGTTGCCTCTTGCATGATTGAAGTTGTAAGGATGACAACTCCTACAACACCATATAATAATGATACTATGAATGCAATACTTCAAGTGATGGTGGATATTTTTTAGGGGCTACATGATGTTAAAAGTTCTACCTTTGGTCAAAGAGTAAAAATCTTGGGGAGTATGGCCAAGTTGAAGGTATGTTACCTCTTGTTCGATTTCGGGTGCAATAACTTGATTCTCCAGTTGTTTGACTACTTCATCTCCAGAATCAGGAAACGACATTCAGATAGTGTGAAGACAAGTATGTTCAATTTGTTGTCCCCGATCCTTGATGAAGATGAAGATATTTGCAAACAACTACAATCAAATTTATTAGTAATTTGGAGAAGAGAGTGGCATGTTTCATCCGCAACAGATGATCTCACAAAAAAATTGGTTGAGTAGAAAATTCAGAAGTTTACGGAACTATTGAATGCACAAGAGTTAATCTCATTTGGTCTACCAGTTCCAACTTCTCTACTTGAAGAAAATAGGCCATCATCTAGTGGAGTAGTTGAGTTGAAGGATGAGATCATTGAAATATGCCGACCAATTTTTTCTTTTTGTTACATAGCTAAATTCACCCATTAGCATTAGTGTAAACATAAACCAGCTGAATGTAACCCTCTCCTCTGATCAACCCAGATCCCAATACGGGCAAGGTTGAGAGCATACACGAAAGGGGATCGTTAGCAAACAAGAACTTGCTGAAAGTAACCGAAAGAAAAACAATCACTCAACCACTTGTTCAGCGGGAGGACAGGAATTGAGAGTACAGTACTGAAATAAAGTGCAACTCGACCACTTATTCAGTGGGAGCATTTTGACGGCTTAGCCGATCAGCAAATGATGAAAATGCATTACAATAAAGGTAAATAGGCCGCAAGCCGGCCTCTTCCACTTGTTCAGCGGGAATGCAGTGATTAAACTTAAACTATAGACTGAAAGAGTACCAGTCCCTTCCACAATCGTGGGAAATAGCTAAAGCCAAGAATACTTGCGGTACTACTGCTCAGCTTACAATTTAATAGAACTTCATGCCATCCGGATAAATATAAATTGCTGTAATGAACTAGGAAGACTCCCCTATACCTATCTTGACCTCACAAACAACAAACCCAACTCTCAAACCCCGTTATGCTAATCTGGTTATGTCAGGCCTTCACTGAAATTGTAGAATTAACAACATAGAAAATCATTCATTAAATGATAACTCACTCAATTTTCACCCGAATCCCATGAAACCAAGTGCAAACATGTTTAATGTTAAAGGCACCCAAGAAGGAACCAAGAAACCAACCAAAACACAACACATTCATTTTGCACGCATCCGAATGCACTCCCAAGTGGTATGACCCTCAAGAAGGGGCGATTTTGCCATAATAAAATGAGTTCTCAACAATAAAATCTGCAATTTGGTGGAAGGGGTCGCCTCAACCAACCAAGCATAAACCTCAAACACCCATAAGCAAATAAAAATCACTCAAATACTTATGATTGAAAAACCAATTCAGCCACAGCAAAAACAACAACTGTGAAATGGATTGAAAATGCTAGACTCTATCTCAAAATGCAAAAAAACTCTATGGAAACGTACTTTCAACTAGTTGCTATATTTCAAGCAAGAAGCTAAGCCAGCTAGAAGGTATGCATTCCTCGAAGCAAGTCTAATACCATTCTGACAACATAACTTTGCAATAAACTCAAGATGCTCAATGAAGACCCAAAACGTCCTTATAATTTTTCCAAGCACATCTAGAACCTTCTAGAAGGTGCGCTCCACTCAAGGTTGCCCTAATTCCTTGTTGACCATTGATTCAAGAAGTGGTGTCCCTTTTCCCAAGGTAAATTCCACGCCCTTTTTACTTATTACACTCTTCCTCATGTGGCTCACCTTTTCTCCAAGTCAACATTAATAAACAAGGATACAAATTCACTTAAATTTTTGGATGAGGCGCCAACCCATAAAAGTCCCCTTTGTAAAAATGATTTAAGTTGTGAAGCTAGACCGAGGGGGATATAATTAAAATAAAACATTATTTTAATTAAAACAACTTATCTCTCCAGAACTGCATCTAGGCGCTAAATCCGATACTGCTAGCTGAACTAACTGATGAGGCAAGCCAAGAACACTGAAGCCAACAAGACCACTGCCAGAAATAGAATTTACTAAAAATTGTAAATTCCGGAAGTAACTCGGATCATCATGCCAGATATACCATCACGAAGCTCTCAGAAAACCCAGAAAAGCGCTGCCAACCAAACACCAAGATTCCAGAAGCACACTCCAACACAAGTTGAAACGTCCCCCTAGAAGATAGGGAACCCTAATTCTGCTTCCGAGTAGTCTACGGGTCACCAGGATAGACTAACGGACAACTGTCGGATCACCGTCGAGAAGGGGACATTACAGTCCGCCCTTCCCAAAATTGCTTGCCCACAAGCAACTGTAAACTAGGATGTTGCAGGATCTCCTCATTCTCCCAAGTGGCATCCTCTAGCGGCAGATTCTTCCATTTCACCAAATATTCTTTGATTGTCCTTCTCCTCAAAGAACGTTCCCTGGAATCGATGATTCTTTCGTGAACCAGCACCAACAATCCTTCTTCATCCAAGGGAGGAAGATCAAATGAAACAACAATGTTATGCCCCAATGCCTTCTTGAGACGTGATACGTGGAAAACATTGTGTACTTTGCTACTAGGTGGTAACTCCAGCTCATAAGCCACTGCGCCCACCCTTTTGACAACTCTGAAAGGCCCATAGAAGCGGGGTTTTAGCTTCTTAGCTCCACTCTTCTTGAGAGTAGACTGTCTGTAAGGCTGAAGGCGAAAGTAAACCATGTCCCCCACTTCGAAGGAGTGTTCAATCTGTCGCTGATCAACGTACAACTTTTGCTGATTTTGTGCCATCTGAATGTTATTCTTCAAGGATTTCAGAATATCCTGACTCTCCTGCAGCATATCTTTGGCCTGAGGTGCCTTACTATCTCCAAACACCAAATCTGCAAAGTTGGTAGCCTCATAACCATAGAGGGCTTTGAATGGTGACATCCTCATAGACATGTGATAGGATGAATTATAGCAGTATTCCCCCAAGTGAAGCCATCTGACTCAGGCCTTCTGCTGTTTTGAAACATAATTCCGGAGATACCCCTCTAACCATTTGTTCACAATTTCTGTTTGACCATCAGTTTGGGGGTGATAACTGGTGCTCGGAGTAAGCACGGTACCACTCATCCGGAAAATTTCCTGCCAAAAGGTGCTTAGGAACTTGCTGTCCTTGTCACTCACAATGTTTTTAGGCAAGCCATGCAACCGAAACACCTCATGAAAGAACAATTCGGTCACCTGAGCTGCTATAAATGAGCTGGTGAATGCAAGGAAATGAGCAAACTTCGCTAGTTTGTCAACTACCACAAAGATGCAATCCTTCCCTTGTGTCTTAAGCAACCCCATGATGAAGTCCATAGAGATGCTTTCCCATTTTTGATTGGGGATAGGCAGGGGCTGCAACAGCCCAGCGGGGTATGTGTGCTCATTTTTGTTCATTTGACAAGTGTGGCATTCCTTGATGTAACTCAACACGTCATTCTTCAACCCCTTCCATGTGAATCTTTCACGGATCTGCCGGTAAGTCTTAAAGTAACCTTGATGACCAGCAAGTGGAATGTCATGGAAAGTTTGCAAAACCTTCTTTTTGAGCTTAGAATCGAATACCAAAAAGATCCTATCCTTGTAATGTATCAACCCATCAACCACTTTGTACTTTTCATCCTGACAAGTACCTTTAATAAGGCTGGTTGCAAACTGATTTTTGGCATAATCAGCAAGCAACAACTCTCTCCAATCAGATGTAAGTTGGCATAATGAGTTCAAATGAGGCCTTCGAGACAAGGCATCCGCCAACACATTATTCTTCCCCTTGACATACTCAATGTCGAAATCATAAGCCTGTAGCTTACTCACCCACTTCTGCTGTCTTTCGTTCAAGTCCTTCTGATGCATGAAGTGTTTGAGACTGTTGTGATCAGTCTTGATAACAAACTTACTCCCCACCAAGTATTGTCTAAACTTGGCCAATGTGTGCATGATTGCAAGCATTTCTTTGTCATAGATTGTGTATGTCCTTTCGATGCCTCTCAACTTTCTGCTTTCGAACACGATGGGGTGCTTCTCTTGCATCAAAACAACACCTACTCCTTCTCCCGAAGCATCGCATTGCAGCTCAAATGGTTTAGAAAAATCCGGTATGGCCAAGACCGAACAAGAACTCATGATCCTCTTGAACTTATCTAAGACAACTTGTGCCTTTTCTGACCACAAAAATGCCCTCTTTTTGATTAGATCGGTAAGAGGAGCAACACTTTGCGAATATCCCTTCACAAACCTTCTGTAAAAGCCACATAGACCCAAGAACCCTCTCAAATGGGTTAGAGTTTCCGGGGTTGGCCAATCCACGATAACCCTGATCTTTTCTCGATCAACTCTGACTCCCTCTGCACTGATGATGTGGCCAAGGTAGAGTAACTCTCCCATACCAAATTCACACTTTGATTCTTTTGCAAAGAAACTTTCTATCTCAAGGATGCTAAACACTTCCTCCAAATGTTGGAGGTGTTCTTGCCAAGTCTTGCTGTAAATGAGGATGTCATCAAAAAATATCAACACGAACTTCCTCAATTGCCTCTGGAAAGTTCTGTTCATGCAAGATTGGAAGGTGGCTGGAGCATTAGTCAGCCCAAAAGGCATAACTAAGAATTCAAAGTGACCATAGTGGCACCTGAATGCTGTCTTCTCAACATCTGATCCCCTCATTCGAATCTGATAGTATCTTGACCTTAAGTCGATCTTTGAAAAAAACTTGGCACCATGCAGCTCATCAATGAGCTCATCAATTCGGGGAATGGGATACTGATTCTTGATGGTGCTTTGGTTCAGGGCACAATAATCCACACACATGCGGATGGTGCCATGCTTCTTCTTCACAAGTACAACTGTTGAAGCGAAGGGACTTTTACTTGGGCGAATGAAACCCATCTCCAAAAGCTCCTTTATGTTTTTCTCAATTTCATCCTTTTGTTTCTTAGGATATTTGTATGGTGTTGTGATTATCGGTTTGGCCCCTTCCTTCTGCTCAATGACATGCTCAAACCCCCTATCTGGAGGTGGTCCTAGTGGTAAATCAGCAAACACTTTACTTCTTTTTGTGAGCACAGATTGAATATCTGGTGGATATTCTCTCTTTGTTTCAACCGGACTTGCTGGAAGAATCATGCACTCCGCAACCCACTCAACTGTATCATGTCGGATCAACCTTTCCATCCTTTTGAAAGTGACAATCCGAGGACCTCTGTTTGATATCCCTCTTAGCACTACCTTCTTCCCATCGGATTGAAACTTGAGTTCCATGGTTTGCAGGTTCAGGGAAATCTCTCCAAGAGATCACAGCCATTGAATGCCAAGAACGGCATCAGTATCCCCAATGTTGAAAACATAGAAGTCGTCTTTGACTTCATTGTTACCTAACTGTAAGGACATGTTGGTAACTTTGTGAGTGCAAGCGATGTGGAACCCATCAGCAACCATCACTTTGAAGCCTTCAAATTCTTCCGTCTTGAGGTTCTTCTTTGCAACCAATCCTTCATCAATGAAGTTATGTGTTGCTCCCGTATCAATTAAGGCAATCACACGATGCTTCCCAATCGAACCACGAAGCTTGAAGGACTCATTCTTTTGGAAACTTGAGAGTTGGGCAAAGGTGCCCTCACCTCCCTGTTCTTCTTCCACCTCTTCTAGCTCATGTTCTTCATGACTTTCAGCAATTTCTGATTGCTGCTCTAAGTGATCAGATTCTGATCCATAATCTGAATAGGCCTCCATGTGGTTTGAATGGCCTCTACCATAACACCGGTGTCCTTTTGACCAAAGCTCCTTGCATATGTAACGCTTTCCTTCTTTCCTAAGCTTATCTCGAGCATCATCATCTAGCCTAGGAGGAAACTTCTTGTGCTGATTTGAAGAGTGCTTTTTGTCTTGCCTATGAAGAAAAGGCTTGGACGGAAACTTGGGTCTTGGTGCGGATAGCTCCATGTTTCTAGCCTTCTTGATGGACTCTTCAAGGCTTGGTGGGTCAAATGCTTATACCCATCCCTTCAACGGTTCCATTAGTCCTTCAGAAAATAGCAACACTAATCTTCTTTCAGTGATGTTGGGTACCATCACGGAAAGTCTTTGGAAGTCTCCAATGTATGTTTCCAAGGAACCATGTTGTTTCAATTGAGCAAGCTCCCTGAATTTCACCTCAGGATCCTTAGTGTCGAACTTGTCAATCAACTTGTTGGTGAATTCTTCATAAGTTCTGATTAGGTTGTGGCCAAGGGTGACCAAACCATGATACCACCACTCATGGGCAGCACCTTCTAAGTGTAGGGTGGCAAATTTAATTGCGTCCTCCTCCGCCATAGGTCTCAACGATAAGTAATTATCTAGTTTCTGCACCCATGCTCTAGCTGTGCATGCATCACTTCCATCGAAATGAGCCAAGGACACCTTTCCAAGAGCTTGTTGGTAATCCGTTCTAGGACCCATAGGAACTCTGTATTCATTCCTTCCACCATTCTTTCGGTTCCTTTGATTCATGAACTGGTCAAACGACCACTGCTCCCTAAGATCAGGAGGGAAAGAGGCATACTCCAAGTAGGCCTATCTGGCGTCATCTGCAAAGTTTGTTGTAGCTTCAACTTGGGTTTCTTCTCTTTGAGTAAATGTGGGGAAAAGAGGCCTAGAGGCTGATCCTCTAGATGTGGCTTCATGCTGACCAATGGTTCTGTCTCTCCCATTGCCATTGTTCCCATTAATTCCACTAGCTTCACCGTTGGAGTTGTTTCGAGTATGGGGGGAATTGTTTGCAGCCTGTTGATCCATTTTTGCAAGTGAGCGACCCAACATGTCAATCATCCTGTCAAACTTCTTCTCCATTCTGTCATCTCTATCATCCGTGGGCTGTTTGTTACTCTCTGCCATCTCTGCAACTGCTTTACCTCTGTCAACTATTTGCCTTGTTTCTCTGAGTGGCTCAAAAAAAGTATTTGCCTCTGCTGTACGCGGAAACTGATATGGCAGATTTCCCGCCTGACTTCTAGTGTAGTATCGGTGGGCTATGTCACTCATCGGAAACTAAACTCACTAGACCACAGGTTGGCAGAATCATAGCTTTGATACCACTGAAATATGCTGACCAATTTTTTCATTTTGTTACACAGCTAAATTCACCCATTAGCATTAGTGTAAACATAAAACAGCTGAATGTAACCCTCTCCTCTGATCAACCCAGATCCCAATACGGGCAAGGTTGAGAGCATACACGAAAGGGAATCGTTAGCAAACAAGAACTTGTTGAAAGTAACCGAAAGAAAAACAATCACTCAACCACTTGTTCAGCGGGAGGATAGGAATTGAGAGTACAGTACTGAAATAAAGTGCAACTCGACCACTTATTCAATGGGAGCATTTTGACACTTATTCAGTGGGAGCATTTTGATGGCTTAGCTGATCAGCAAATGATAAGAATGCATTACAATAAAGGTAAATAGGCGGCAAGCCGGCCTCTTCCACTTGTTCAGCGGGAATGCAGTGATTAAACTTAAACTATAGACTTAAAGAGTACCAGTCCCTTCCACAATCGTGGGAAATAGCTAAAGCCAAGAATACTGGCGGTACTACTGCTCAGCTTACAATTTAATAGAACTTCATGCCATCCGGATAAATATAAATTGCTGTAATGAACTAGGAAGACTCCCCTATACCTATCTTGACCTCACAAACAACAAACCCAACTCTCAAACCCCGTTATGCTAATCTGGTTATATCAGACCTTCACTGAAATTGTAGAATTAACAACATAGAAAATCATTCATTTAATGATAACTCACTCAATTTTCACTCGAATCCCATGAAACCAAGTGCAAACATGTTTAATGTTAAAGGCGCCCAAGAAGGAACCAAGAAACCAACCAAAACACAACACATTCATTTTGCATGCATCCCAATGCACTCCCAAATGGTACGACCATCAAGAAGGGGCGATTTTGCCATAATAAAATGAGTTCTCAACAATAAAATCTGCAATTTGGTGGAAGGGGTCGTTTCAACCAACCAAACATAAACCTCAAACACCCATAAGCAAATAAAAATCACTCAAATACTTATGATTGAAAAACCAGTTCAGCCACAGCAAAAAGAACTGTGAAATGGATTGAAAATGCTAGACTCTATCTCAAAATGCAAAACAACTCTATGGAAACGTACTCTCAACTAGTTGCTATATTTCAAGCAAGAAGCTAAGCGAGCTAGGAGGTATGCATTCCTCGAAGCAAGTCTAATACTATTCCGGCAACATAACTTTGCAATAAACTCAAGATGCTCAATGAAGACCCAAAACCTCCTTCTTATAATTTTTCCAAGCACGTCTAGAACCTTCCAGAAGGTGCACTCCACTCAAGGTTGCCCTAATTCCCTGTTGACCATTGACTCAAGAAGTGGCGTCCCTTTTCCCAAGGTAAATTCCACGCCCTTTTTACTTATTACACTCTTCCTCATGTGGCACACCTTTTCTCCAAGTCAGCATTAATAAACAAGGATACAAATTCACTTAAATCTTTGGATGAGGCGCCAACCCATAAAAGTCCCTTTTTTAAAAATGACTTAAGTTGTGAAGCTAGACCAAGGGGGATATAATTCAAATAGAACATTATTTTAATTAAAACAACTTATCTCTCCAGAATTGCATTCAGGCGCTAAATCCGATACTGCTAGTTGAACCAACTGATGAGGCAAACCAAGAACACTGAAGGCCAACAAGACCACTGCTAGAAATAGAATTTACTAAAAATAGTAAATTTCGGAAGTAACTCGGATCATCATGCCACATATACCATCGCGAAGCTCTCAAAAAACCCAGAAAAGAGCTACCAACCAAACAACAAGATTCGAGAAGCACACTCCAACACAAGCTGAAACGTCCCACTAGAAGATAGGGAACCCTAATTCTGCTTCCGAGTAGTCTACGGGTCACCAGGATAGACTAGTAGACAACTGTCGGATCACTGTCGAGAAGGGGACATTACAATCATAGAGCAACCTGAGCCCTCTTATGTTGAGACAATTAATAAGGGCATTGATGATGTTTCTACATGTGGAGTTAGTGCTAACCTAATTCCAAATCAGGATATGTGCATAGATGACCTCACCAAAGTAGATAGTTGTGTAACTCAAGCACTTCCAAAACAATCCGATGCTTCCTTTTATAAATCAGAGGTTGTTCAAAAAATTAAAAGTCCACATAGCTCAGAGAACCAGTCGAAGGTGAGCAAGGATGAGATTGTGCGAGCCTTATTTCATAATTATAAAATGCACAAGCTGATTGAGAATCATCTTTGGATGGTTCAATTAGAGGGAAGACAAAAAGGAGTTGATGCAGAGTTTTTTCATGATGAATTACAGGCAATCAAACAAGGAATGGTTACAATGAAAACAAATTATTTGCACCTTCTTTCAGATCGTGATCACCTTCTCAACCTTGTTGAAGTCTATTCAGATGGTTTGAGAAGGAAAGAAGATGAAGTGGATAAGCTCTCTCATGAGCTTATGGTTTCTAGTGATTCCTTGAGTACTCAGTTAGCCCTTCAGGAATCCGAGAAGCATGTTGATGAGCTCTACTTCAAGTTGAGCTTGGCTAGATGTTCATCATATTCCGCAGATACTCAATCATCTATGGCAGCCAGGGCACAGGATGAGGAGAGCAACATGAGATCTCCTAGTGTTAACATTCAGGATACAGGTGCAGTGTCTGTTGTGTTGGATAAGGAAGAGGAGTCAGTTGGTGATGGATGCATCGTTCTTGATCTTGAGAGGCCTATGATTGAGTGACCGATTGATTTTAGTCTATGGTATGGAGATAGGCATGTTGGCAGCATTATTCCCACACCATCCTTATGGGTTTTACCTCCTACTTCATTGATTGATGGCTGTCCTACCTTGCTGGTTGGAGTTCTGTAAGGTTACACTTTGAGGGTAGTAGCTTGTTGGCGTTTCAATTAGCACCTCTGGAGTGTTTATTGGAAATAGACAGCTATTGCAAGTGTGTTAGTACCTCTTTTCGGATGATAGAGAGGAAGATCTCTCTTTGCTGATTTTCTATGTAAAAAAGGGTGTACTAAGGTTCCTATCTTTTTTACTCAGCAGCAAGACACAAGGGTGCATAAACACAATGCGCCATAGGTAAGCATTTTCTCTAGTTTCCGCAGATTCTTAACTATGACTAACTAGCTTCTAGACTATCCTATCTCCTCAAGATAAACAAAGCATGAGGGCGTAGGAGCAAAATGGATGGGTTGGATTACTTGAATCCACCGTCTCTGTAGAATATGGTCGAGGCTTTGAACTCTCGGATATATGCCAAGATAATGTTTGATACAAGTAAACACTCGTTACAGTAAACTGGATCTGAGACTTGCCAAGGAGGAGGAACCCCTGTCCGAGGTGTAGGCTTGGAAAAAAACTCACTGGAAACAACAAGGTACGATGATTCGACTAATAGGATTCCTGAGGAGGTGACGACACCTGTCCAAAGTGTAGGCTTAAAAATAACTCATTAAACAACATCAAACAATAGTAACTGATAACAAAATATCCAAGGAGGAGGAACCCCTATTCGAGGAGGAGATTGAAACAATACACTATTTGAAAACAAGACTTTGAAAGAACTCAAATCGTTAGATCAAGCAAGCATGCGCCATTTGATTTACTTCTTCAAGCTTCTTCAAAGAATTACAAAGGTCGGGACAGCAACGACACGAAACCATGCACAATTATGATCAACCAACGAACTCTCATCCAAGAGTGAACAATTATAAACAAGCTAACTCTGGCAACAATGGCGCAACAATTTTGCATAGCAAATAAAGGTTAAACAAATAATGAGCCCAAGGCTCTTATTTATAGAAACTCAGAGGAGTAGGTAACCCTAAAATCTCCTTAAGTTAACAATCAGTTCTTGCCAATCAACAAAATTTATTCCTATGTCTAAAAGTAGGTGAGCAAGCAGTTAACTGGAAATCTACTGCAGTTAACTAAAAGTAAACAAAAGTCAAACTGGAAGTCTACCCTAGTTGACTGACACCTAACTAAAAGTGAACTTAACTTACAAATGTGTCTCCAAAATAGACATCCACCTTTAAAGGAGATCTGAGATCCACAAATCGTGGGAGTCAATTAGACATCCTAGATTAGTGGGATTTGACATGCATGATCTGTGGAGATTTGGAGTCAACTTGGAAAGGGGCATCAAGTTGACTTCAGTTATATTTATTGCTATTTTGGAGGGTAGGACGTCCTTCCTTGAGGTGTTTGACACCTCATCACCATTGGTCAATGGTACTTCTGTTCATTTGTTGACTTCTTCATACGGAGATCGTCGCATGCTTGTCAATTGTCATCTTAACCCTTGTCAGCAACTTGATGTATGTATCTCCTTCATTCTGCTTCCCTTGGGAGGGTTACTCCTTGTCTTTCTGTCTTTGTTTCCATTTTGTCGTGGAAGGTAGTGTAGTATTAACCGATGGTGGCTCTATGTTGGGAACATAGTAACGAGACTCAGACTTGGCTCAGACTCGGCTAGGGTGACTCGACTCGAGACTTGGACTTGGCGCAGACTCGGCAAAATGAAAAAAGCTAAAAAAACCCTAGAAATTTAGAAATTTTTAAGGATTTAAAACTTGTTTGAAGCACCCTTTATTGCATACAACACAAATAAAAGCAAATTTGATCACATACACAAGTATACAACGATCACATAAGTATAAAGTACACAAATTATAGTTGCGCTACTGAAGGAAATAACATACTTAGATATATAAAACTAGTCAAATGTATACAAAACTCATTGAATATGAAATCCATAATATCAAAATTTCCATACAAATATGAAATATCAAAACAATAGCTATAAGTCTGTGACTCTATGGCATAGTGGAGCAAGCATCCTTCCTACGAAGGTGTCTAAGGGTCCTGGATGATGAAAAGTTACATAAGTATTGTAAAATGAAAAGTTTTAAATTTTTAACTTTAAATTTGAATTCGATAATGAGATACATCTAGATTCTAAAATAATAAAATTTAAATATAAATTTTAAAACAATTAAACGGAAAAGAATTACCTGGTTACATGGAAGGGAATGGTGCACTAGTACCAAAAGTCCACAATTGTCTTTTTTGCTGCATCATGTGCGTCCTTGTTCCAACCCATGCTCTCAAGCAACGGTTGGGAACCAGGAGTAGTGCATGGTACAAAATATGAGTCCATGACATCAAATGTTCCAAACAAATATGAAATATCTAAACAATAACTACAAGTCTATGGCTAAAAGTGTTAGTGTTTCTTAGATCAGATTAAACAATGAAAGCACTTAGAAATATTGCAACACATAGGACAATGAACACAACAAGATACCTTGGGAAAACCCTCCTCTTGAGGGAGAAAACCCAACAAATGAATCTCTTATATAATGTAGCACAAGAGCAGAAATCTGCTTACAACTCAGGCCCAGCAATGTCCAACAATGAATACAATGAGGTCGCACCTCTCCTAGATGCACAAGATACAAATGAATGTGTTCTTCCTTGAAATCGGATCTGCTGCTATGAAGTGCGAATTTTGCTCTTAAGGAAATGCAAACTTGCTTGGTGCTCTCCTAGATGCACAAGATACAAATGAATGTGTTCTTCCTTGAAATCGGATCTGCTGCTATGAAGTGCGAATTTTGCTCTTAAGGAAATGCAAACTTGCTTGGTGGATTGGATGATACAAAGACAAATGAGACCTTGTATTTATACAACTGTGGCGCCTCTTCAACATAGGTCGGCCCACATACAAGATAAATAATAAATGCATAAAGTCGGCTCAAGCCAAGACAAAAATATGTGAACCAAGAAGGGTCGGCCCTTTAGCATTTACATTTATTGTTTGATATAAATTAAATAGCTGAGAGGCTATCCATTTAATTTATTTTTCCTTGGGAAGTGCAGACTGAAGCTATCATAACATCAACACTCCCTCTCAGCTAGGGATGAACTTCCATCTACACAGGACACATCATATTAGAATGAAAACAAAATAGGATATCACCTCAATGTGATATTAACCATTATGGCTACTTCCATAGATGGTATAAATAAAATCATCACGGATTCCCTCACGTGATGCTGTCATGGAGTCACACACATGACATCCACCATAGCTTTCCCAGAGGGTGGAAACAAGGGCTTTCACCTCAAATCTCTCTCAAATAGAGAATTGCATTATCAAGGGCTTACACCTCAACTCTCTCTCAACAGAGAATTGCATTATCAAGGGCTTGCACCTCAACTCTCTCTCAACAGAGAGTTGCATTATCAAGGGCTTGCACCTCAATTCTCTCTCAATAGAGAATTGCATTATCAAGGGATTTCACCTCGAACTTCTCTCAAAGAAGAACTCATTAAACAAAGGAACACTGATACTGAGACTCCCTCTCGATCCTGGCTTCAGAGATTGCAAAGAAGACTTCTGGAGATGTACTCCCTCTAGCCATCAACTCAGTCCCTCTAGTGTTTACTCCCTCTTGATCATTTCTTTGGTTGACATGACTTCTTCACAAGATGCCTCAAGCTTTTCATCACTAAGTAATCTCTTATCATCTTCTTCCCCCTAAACCTGTCCAGGAAGCATTTTAGATAGAGATTACTAACAGTCCATAATTATCCAAAGAAATATCAAGATTTAGAATCGTACAAGTTATATCATGAATGAAATTTTTCCAAAGATCTTATGCTAGTGAACACAACACAATTCAAGAGAATCTACTATCTCTCTTAATTACAAGATCCAAAAATGATATAACTCAGCAACCAAAGAATACTTATCTTTTTAACTATTCTGATAGGTCCAAATGCTGGACATAGTGTGATACGTTGTACTTGAGCTCAGATCAATCCGTACCCTTCATAGTTTGAACACAATGACGACCTGAAAGGTACATTGACTTCAAGAGATATCTCCAGCCATCAATGTAGTCCAATGATTGCAAGCTATGACTCCAAGCTTGATCATTTCTTCATTCGGTAAGACTTCGAGATTGCTTGATGCTCAGGTTATCTCAATGAAAAAACAATTCATGAACATTATTCAACCATGCAATACTTATCTCATGGATTTCAAAAATCTCCTGAGTAATAGATAATTAATTCATTAATCATGACATGTCTTTCTTTCAATTTCACAGAAGAGCTAATATCAGTAAAACAAAAGACAAACTTCACAAATTGGCATGATCCTACTTGCAATGAATAAATCTAAAGAATCTTATTATAGTGATCACTATTTACTAGTCACACATAATACTAAGTAAGTAATGTCAGAATTGCATAACTCAACAAATTGAATTTTACCCTAGAATAGTAAATACAATCAAAAGCAAGGAGTACTTATCTCTTAAATATTGTGAAGGGTGGACACCGTATGATATGTTGCTCTTGCGCTTAGTACACAACCTTCACAGCTTGAACATAGGCCCATGACTAGAGTAGAAATTCACTAGAATCATTTTGGGGAGAGATCTCAATCACATCCGCAAACGAAACATGTTGATTAGGCCTGGTAGGACATTCCTTCGCATAGTGACCAAATTTGTCACATTTAAAGCATTGAACACGAGAGAGGTCCCATTTCTTCTTGAATGCAGGAGCACCATTTGACCCATTATCTTGATTCCTTTCTTCCAAACTTTTCCTTTCTTCGATGAATGAGAGGCGAGAACATGTAAATCTTCATTCTTTGAACTTTGACCAGTGCCCCTTGCCGTTAGTCTCGACTCCTCTTGAATGCAGTCAATCCTCAATCGATCAAACTTGGGAAGTTTAGATCTTGCACTGATTCCTTGAATAAACGACTCCCATGAAAGCGGAAGACCATTGAGAGCAATCATGGTCAAATCCTTGTCATCAGCAATATGACCAATGGTAGAGAGTTGATCTCTCAATTCGGAAATCTTCATGAAGTAGGTGATGACAAACTCTTCTTCCGCCATCTTAATGTGAAGTAGTTGTTGCTTCAAGGTTAGGGCACGACTGGTGTTGTTGATTTTGTACATTTCTTCCAATGTTTTGAACATCTCCCTTGCAGTATCCAACTTGAAGACAATTGGGACAATATGATCTTTGACGGAATCAACCAACACTTTCTTTGCCCTAGTATCTTTCTTCCTCCACTGCAACTTCTCTTCTTCCTCCTTAGGTTCAGGAACTTTTGTTTTCACGAACTCAACTAAATCATTCTCTTCCAAAGTGAGCATGATTCTGAACCTCCATGATGTGTAGTTCGAAATCCCTTCGAGTCTATCCTTGATTTTCAGACCGTTCACCATCTTGAAAAATTTAGAAGATAGACTGAAAAAGAATAAAGTGAGTGTTGCAAACTAAATCTGATCACAATCTTTTTCACACCCGCTCTGATACCATGTTAGTGTTTCTTAGATCAGATTAAACAATGAAAGCACTTAAAAATATTGCAACACATAAGACAATGAACACAACAAGATACCCTGGGAAAACACTCCTCTTGAGGGAGAAAAACCCAGCAAATGAATCTCTTATATAATGTAGCACAAGAGCAGAAATCTGCTTACAACTCAGGCCCAGCAATGGCCAACAATGAATACAATGAGGTCGCACCTCTCCTAGATGCACAAGATACAAATGAATGTGTTCTTCCTTGAAATCGGATCTGCTGCTATGAAGTGCAAATTTTGCTCTTAAGGAAATGCGAACTTGCTTGGTGGATTGGATGATACAAAGACAAATGAGACCTTGTATTTATACAAGTGTGGCGCCTCTTCAACATAGGTCGGCCCACATACAAGATAAATAATAAATGCATAAAGTCGGCTCAAGCCAAGACAAAAATATGTGAACCAAGAAGGGTCGGCCCTTTAGCATTTACATTTATTGTTTGATATAAATTAAATAGTTGAGAGGCTATCCATTTAATTTATCTTTCCTTGGGAAGTGCAGACCGAAGCTGTCATAACATCAACAAAAAGGAGTTTGCATCCTTCCTACGAAGGCATCTAAGGTGGGTCCTAGATGATGTAGCAATTGCAGCCATGTCTTTGCTTGTGACTCCATGCCACCCTCACCAACATTAGTTTTGGATGTGTTTGCTCATGCTTTAGTCTCCTCCTTTGCCATGGCTATAGCCTCAACCTCTCCATTAACCTAGTCAACCCAATCAAGGTCCTCATCACTAGCACAAGTATACATCGATTATATAAGTATAACTATAAACACGAATTGTAGCTAAGTTGCTCAAGAAAATAGCACACTTAGATATATAGTCAAATACTCAAACGTATACAAAACTCATGGAATATGAAATCCGTGACATCAAATGTTCCAAAGAAATATGACATATCAAAAGATTCAAAACAATAACTAGAAGTCTATGGCTGAAAAGAGCCTGCATCTTTCCTATGAATATGTCTAAGATAGGTCCTGGATGATGTAGTAGCCATAATCTCAAGTATCAGGGAAATTTCCCTAATAGGGTTGAGAGGTAGTGCCCTTTGTGGGGGTTTAGGCACAGCGCCTCTAGTAGAGTCAAGGGTCAACGCCCTTTGCGGGGGTTTGGGGGCAGTTCCCCCAATGGGGTCAAGGGGCAACGCTCCTTGCAGGGGTTTGGGGGCAGCGTCCCCGCCACCAAGGCCAAATTAAGACCTCCAAAACCATACAAACCTCCATGGTGTACATCATTTTGCATTCACAATAAGTAAAAAAATAAAAATAAATAAATTTAAATTTCATGTATTTTTTTGCACTTTTCAAACCCTGGCTATTGTCGAATCTTGCTGACGGGACTTGCCTGGACTCGGCGATTCTGGCGAGTCTACCAGACTCGGACTAGGTAGGAGTCAGCTGAGTCCAAGTCCGAGCCCCCAGGACTCGGCCAAGGTGACTCGACTCGGGAGTCGCCGATTCTTGGCGAGTCTGGGCGAGTCTCGTTACAATGGTTGGGAATGACTATCTTCCGCATTCTTTTGCAGCTTTACATTTTTGACATTTTCCTTGATCCTTCTTAATGGAAGAGTGTTGTATGATGAAACCGCGAAGCTTGATGATGAAACGTTGAAGTTTGACCGCGATCACTCCATTTGTGAGAAATGCACATGAACTTGCTGCATATGTAAAATTCCAATTGTTACAATCCTCTAACTTGGCCTTGGAAGGCGATCTGATATATGAAGAGAAACCATTATGGAACCTGTGGACTTGTGTCTATGCTTGTCAATCTATCCAAATTGACCTCTAGGTGTGCCCCAAGCAGGTCAGTGCCAGTCGTTTTCAGAAAATCATGGAGTAAGACCATTTTGGCCTTGTATTCGTCTCGGGAGAACTGTATTTTGAAAACCTTGAAGATTGACTATGTACACGATGCTGTTTAGACAACTTTTTCTGGAACTGCTAAAAATAGCACTGCCGGGGCAACTTTTTACGAAAAATTCTGAGACATGTGTTTCGTTGAGAATGATTTTCTAAACAAACCCAGATCGTCAGAAATTTGGAAAAACGATTTCTTCTACGACATCCAAGAATCCTTCAGTGGCAGAGGCAGTGAGGCACCGGAAAGCCAACACATGGGTTTTGTTCGTGCTTCAGAACTGAACAAACCAAGTTTGTCTGTTTTTTAAAATTATGACTTTTTTCAGAAACCCTAAAAAATAGGGGCAGCAAGGCTAGTTTTTTTGGAAAAATCTAACATGTTGGTTTTGTAGAAAAAGCTGTGCTGATCATATCCAGTTGGCCAGATCTGTGATTATCTGACGTTTTCTCTGACATGCAAAGAATTTTAGACAGAATAGAGGAAGTAGATAGAAGGTGGATTGGAAGTTATAATCTGTCAATCTGGAAGAATTATGCCTTTTGGTGCAACCTCTGATAAATGGTCCTTCTATGCAACAAATCTTCAAAAATATGAAGAACGGTGAAAACCCCTTTGTCAGATCTTCAAAAATGTTGGAGAAGAAAAATAACCGTTTTTGAGCTCCTCAACCTGCAAAGAAATAATGAAGAATGGATGCCTAGATGCTTTGATATGTCAATTTGGAGTTGCAAGCATCAATTGGGCATCGAACTCATGATTGAGTCTGATTTGGAGTTCAAAAAGGTGATTTCCATTGATTGTTGAGTGTTTGGCCTCTTTTTTGCCTCCAAAATTTGCTAACTCAAGTCAACATTTGCTTTTGAATTTCTTAGATGCCCCTTTTGGAGTTTTGATGATTTTTGCAGGCTGAAGTGCCTTCGTTTGATCTTCGAGCTTGGCTGCTCAGTTGATCTTCGACAGTTGTTGATAGATTCGTTGTCGAGATGGGATCAACTCGATGAGATATGCCTCAGAGAGATTAACTTAGAAAACTGAGTTAGGACCTCTAGAATGAAGGGTGCCTTTCTTCAAGAGGGGCGCTTTTGGCTGTGCCTTAGTCAATTTTTATTGACTGTTCTTAGTTTTGGCCTTTTCAGACCCTCTGTGCTTTGATATGACGTTCCCGTTGATGGATGAGTCGGATGACTCTGCTTGATGATGCATCGGGTAGCTAGCTCAGTCCTGCACAGGATGACTGACTTCTTAGTTGATGATAGTGAGTTTAGGTCCTTCAAACTCAAGGGCGCCCCTGGCCTTTGACCTTTTGATTGGTTTTATCTATGTTCCAAACTGCTTGCTTCAATCCCTGTCGTCAGATGATTAAGTTGTCAGATCTTTTTGTTGACAGTCTCGTTGTCGAGATTGATCGTAGCTGAGAAGGTCATCCTGGAAGGTAGTAAGCAGTCAGGCTGAATCTGTATGCTTCAAAGAAAGGTTGCCTTTCTCCAAGAGGGGTGCTTTTCCTTTGTCCTTAGCCAATTTATGGCTTGTCCTTTCAGTCTCCAGTTCTAGGTTTTTTTGCTTGATCTTAACGTGTGATCGTTTGGCGTGTCCAGTGAACGTGTTGTTGGATCGATCACGTAGCTGGGAGGAAGCTGAAAAGATGTCATGTATGAAGCAGCTGTTGATGGATTCATCTGATACCTTGAACTGAGGGGCGCCCATGGCCTACAGGGGGGCTTTTAGCTTGAAGCTCTCTGATTTGGCATCTTCATTGCTTATAGATTCTCCATACTTCGCTGACGTTTGGCCAATGATCCCTAAATCAGATGATCTCGCTGAGAGTTGCATTGTCGAGCCAACACGAAAGCGAAGAGGATGACTGATCTGAAGATGTCAAGTGATAAAATTTGCCCTCTGAGATCCAAGGGCAACTTTCTTCAAGAGGGGCGCCTTTTTTGGTATTTGATAGTTGTTTTGCCTTGGTAGCAAAACGTCCACCTTCCAGAGTTAGCCAAATTTTGGCCTTTTCCATTTTGAGAATCTCCTTTGTTGAACAACATCATTTTCTTCCTTTTCCGCCATGGCTTCTTCGTTGGAGTTCTTGAGGTTTAGCTTTCAGCATCTGGTACTGGCCAATTTGCCATTATTGGCTGCGAAGCTCCTAACTTTGTTCCTGAAAAAATGAAAATAGACCCACCAGAGTAAAACTAACCTTTTGGTGATTTTGACTTGACTAGTGTGATCGTGAAGTCAATTCATCCCATCAAAATAATATTCAATCATTTCCGGGAAGGTCCTATTTTTAGGGGATTCTCTAAAAAATAGGGGCACGAAACCCTAATTTTTAATTTTTCAAAATCTTACACATATGCTCCTTGACATAAACCCACAAAGACCTTATGTTTGGTTTGACCTAAAACAAACTTTTGACGGCATTTTTACATGATTTAGTTCAATTTAAGAAGAATGCCAATTTTTTTATTTTGGGTACATCATTAGGCTTTGTCTGGTGACCATGTTGGATACCTACAGCATAGGAGAACCAGGAATCTCAAGTTTCGTAGACAAGTACTTTTATTAGTTGGGCAATGGAGTCAGGACTTATTTCCTAATTCACACAATAATTGAAGTACACCTATTTATTGGGGCTCACCTATTATTCACCTAAAACAAGACAACCTAAGAAATCACCTAATACACGACAATACTTTACGGAACGGGGAAATACATAACTACATAATGTTAAAGCAAAAGAAATTTATTTTACAAAGAACTCACCCCGTCCCCAAAGGGACAAAATGTTTCAAGTATTGCTTGCTTCATGGCAGTGCGAAGAGTCTCCCATTGATGTTGCTTTTGCCTGAAAGGCTTTACTTCTCTTCTGATGGGAATTGTAGGAGACAATCCCTCTGGAATGAAGATTCTCTCGTATTTGTATTTCCAAGCAAAAGTACTCTGACAAAAGTCAGAATATGATGCAAATGGGAAAGTTGATACCCTTGAGGCATTAGTTCTGCTGTCAGTCATCCTCGGGATGTTGAACTCTTCAAACCAATCAATCGAGTTCCAAACTCGATTTCTATAATGCCGTAGGTGATCTTTGCTGATCTAAATATATCCTTTGACTGGCTCATGGATCAACTCTAGATCGCCTTTAACACATAGGAGTTTGATTCCCATGTCTTCGACATCTTTGAGGCCTAACAAAAGCACCTCCTTCTCAGCTTCAGTGAATTCCAATTCCGCAAATGGGTGCAATGTCCTTTAGGAGAGATGATCACTTCCCCTACTTCTGACTCTGTATTTGATGAACAACCTCCATTGAACTGTGTTGTCCATGACCTTGCGTCCTCTGTCAGTATCTTTTTAGAACATGCAACGTTTTGATCTTCAATTTCTATCTCTGGCAGAGTCACATAATTACCGATACTTGTTGTAGGCTTTGCTCCTGCTGGAACAGATGACTTGAGCACAACCTGCTTCTTTACAACATTGAGAATCTGATTCATTTGTTCAGGATGATCCTGAAGATATTCCAGTTGAGAGGTTTGTACCTTGGTCTTCATCATGGAAGCTATGATGTCAAAATTTGTTGAAGAAGGATCTTGAGCAATTGGCATAGCATTCTTTTGTGAGGACATGGGATTGGAAGTGGATGGCACCTCTTCACCCTTTTCGTTTGATCTTCGTCTTTCTTCCTTTTCTTTCTGTGTTTTGAAGTGTTGAACACGTGTAGACACAGGCGTTGAAATTTTTTCATGATTCACCACAAGAGAATAGTGATAGTAGTCTTCTTCTTCTTGATTAATAACGGGTTCAAAATATCCCGTTGCGGAGTTGCCATTGAAGTTGTCTGTTTGTGGTAAGACAACGTTCGAACTTGTTGGTACAAAACTAGAACTGGGAGCAACTTCAACATATCCCATGACTTGGGTTATTCTCAAATTCTCAAGACATGTGAATCCGGTATGTGCATCAGTGTCATGGTGTTAATGAAAGGTAGCTTCGGTTAGATATAAATGATGATTGCTGATTGCATCATCATCATTTATATGTGATCGAAATTACTCATCAAATAAATATTTCTGGAAAATAAGAATTTCAAATTTATGAGCATGAATAAAATTCGAAATAATAAATTAAATGTTCAAAGTTTGCATTATGAAATCACAGGAAGGTAAATGCAAAATGGTTATGTTAAAGCCACTAATTAGCATCGGTTGGCTATAGGAGACCTACGCCCTCAAGGGACACATCCCATGAGAGGACATGTCTCTACTTTGTGGAGACCCGTCTTCTCATAGGACATGTCTCTCCTTGGAGGCACGTATCTTCTTGGAGGTACGTGTCTCTCCTTTAGATACATAACATGATAGCAAACATTGATTGGAGACATCGAAATTAATAAATGTTCTGCAATCAGCATATTCAAAATACAGAAAATAAAATTTGACTTAGAATTCTTACACAGAATTTCAGACTCAGAATTTCCATAGATATCTTAGGATCCTAATTTGATAAGATTTGATTACATTTACATGGTATCAGAGGCAAGTTGAATGAATCCTAATCAAATCTAGATATCAGAATGCTTAGGAAAATTCGTATTTTTAAATCGAATTCACATCACATTCTTCATAATGTCAAGTGTGATCAGATTTGAAGATCGTCTTGCAAGAGCAAACAACTTCACATCATGGAAATTTAGAATCATGATGATTCTTAAGAGAATAAGTTATACTCATTTGTGAGTGAAAACAAAAGGGAACCGGAGTCTGATCTTGAGAAAACTCAATGGATTGAGAACAATGAAAAAACCATGAAAATCTTAGTAGATGCAGTTAGGGATCATATAGTGCCCATTCTAGCAAAACATGAAACTGCATATCTAATGTTCAAATCCCTTGAGAGCACGTATGAGATAAACAACACTAGTAGGACTCTTGCATTAAAGAGGCAAATCAACAATATCCAAATAAACAAAGGAGAAACTATTAATGCATATTTCATGAGGATCATTGAACTAAGGGATCAATTATCCACAATTGGATATCAGATTGATAGCAAAGAGTTAACTCTAACTGCACTAGGAGGCCTACTAAACTCATGGGAGTCATTTGTTCAAGGAATAAGTGTGAGATCTAAGCTCCCCATGTTTGATAGGCTAAGAACAAACTGCCTCCAAGAGGAAACAAGACTCTCAACAAAAGAAAATAAACAAAAGAACATAAATGAAGACATTCATGTGCTCAACGCAACATCTAATAAAAGGAGTAAGAAAAACTCCTACAGGAAAGGATCATTTAAAAGAAAGAGAAATTCCTATGGAAAAGGATCTTCCAAGAAGAATGACATCTCTCAAGTACAATGCTGTAGATGTGATCAATATGACCACTATGCAATTAAGTGCCCTGACAGATCAAAACAACAAGAATCTTTTGCTAAAATAGGAAAGTCAAATTCAGACCATGAAACTGAGAACTTTGTGTTCCATTCAACCTTATCTAGTCAAATATCTAACAACACCCACAACTGGGTAATTGATAGTGGTTTGAAATATGCCAGCCAATTTTTTCATTTTGTTACACAGCTAAATTCACCCATTAGCATTAGTGTAAACATAAACCAACTGAATGTAACCCTCTTTTCTGATCAACCCATATCCCAGTGCGGGCAAGGTTGAGAGCATACACGAAAGGGGATCGTTAGCAAACAAGAACTTGCTGAAAGTAACTGAAAGGAAGTAATCATTCAACCACTTGTTCAACGGGAGGACTGGAATTGAAAGTACAGTACTTAAATAAAGTGCAACTCGACCACTTATTCAGCGGGAGCATTTTGACGGCTTGGCCGATTAGCAAATGATGAAATGCATTACAATAAAGGTAAATAGGCGGCAAGCCGGCCTCTTCCACTTGTTCAGCGGGAAAGCAGTGATTAATTAAAACTATAGACTGAAGGAGTACCAGTCCCTTCCACAATCGTGGGAAATAGCCAAAAGCTCAGAATACTGGCAGTAATACTGCTCAGTTTACAATTTGATACAAGTTCATGCCATCCGGATAAGTGGTAAAAGCTGTAATAAAATATGAAGACTTGTCTATACCTATTTGGACCTCACTAACAGCAAACCCAACTCTTAACCCCCATTATGCAAATCTGGTTATGTCGGACCTGCACTGAAACTGCAGAATCAACAATATAGAGATTCATTCATCTACTTATAACTCACTCAATTCTTGCCCGAATCCCATGAAACCAAGTGCAAACATGTCTAATGAAAAAGACGCCCAAGATAGAACCCATAAACCAACCAAAACACAACACATTTAATTTGCACGCATCCCAATGCTCTCCAAAATGGTACGACCCTCAAGAAAGGGCGATTTTGCCATAATAAAATAGAGACTCAACTATAAATTCTGCAAACTAGTGGATGGGGTCGCCTCAACCAACCAAGCATAAATCACAAACACCCATAAGCAAATATAAGTCACTCAACTACTTATGAATGAAAAACCAGCTCAGCCACAGCTAAAACAACAACTGTGAAGTGGACTGGAAATACAAAACTCTAACTCAGAATGCAAACTAACTCTACTGAAATCAACCTCTCAACTAGTTGCTATCTTTCAAGCAAGAAGTTAAGCCTAGCTCGGGGGTATGCATTCCCCGAAGCACTCAGTCACCAATCCGGCAGCATAACTTTGCATAAACTCAAGATGAAAAACATGAAGATGAGCACTCCCTTATATAACATTTGAAGAACATCTTAGAAGCTTCCAGAAGGTGCGCTCCACTCAAGGGTTGCCCTAATTCCCTGTTTGACCATTGACCCAAGAAGTGGCGTCCCTTTTCCCAAGGTGAAATCCATGCCCTTTTTAACTTATTACCATCTTCAACAAGTGGCGTACCTTTTTCAAGTCAGCAATAATAGATAAAGGTCCAATTTCACTTAAATCTCTGGATGAGGCACCTACCCATAAAGGTCCCCCTTTTAACAATGACATTAACTTGTGAAGCTTAGACCAAGGGAAATTTAATTAAAATAAAATATTATTTTAATTAAAACAACTTATCCCTCCAGAACTGCATCCAGGTGCTAAATCAAATACCCAACTAAACCATCTGATGAGGCAAGCCAAGAATACTGAAGCCAACAAGACCATTGCCATAAATAGAATTTACTAAAAAGAGTAAATTCTGGAAGTAACTCGGATCAACATGCCGGATATACCAATGCGAAGCTCTCTGAAAACCCAGAAAAGAGCTGCCGACCAATCACCAAGATTCCAGAAGCACACTCCAACACAAGCTGAAACGTCCTCCGAGAAGATAGGAAACCCTAATTCTGCTTTCGAGTAGTCTACGGGTCACTAGGATAGACTAACGGCCAATTGTCAGGTCACTGTTGAGAAGGGGACATTACATGGTTCCTCTAGACATATCACAGCGTTCAGAGAACACTTAGACACTATGACTGAAAAGACTGATGAAGAAGTAACCATTGGGGATGATTTTGCACACCCTGTAAAAGGGGTTGGAACTTGTTCCATCAAATTGAAATTTGGTCTTTCCCTTCAACTCACTGGAGTCTTATTTGTACCTAGAATAAAGAGGAATCTAATATCCATCTCTGCCCTTGAAGACAATGGATATAGAGTTACCTTGATGGATGGGAAAGTTCTAGCATGGCCTAAGAACTCAACTATCAAGAAAGCCCAAACCATAGGTATAAGACAAGGGTATCTTTACAAACTATGCATTGAGGTTAAGCAAGCCCTTACCCTTGACACTTTTGATTCAAATGAAATTTGGCATAGAAGATTAGGACACCTTCATTTCCGTGCCCTACCTTCTGTGGAAAAACTTGTAACAAGGTTACCTAAGTTAAAACCATCTCATGAAGGAACTTGTAAAGGTTGTGCCCTAGGAAAGAGTAGAAAGGGATCCTTTCACAATAGCTTGAATAAAACCCAGAATGTATTAGAATTGGTTCACTCTGATTTATGTGGACCCATGTCTGTACCTTCCAAGGCAGGATTTCTATACTATGTCATATTTATAGATGACTTCTCTAGGAAAACCTGGATTTATTTCTTTAAGTGTAAAGAGTCGATAGAAATCCTTAAAAGGTTCAAGGAGTTGAAAGCCCTTACTGAAAACTTTTCTGGGAAGAAAATAAAAATCTTAAGGACAGACAATGGGAAAGAATACACCTCTGAAATTTTTAAGGAATTCTGCATGAGTGCTGAGATTAAGAGGGAGTTTACAGTAGCCTACAACCCTCAACAAAATGGGGTTGCTGAAAGGAAAAATAGAACCATTGTAGAAGCTGCTAAAGCAATGTTGCTTGACCAGAACATTGAAACTTCATTCTGGGCAGAAGCCTCTAGAACTGCTCTCTACATTCAAAATAGATGTCCTCATTCTCATCTAGATAACAAAACTCTTGAAAAAGCTTTTACCCGCATAAAACCTGATATTAGTCATTTTAGGATTTTTGGTTGCCCTGTCTATATTCATGTGCCCAAAGAGAAGAGATTCAAACTAGAACCTTTCAGAAAGAAAGGGGTATTTGTGGGATATAATGAAACCTCCAAGGCCTATAGGATTTCGTACTCGGGCAGAAACAAATTGAATTGAGCAGAGAAGTCATCTTTGAAGAAGACATTGCATTCAAAAGGGCAAGAAGTTCTAGTGAGATAGAAACCTATTCCCCTAGAGTACTAGAAGTGGAACCTGCTCCAGAGATTCAGAGGGAGTATCCTGAGGAAATGCCAAATGAACTTCAATCTACTTCAGATGAGAATACAAATGACAACGGTAGAAAGAGGCCACTTTGGGCTAGAAAGATGATCAAAGAAGCTGAGAATCATGCAACACCCAAAGGAACGTTTAGGGAAAGTAAAAGACCCAAACGGTTCTCTAGCTATGTTGCCTTAATGAACAAACATCATAAATTCAAAACCAGTCAGTGTTACAGAAGCCTTCAAACATCAAGTATGGAAGGACGCAATGACGGAAGAATATCAGTCCATTCTAAAGAATGATTTATGGGATATAGTGTCTAGACCGAAAGAGAAATCTGTTGTCTCTTCTAAATGGCTCTTTAAAATCAAGCATGCTGCTGATGGCAATATAGAAAAACATAAGACACATTTTGTGGCAAGAGGTTTTTCACAAAAGGAAGGCATTGATTATGAAGAAACATTTGCACCTATTGCCCGTTACACATCTGTGAGAGCAGTGTTCGCCATTGCTGCAGCTAAAGGCTAGAAGATCCATCAAATGGATGTGAAAACTGCCTTCCTAAATGGAACCATTGAAGAGGAAGTCTATCTAGAACAACCTGAAGGTTTTGTGATACATAAACTCGACTCACATGTATGCAGACTAAAGAAAGCTCTCTATGGACTTAAACAGGCTCCCAGGGCTTGGTATGAAAGAATTGATAGCTACCTCTTGGGACTATGATTTTCCAAGAATGATGCAGACCCAAATCTTTACTTTAAGGTAATCAAAGGTGATATGTTAATAATTATTTTATATGTTGATGACTTGTTGATAATAGGAGAAGATCACATCATTGCTCAAGGAAAGAAGGATCTAACTTCCAAATTTGATGTGAAAGACTTGGGCATTCTACACTACTTCCTAGGTTTGGAAGTATGGCAAAATTCAGATGGCATTATACTAAACCAAGGAAAGTATACTATTGATATTCTAAAGAGATTTGGAATGTTGGACTGTAGACCCATGTCTACACCTATGGAAACCAACCTTCACAAACTGAAAGAAGCAGCAACAAAATCCAAGTGTGCAGATTCAACCCTATATAGACAAATGATTGGATCCTTGATGTACCTAGTTAACACCATAATGCTTTTAGCCAGTTCATGTGTGAGCCAAAGGAAATTCACCTTATGGCTATGAAACATATATTGAGATATCTTCAAGGCACTATTGGATATGCTCTTCTTTATAGAAATGACCAACTAGATCTACATGGATACTCTGATTCAAATTGGGTTGGAAGTGTAACCGATCGGAAAAACACATCAAGATGTTGCTTCAGTTTAGGATCGGCTATGATCTCTTGGATTTGCAGAAAACAATCTTCAGTAGCACAAAACTCGATAGAAGTTGAATACATTGCAGCCTCTATGGGGGCAAGAGAAGCAGTTTGGCTTTGTAAATTGCTTGTGGGACTCTTTGGTGAGCCCTTGAATCCTACAATTACTCATTGTGATAATTAGAGTTGCATCAAACTCTCTGTAAATCTTGTCTTCCATGATAGATCTAAGCACATTGAGATCCCCTACCATTATGTAAGAGACATGGTAGAAAGGAATGTGATCCAGTTGGAGTATGTTAGTACAAATGATCAAACAACAGACATTCTCACCAAACCTCTCTCCCGAATCAAGGTTGAACACTTCAGGAAGAAACTTGGTATGGTTGAAATGTAAGTTGATATTATGTTTGAAATTCAAATTGTTTATAAGTTTTACTAATATATAAAGATGTTTAATGTGTAAACTCTTTTGTCATGTGTGTGACTCCATGACCTTATGGGCCTACTCCCCCTATGTACATTATTGAAAGGTGACGATCTTTCTAATAATGAACACTTGTATGTGACGACTCTACAATGATGAGTTGAACTATCATGATAGATATCATGTGACTTGTTATCTGTGGACATGTCATGATAGTATCTCTTGGACACTTTGATGGATATCATGAGACTTGATATCATTTGAAGATCATTGTGATCCTTAAGAGATAATCATGGTGGATAATTATATATCCGTAGATATGCCATGAATTATTATGGTAGACATCATGTGACTTGATGTCAGTGCACATACCATAATGAAAATGTTTTATGAAGAATGCCATGTGACTTGACAATATTGAGAAAACATACTATATCTTCGATATCACGTGTGAAGGTGATATCTCCACTTATTTGATTTGAAATATCTTCCCTAGCTAAGAGGGAGTGTTAATGAAAGGTAGCTTCGGTCAAATATAAATGATGATTGCTGATTGCATCATCATCATTTATATGTGATCGAAATTACTCATCAAATAAATATTTCTAGAAAATAAGAATTTCGAATTTATGAGCATGAATAAAATTCAAAATAATAAATTAAATGTTCAAAGTTTGCATTATGAAATTGTAGGAATGTAAATGCAAAATGGTTATGTTAAAGCCACCGATTATCTTCTTGGAGGTACGTGTCTCTCCTTTAGATACATAACATGATAGCAAACATTGATCGGAGACATCGAAATTAATAAATGTTCTGCAATCAGCACATTCAAAATACAGAAAATAAAATCTGACTTAGAATTCTTACACAAAACTTCAGACTTAGAATTTCCATAGACTTCTTAGGATCCTAATTTGATAAGATTCGATTACATTTACACATGGAAACAACAAAATATTGCACTGTGTGCAACTTCAATCATCGGTCTTGATGGAGATGTTGGCAACCATGGCTGAAGATTATCTCTCTTTGGCTGGTACGGTTGTTGAATTGGAGATTTGATAGAATCTGCTTTCATCAAGCCAGAAGTGATCATCTATATACTCCAACTCGATGGCGTGTTCTTGCACACTCTTCAATTCTGTTCCTTTCGCCATCTTCAGGAAGAAGGCTATTTCTGATGGAAGAGCATTTATGAAATAGTTAATCAGAATCTCTAACGATGGATCGAATGTAAATGAAAGTCTTGCAACAAGATGATCAAATCTTGCCACAGACTCTCTCATGTGCTCGTTGCGCTCCATCTTTAAATTTGCAAGTTGGGTGAACAACAAATGACTGTCTTCAGCGGGCTTGAATCTCGCCAAAAACTTCTCGCTCATAGATGCCCAACTTGTAATAATGCCTGGCTTCAGGGGACTGAACCAATCCGCAACATTCCCAACAAGAGTCTCCACAAAGAGACGTACCGCCATGTCTTCATGTGGTACATGCAAGATGGCGCGAGCCGTTATGAATGCAGTAAAATGTTCATCTGGGTGTTGACTCCCATCGTTGTGAAATTGGGGAAAGTGCTTCCTTGACCCTTTAGGTAACTCATGATTTACCTAAAAAGCCAAGGGTCCAATGTTATTACCCCAAGGTAATGAAGGTCGACGTCTCTTGCCAAAATTATTGTTGTTACCATCAATTGCTTCTAGTGTGGTTCATGCAATTGGATGCCAGAGGATCATTCCCAAACCTCTTCAAAGATTTGCTCTACATCGGATGCTTCTCCGATGTCTTCTTGAAGTCGAGGATTATTTCTCCTCCGTATGTATACTCGGTGAGCCAAGATGCTTATTGCCATGCCGTTGGTGGTAACATTGGTCTCTTGGCTGCAAGGTCAGCCTTTCTTTCTTCCTCGCCCAGAGTAATAGCTGCGTCTCTCCATTGAGCTGGTGATGTATTCTTTTCAAAGATGAAAGTACGCAAGCTACTGATGATGTCCGTCTGCTCTCCTTCAATGAATGTAAGATTTGGTTGGAGAGTTGCTGAAGCAAGATTAGGTTGTTCAACTGGAGCCCAAGGACGCCAAATGCTCATTTTGTGTCATAAAAGAGTTAAGCTTTTTTTGAAGTTTTATGCCTCGTTGCCCCACGGTGGGCGCCAGAAAACTGTTGGCATTTCAATTAGCATCTTTGGAGTGCTTATTGGAAACAAACAACTATTGTAAGTGTGTTAGTACTGTTCTTCGGATTATAGAGAGGAAGATCTCTCTTTGCTGATTTGATATGTAAAAAAGGGTGTACTAAGGTTCCTATCTTTTTTACTCAGCGATAGGACACAAGGGTGCATAAACACAATGCGCCGTAACTAAGCATTTTCTTTGGTTTCCGCAGATTCTTAACTATGACTAACTAGCTTCTAGACTATCCTATCTCCTCAAGATAAACAGAGCATGAGGGCGTAGGAGCGAAATGGATGGGTTGGATTACTTGAATCCATCGTCTCTGTAGAATATGGTCGAGGCTCTGAACTCTCGGATATATGCCAAGATAATGTTTGGTGCAAGTAAACACTCGTTATGGTAAACTGGATTTGAGACTTGCCAAGGAGGAGGAACCCTTGTCCGAGGTGTAGGCTTGGAAAAAAACTCACTGGAAACAACAAGGTACGATGATTCGACTAACAGGATTCTCGAGGAGGTGACGACACTCGTCCAAAGTGTAGGGTGAAAGACAACTCATTAAACAACATCAAACGATAGTAATTGATAACAAAATATCCAAGGAGGAGGAACCCCTATCCGAGGAGGAGATTGAAACAATACACTATTTGGAAAGAAGACTTTGAAAGAACTCAAATATTTAGATCAAGCAAGCATGTGCCATTTGATTTACTTCTTCAAGCTTCTTCAAAAAATTACAAAGGTCGGGACAACAACGACACGAAATCATGCACAATTACGATCAACCAACGAACTCTCATCCAAGAGTGAACAGTTATAAACAAGCTAACTTTGGCAATAATGGCGCAACAATTTTGCGTAGCAAATAAAGGTTAAACAAATAATGAGCCCAAGACTCTTATTTATAGAAACTCAGAGGAGTAGGTAACCTTAAAATCTCCTTGAGTTAACAATCAGTTCTTGCCAATCAACAAGATTTATTCCTATGTCTAAAAGTAGGTGAGCAAGCAGTTAACTGAAAATCTGCTGCAGTTAACTGAAAGTAAACAAAAGTCAAATTGGAAGTCTACCCCAGTTGACTGACACCTAACTAAAAGTGAACTTAACTTACAAATGTGTCTCCAAAATAGACATCCACCTTTAAAGGAGATTTGAGATCCACAAATTGTGGGAGTCAATTAGACATCCTAGATTAGTGGGATTTGACATGCATGATCTGTGGAGATCTAGAGTCAACTTGGAAAGGGGCATCAAGTTGACTTCAGTTATATTTATTGCTATTTTGGAGGGTAGGACGTCCTTCCTTGAGGTGTTTGACACTTCATCACCATTGGTCAACGGTGCTTCTGTTCATTTGTTGACTTCTTCATATGGAGATCGTCACATGCTTGTCAATTGTCATCTTAACGCTTGTCAACAACTTGATGTATGTACCTCCTTCATTCTGCTTCCCTTGGGAGGGTTACTCCTTTTCTTTCTATCTTTGTTTCCATTTTGACGTGGAAGATAGTGTAGTATTAACCGATGGCGGCTCTGTGTTGGGAATGGCTATCTTCCGTGTTCTTTTGCAGCTTTACGTTTTTGACATTTTCCTTGATCCTTCTCAATGGAAGAGTGTTGTATGATGAAACCGCGAAATTTGACCATGAACACTCCAACTGTGAGAAATGCACATGAACTTGCTGCATATGTAAAATTCCAATGGTTACAATCCTCTAACTTGGTCTTGGAAGGCGATCAAATATGTGAAGAGAAACCATTATGGAACCTGTGGACTTGTGTCTATGCTTGCCAATTTGTCCAAATTGACCTTTGGGTGTGCCCGATGCAGGTCAGTGCCAGTCGTTTTCAGAAAATCATGGAGTAAGACCATTTTGGCCTTGTATTCGTCTGAGGAGAACTGTATTCTGAAAACCTTGAAGATTGACTGTGCACACGATGTTGTTCGGACAATGTTCTTTGGAATTGCTTAAAATAGCCTTGTCTGGGCAACTTTTTACAAATTTTTTTGAGACATGTGTTTCGTTGAGAACAATTTTCTAAACAAACTCAGATCGTCAGAAATTCGGAAATACGAGTTTTTCTATGACATGCAAGAGCCCTTCAATGGCAGAGGCAATGAGGCACCAGAAAGTGATTTTTCTCGGAAAAATCCAACACATGGGTTTTATTCGTGCTTCAGAGCTGAACAAAACCAGTTTGTCAGTTTTTTAAAATTACGACTTTTTTCAAAAACCCTAAAAAATAGGGGCAGCAAGGCTACTTTTTCTGGAAAAATCTAACATGTGGGTTTTGTAGAAAAAGCTATGTTGATCATATCTAGTTGGCCAAATCTATGAGTATCTGTTGTTTTCTCTGACATGCAAAGAATTTTAGACAAAATAGAGGAAGTAGACAAAAGGTGGATTGGAAGTTATAATCTATCAATCTGGAAGAATTATGCCTTTTGGTGCAACCTCTGATAAATGGTCCTTCTATGCAACAAATCTTCAAAAATATGAAGAACGGTGAAAACCCCTCTGTCAGATCTTCAAAAATGTTGGAGAAGAAAAATATCTATTTTTGAGCTCCTCAACCTGCAAAGAAATGATGAAGAATGGATGCCTAGATGCTGTGATATGTCAATTTGGAGTTGCAAGGATCAATTGGGCATCCAACTCATGATTGAGTCTGATTTGGAGTTCAAAAAGGTGATTTCCATTGATTGTGGAGTGTTTGGCCTCGTTTTTGGCTCCAAAATTTGCTAACTCAAGTCAACATTTGCTTTTGACTTTCTTAGACGTCCCTTTTGGAGTTTTGATTATTTTTGCAGGTTGAATTGCCTCCATTGGATATTTGATCCTGACTGCTTAGTTGAAATATACTCTCTCAATTTTTTCTCGTTTTTAGTGAACATTTACAATAGAATCAATCACCCGTTAAGGTTAGCATAACCCAAAACGTACAAGAAAGAACTTTAACCAAGAATGCGCCCTAAAACCACTTAAGGAGGAGGGGCGGGCATATGGTCAGAGGATCCCTAGGATCTACTGAAACAATGAGTATGAGATTACACTGAAAGAGAGATATTAAACTCGACACCAAGAATGTGCACTCAAGATCCTTTGACAGGCGAGGTGCTAACATATGGTGGAGTACTACTGCTGAATTCAAATGAAACAAGGCGGATAACCAGCCAAAGAGACTTTCCACACTACCACCAAACAGTGGGGGGAAAAGATTACAATTTAAATACTTCTTCTACTGCGGCAGGCATCCACTGAAGAGTGGGGATTCACCACTTCAAAGTGGGTGTGCAAGAGAGTTACAATTCAATTTATCCTCACTGGCGGTATACCATCTAGGGGTGCTTAGTGTAAAACTAATTAAATAATGCCGCAATATTAAAACTTAAACAGTAGTACTGTTAACAGTTTGTACAGAAGAGAAGGCTGCAAATTACAATGTTTTCACCAATTTTCAAGCACCAAGTTATACATTGTTTCCATGTCAGAATATAATGAGAAAGAAGAAGAATGATGGAAACAACAAATGATTTAATTCTGTTTCAACAAACTATAATTCTGGAAATGTCAAATCAGCAACTACAAAAATTTATCAAATGCTCATAACTCAATCGAATTACCTCCGAATTGCATGATTCCAAGTGCAATGATCAACTAGAAGATAGGCGCCCCTGCTGAGATGAATAAACAGCCTCAAAACACCTTTGTTTATTTATGGCACAAATCCCAATGCAAGCTGAAATGTACGACCCTCCTTGAGGGGCGATTTTGACATATAAAATCAAAGACTCCAAACTAAAATCTGCTAATTGGTAGGAAGGGTCGCCCTAAGCATAGAATCATGATGAACAAATACCCATAATCAAATTAGAAATACCCTTAAAGCTGTTAATGATTTTCACCTACAGCCAAGACTGAACCGACAACAATAAAATTTGGAAATAACATCTGAATCTGTAACATTGAGACTCAATGTGCACTTTTGAATGAAGCACACTCTCGATCCATCATCTAGGGAACCATAGTTTTAGGCCCGAAGAGTGGAATAGAATTGCTAAGCTCTCCCTTAGCCGGATTCTGGATTTCAAACCAGTAGCATAACTTTGCTTTCCAAAACATAACATAATCAGCTCTCCATAATGCAGCAATATATAAGTTTCAATGGGCAAATGAAACACTTTGAATTCCAAGAAGTTGAATCACTTCAACTTCCCAAGGGACCTTCAACCATTCACTTTATTGTGAAATAATAAAACATTATTTCCCTTCCCTTTAGTCGTCCATTTCTATTTGCAACAATAAAGTATTTTAATAAATCATTAAATGCTCAACATGACCCCTTAATGTCCCCTCTTTAAAACAACATGAAGTTATCACTCCTAAGCATGGGGTACAACTTAAAAACATGAAATTAACTAAGTATAATACTTAGTCCAAGGAAATAACCAAAACCAAAGCCAATACTGAAATTGATGGATTACCACAAATAGCATGATGACTTGAGTTGAATTGCAGATGATGATACTGCCAAGATTAGACTTACTAAAAATAGCCACTGCCAAAAATAGTAAGTTCACTTCAACTCAACAGAAAGCCAAACTGATCGGCCACACTGAACTGCAAAAGATTGAGTTGTTGCTAGAGTGATATTGCTATAAATATACTTACCAAAAATAGCATATTGCTATAAATAGTAAGTTTGCCAAAACCACATCTGTATGCCAATTGAGCAGTATCATGACCTACTATAAATAGTAAGTGTTCCCATTTTGCTTAGCCTACGAGTTTCTGGAAATAGGCTAAATCTAATTGTAGAGCATAGGGCTAAATCAGGGACATTACATCAATTGATCTTCGACAGTTGCTGATAGATTCGTTGTTGAGATGGGATTAGCTTGATGAGATATGCCTAGGAGAGATTAACTCAGAAAATTGAGTTTGGACCTCCGAAATGAAGGGCACCTTTCTTCAAGAGGGGCGCTTTTGGCTGTTGTGCCTTAGTCAATTTTCATTGACTATTCTTCGTTTTGGCCTTTTCAGACCCTCTGTGCTTTGATGTGACGTTCCCGTTGATGGATGAGTCAGATGACTTTGCTTGATGATGCATTGGGTAGCCAGCTCAGTCCTGCACAGGATGACTGACTTCTTAGTTGATTGTAGTGAGTTTAGGTCCTTCAAACTCAAGGGCGCGACCTTTTGATTGGTTTTATCTAAGTTTCAAACTGCCTGCTTCGATTCGTGTCGTTAGATGATTCAGTTGTCGGATCTTTTCGTTGACAGTCTCGTTGTTGAGATTGATCGTAGCTGAGAAGGTCATCCTGGAAGGCAGTGAGCAATCGGGCTGAATATGTATGCCTCAAAGAAAGGCCGCCTTTCTCCAAGAGGGGCGCTTTTCCTCTGTCCTTAGCCAATTTTTGGCTTGTCCTTTTAGTCTCCAGTTTTGGCTTTTTCTGCTTGATCTCAATGTGTGATCGTTTGGTGTGTCCAGTGAATGTGCTATCAGATCGATCACGTAGTTGGGAGGAAGCTGAAAAGATGTCATGTATGAAGCAATTGTTGATGGATTCATCTGATACCTTGAATTGAGGGGCGCCCGTGGCTAGCAAGGGCGCTTTTTAGCTTGAAGCTCTCTGATTTGGCATCTTCATTGCTTATAGATTCTCCATACTTCGTTGACGATTGGCCAATGATTCCTGAATCAGATTATCTCGCTGATAGTTGCATTGTCGAGCTAGCACGAAAGTGAAGAGGATGACTGATTTGATGATGTCAAGTGATAAAATTTGCCCGCTAAGATCCAAGGGCGGCTTTCTTCAAGAGGGTCGCCTTTTTTGGTATTTGACAGCTGTTTTGCCTTGGTAGCAAAACGTCCACCTTCTAGAGAGCCAAATTTTGGCCTTTTTCGTTTTTAGAATCTCCTTTGTTGAACATCATTTTCATCCTTTTCCGCCATGGCTTCTTCGTTGGAGTTCTTGAGGTTTAGCTTTCAGCACCTGGTACTGGCCAATTTGCCATTATTGGCTGCGGAGCTCCTAACTTTGTTCCTGAAAAATGGAAATAGACCCACTAGAGTAAAACTAACCTTTTGGTGATTTTGACTTGACTAGTGTGATTGTGAAGTCAATTTATCCTATCAAAATCATTTTCAATCATTTCCGGGAAGGTCCTATTTTTAGGGGTTTCCCTAAAAATAGGGGCACGAAACCCTAATTTTCAATTTTTTAGAATTTTACACATGTTCCTCGACAGAATCCCACAAAGACCTTATGTTTGGTTTGACCTAAAACAGACTTTTGATGACATTTTTACAATGATTTAGCTCAATTTAAGTAGAATGCCAATTTTTTTATTTTGGGTACAACACAGTTGTTAGGATGGATAGGAGTAGTTGGGATTGCCACATTGGGGTTAGAGGATAGACTTATGATGAGCTCTTTTCATCCTCTGACAATGGTACTATGTGGGGCTCCATCATGGACATGATTCACAGGCTACATGGTGCTATTCTATTTTATGCCAACAACTTGATAGATGTTGGTATATGTTTTCATGCACATAAGTTGGACATCTTTCACATCTGTAGGAGACCACTCAGTTTGGAATGGGTTTGTTGATGATACAGACACATCAGTCTTGGCTGTAGGTTTAGGCGTCATGGGAGATTTGAGCGCCGGGCTCTAGATTGGTACTTTTGAGATTGACATTGGTCAGTCTTCTCAGAAGAAGATTTCTTCTAGATCTTGCACGTAGGACCTTGGTGTTGTTCCAATCCCTTTTCAGGAGATAGATGGCATCCATGATGGTATTCTTCTCACTCCTAAAAGTAAGACAGGACATTTGCAGTTGCTTTCTGATAGAGATTTTGTTGACATAGCTGCAAGGGGTAATGATGACGTAGCTGCAAGACCAACTCATCCTGTTGTGAGTTGTGAGTCTTCTTCTTCTGATGATGACAATATAGAGTGGTGTACACATGACTACTCTGGCTTTCCACTGGCACAATCAAGGGAGTTTCACCTTGATTGCATTATGTGGTGTGCTCATCAGTTTTCATTCAACCCACATATGCAAGATTTGATTATGTTGAGAAATGGGTTGAATAAGAGGAGTTCGGGTCTGCTCTAGTATGATATATTTCCGATTTCTGAGGATGAGTCCAAGTTTGGCATGTCTCCCACTTTGTTCTCTCCAGTCGGTTGCTTTCTGAAGCAGGTGTTTGAGATTTGGTTCGGTTGGACTCTAGGGGTTATCAGAGTGGCATGGCGGAAGTCGGTTGGTGTTGAGCTTAGAGGACTTCCAATTTGTTCATGGGATCCAGGTGGAGTTTGCTTATGGACAGTATGGATGCCCGAGGTTCATCACCGCAGTTCTTGGGTGGTAGAGTTGTGTTTCAGAGAGATCATTAGGATGCATGGGCCGCCTAGGTTCTTAGCCAGTGACAGAGATAGTGGTTTCCTGAGTGCCTTGTTGCAATAGCTATTCAGATGGAGAGGTACTGTCTTGGCTTTTGGGAACTATAGAGCTCCTAAGGCTAAGTATTGGATTCAAGATCACTAGGACATCTTGTAGGCACTCCAGGATAGTTGGTAGGTGGCACAAAATCAACTTAGGGTATACGTTGATAGGCATGGGGTTGAGCACAAATTTGAGATTGGAGACTTGGTCTAGCTTCGGTTGCAGTTTTACAGGCAGTCATCTTTGAGGAAGAGCAGTGCGGGGAAACTCAAGTCTCGATTTTATGGACTCTACAGGATCGTCAAGTGTGTTGGGGAGGTAACCTATGAGTTGGAACTGCTAGAGGGCAGTATGGTAGACAATGCATTTCATGTTTCGTGCCTCAAGAAGGCATTTGGACAGCGGGTTACTTCTTCATTGGAGCTGCCACTGTTGGATGAGGAGGGACGTTTGGTCCTAATTCTAGAGGAGATTGTTGATGCCCAGGAGAAGAGATTGAGGAGCAAGGTGGTTTAGAGGTATTTGGTGAGATGGAGAGGTTTGATAGCAGAGGATGCCATGTGGGAAGGAGAACAAATTCAACAACATCCTAGATTGCAATTGCTTGGGACAAGCAATTTTGAGAAGGGAGGATTGTAATGTCCCCTTTTCGATAGCCACCTTGAGGATCGTTTAGCCTTTATTTATTCTCGAAGGCTAAACAAGAGAAATAAGGGAGTAAGTATTAAGTTAATTATTTATAAAGTTATTTCAATTAATTAAATCATAAGCTAACTTTATATTTAATTAATTTAATAAAGTGACTTGAGATAAAATAATAAGTCATAAAGGCACTTAAGGGAATAAAATAATATTATTTCTAGAAGCTTCTAGAAAGTCATTGAGAAATGTTTATAAGGAGATGTTGGCCTAGCATTTGGGCATGCTTATGTCTTGAATTCTATTCTCATTACTAGTTTGGTAAGAAGCTTGAATGCTTTGCATTGCTCGAGGGTTTGAATACTCTAGAGTACTAGGTTCAGTTGTGAAAGATCAACCCTAGTTGGAGATTGTGGAGGAATCCATCTAGGGTTTCTACAGGTGCTTCATTGGAGAGTTTTTACAAGTGCAATAGTTGATGTATTATTACCCTTCTGACATGAGTCCTACATTGATGAAATAGCTGTTTTATTATTGCATTGAGAATTTGCAGCAGTTGAGGTATTGTTGCATTTAGTATTTCATTTGAGAAAGGAGTTTGCAACAGCTGGTTTATTGTTGCATCTTCACTTGAGAGGAAGATTATTTCTATTGATTTGTTATTTCCAAATTTTAATGGTCATTGACCAAAATTTGGAGAAATTAAAAAAATCGATTTGGGAAGGTTATTTACAAATTTTTGAAATTATTCCAGCCATTGAAGAAAAATCGAATTTGCTAAGGAGGACGACTTCCAGTATGAATTCGTGGTTTCCTTTGTGAGAGGTGTGCGGCCTCTTTAAGACTATTTTTGGGAGTCTTTTCACTGGTAACTTGGGTGCCAACACGAACAATGCGATTTTGGGAATAGAGGTTATTAAATTCGAGTTTGTTGGAAATAGATCGCTGCACTTTAGGCAGTCTGGGCGCAGGCTTCTTGCATCAAAAGGAGCCAATTTTGGAGTAGTATGATTAAAGTTTTGTATCGCAGACATTCTCAGCAGTTGACGTCTAAACCAGGTTTTATCTACATCAAATACATTAGAGTTATATTTGCATATTCAGTCATTGTATGATTGCTGTCCTATAGGGCATTTTGTTGTAATCATTGCATATTCCAGTGGCATGTTACATTGTTGAATTAGCTGGTTAGATAGCTGTCATAAACAACAAAGTTGTATGAGCTTAGTTTGCATTTTATATTCATTGTATCACGGTTAACAGTGTAGTTGCATTAGTCAGTAGATCGCTGCCATCTACCTGTAGGTTCATTGGCATATGTAAAAGCATATCTGCTCAGTTTTGTAATTGGTTTGAGTCCATTTGCTATGCAATGTAATAAGGAGATTGGGGATGCACATAAGAGTGTTTGATATAATGTCTACTGCTGTAACTGTGCATTTACACTTCATTTTTAGTTAGTACTAAAGCTTAGAAAAGTCTAAAAATACCAGTGTACCTCGGGGACGCATCCCCCCCTAAATCCCGAGCGTTCTCGAAATGAGGACATGCCCGAGATGTGGGGACGGCGTTCCCAAGCCCCAACGACATCACCAATTTTGCCACTTGCCACCGGGGATGCAGGGACGTCCCGATGTTCTTGGGACGCTGAGGGGGATGCCTGTGCGTCCCTCGAGCGTCCCGGGGATGCCTAGGCATCCCTCGCGGCGGCAACTTCAAGCACATGTTTAAAAAAAATAACATTTTTTTATTATTTCTTTGGTTCTATTCGAACCCTAAGGGTATGTGGGGCCCATCTATGGTCTTCCATGCCTTCAAAAGGCCCTCCGAGCTACATTTGTATTCACATTTTCATTTCTAATTGCTTGCTACAGCAAGAAGAAGAGTGAAGAGCTGAGAAAAGAGTGATTGGATGAGTGAAACGAGTGATTGCAAGTGAAAGAGGAGTGACAAGGAGCAAGAAGAAGAAGAGGAAGATTCTTCACCTTGTTGAAGAGATTTTTCAAGCAAAAGGTAAGGTTTTTAACTGATTTTTTAATTTTATTTTCTAATTTTCAATGTTTTTTCTTTTCTTGTTGTTTCATTTTCTTATTTCATTTCTTGTTGTTTCATTTTCTAAATTAATTTAGATTTTGTTTTACAATTTAAAATATGTTAAAATATAGAGTTTTATTTTTTTAATTTTAAAGTAGGCCATAGGTTGAAACTATGTTCATAACTAGCATTTTAAGTTCCATATGTATAGTATATAGTATATACACCTTCGCCGTCGTCCCCAAATTGAGGCCCCTTTGTCCCCCCCTCTCGGAAACCTGTCCCCCTGTTCCGGCGTGCCCTCGTCCCCGATGGTGGTGTAACTATGAAAGATACTGTTATTACATCCTTGTTGCATTTCAAGTTATTTGGCATTGCTAGAGAATTAGTTTATGCAACATTCCACCATTGAAGAACACGAAATACAAGATAGAAAATCATTTACCAGCAAGAACATAGTTGCAAGACAAGTGTTTGACAAAATTCCTCAATCATTTAAAAGTGTAAAATCAGCTCAGATTTGGCAAGACACTTTACAATAAAATTATTTGAAGGTGTTTTTTGCTGATTCTTGATCTAGGCTTGCTTTGCTTTTGATTTCACGTCATTCGGAGGGGTCTTCATCAAATTATGAGCATTTTGGTGTGATTTGGGCTTGTTGGCTTGAGTTTTCTGTACGCTGCTTTCTCATATTAGATTTGGTAAAAGTTCAGTTTTGACTTGTTTTCTTTAAGTAGAATAGCTGGTTGATGTTTGGAAATCATCTACTTTCATATTGGAGCTTATTGGACATCTAACTCTCATTGTAATTTGCAGATTATATCATATTGTAAGGCTGCTATCAGTAGTATTGATTCAGTCACTTTGTTTTTGCAATTAATTTTTTGTAATTCCCACTATTAGTGGAAGGGATAGGCCTCGCCCTTACTTTCAGCGTTTACTTTCTTGTATTGCTTGTTGAACAAGCGGAAGGGATCGGCTAGCCGCCCAAACATTTACTTTTCTTGTAATAACACTCCCATTGAATAAGTGTTCGAGTTTGCATTTTCATTTCATGTTGATCGGTTGAGCTGTCCTTACACTCCTGCGGAATAAGTGGCTGAGTTTGCATATGCTTTACATTTTGATCGGTTGAGCCGTTTCATTGTACTTTCTAGCAGTTTTCAGTTTTACAAGCTAACGATCCCCTTTCTACTGTATGCTCTCACCTTGACCACACTGGGATCTAGGTGATTAGAAACTGAAAGGGTTCCTTTCAGTTGGCTTATTTGGTTTTGCTAACTCTAACGGGTGAAGTGTTTGTGGAAAAAAATTGAAAAAAATTATAAGGGGGATTTTACATGCCTTTACCCTAGGGTTTTTGTACAATCTAATCAAGTAATATAATTTCTCATTTATCAAAAAACATTTCAATGTGCTAAGCATTTATTGTTTCTTCTTGAGAATAACTAACTTTACTCTGGGTTTTTATACAATTTTTATCAAGTAATACAATTTTACTTTTATAAAAAAAATCAGTGTGCTAAGCATTTTTTTTATTTTATCTTGAGAATGACTATCAGTTTGCATTTTGCCTTTGAATGTAGATTTTGGGAATGGTACGTTTGTCATAGTTATATCAAAACAAAACTAATAGCTTTTAAATTTGTAAAACAATAGCAGCTGAACATAGACAATGCCAAAAAAAAGAGAAATTACGAGAGTGTTAGAGAATAGTTGAGGATACGGTCAAGTCCAGCCCTACTAAGCTATGCTTTGCAATACTTTTCACCTTGAGGATCCTGTGTAGGTTCTTATGTGCATTGTTGGGAGCCACTCTCCTTACTATGTATGAGAGGCTCCATGTTGCAACATAACACACTAAATGACTACTCCTGCAATCACCTCGAGCATTATTCAGGAAGTGTCCCATTGTACAAGTAGGAAATGGCCATGTCATTTTATCACTAGAAGAACCTCATTGCAACAGTTATAAATTTCATGTATGTTTTTCTAGTGATTGCCTTACTGTGCACTTATAACCTCTCGTACAATAGCTTTTAGTTCCACTAGATTGAAAGCATTTATTTACTACAGGTGTAGCTCCATTAAATGATAAGGGTACATATTTAAGAATGTGGAGTAAAATGAACCTTATTAGTGTGACACATACTGAGGCTCCAAAAATGTGTCTAATAAAATACAAATCTCGTCTTATTGCAAATTTTCCCCAAAATAGCTTTTTTCAAACATTATGGATTGTGGAATCTTGAATTTTCAAAAAGTTAAAAACACAAAGTTATGTGAATGAATAAATAAAATAAAATGATCTGATTAAGTAAATATGCTGTAAAATAGAATAAGTACAAATCTATAAATTGATGGTAGGAATATGTGCACATAAAATTAAGTAGAGGTATATGTGATTATTGATCAAGTAAATGTATGACATTTATGGATGCGAAGTAAAAACTAGAATACCGCATTAAATGTAAGCTGATGACAATTTTATCTTTCTCGCTTGATTTGATTTGATTTCAATTTTGATCTGGTTTTAAGTCCATAGTAATATGCTTTTTAAATACAAAGATGGTGAAAAACTGTTGGCCTTTTTTCATATCGTTTTCCTGTTCTTTGATTGGTCTAAATGTATTTTTATGACTTCTAAATATATCTTCTGATAGTTCAGAACCCTTTTAAAACTCAAAACACATCATAGTTGAATGTCAAAAGCTTAACTTAACATTATTTTTTTAATAAAAATTTAGCAGCATTCTGTAGACTTTAAAAAAAATAAAAATGAAATCACGAAGAATATGTGTTGTAATCGTATTTTTCTGATGTAAGGGGTACATGAAACATATACAATCCATCAACTTCATACTATACCGATATATCAAATTGTGGTCACCCAAGAGAGTGACACATTTATATGAGACATAACATAGTGAAGCCTTTTACTAAATATTTGTAGTAGCTTGGGGACCCATATAGAGTGAAGGCCTTGGGGGCATCTAAGCTGGACTAGCTAGCCATCTCCATAAATTAGTTGACATGGATCTATCTTTGAATAGAAAACTAACCTTCTATCTGGTGTGCACTTTACCTTGGTGCTGCGTCCCTTATAATAACTTGATCTGATGCTGATGACACAAGTCATGTTGGACATATAAATTTTTTTTCTGAAGTTTAATATTTTGTAATTGACAACTCTTAGGAGTAAATGCCTGTTTAGAGTGATTTGAGTTGGTTTTTATTATGGGTTTTCCTCTACAGAATTGCTTGCTATAAAATCATTTTCAAGTAATATTAAACATTACATATTAATCCTTTGAGCAAATGTGTATCATGTGTCTATACATCTTGGTATGAGGAAAGACTCACTTTTGCATGCACATTTGTGCTTTTTTGAAGGAAGAAGAGGTGCAGAATATGCTTACTACACTAATCTATGAGAGGAGATCTGTGCCATAAATTTATTTTTTGCAGTTAGAAGGACAAATGCACAATACCATAACACGATTTACATGGGGAAAACTCTTTCAAGGGAAAAAATTCACATTCCAAAGCAGCTCAATGATTCAGTAATCAATGGTTACGATATACTTGTATCACTAACAATAAATTTGGAGTCATTTTGGCCGTCTACAAAACTTATTATGAAATCTCCATCTCAAGCACCAAATAACTAGAAGCAATATGTGAAACCATAAAATGGTAATTGGGAAACCATGAGCTAAAACCCCCAAAATGTGGCACCCAAATCCCTAGTTAAAATCCAATTTCCAATTCCCAAGATGAGTCAATAGACTAAAAATAGCATATTCCTTCGACCTGCCATAAGTTCATAATAATCCACTCACCAACTTGGGGGCTTCATTATCTCCATTCAAAGATGACTTATGACATGTCATAAGTTAGTCAACAAGTGTAACTCTCACTTACAACTCTCTTATGCATTATAAATGTTCTTACATTTTCAATGTGGGAGGCCTAACAACCGGAGGCCATAACTTTTGATCTAGGAAGCCCATTGATCCCTTTTTTCTTATATTGTGGAGCTCGAAGAGTTTTATGTTTTTGTCATTAGAGAACCAATAATGGCCCATCTAGAATTTTTTTAGGGCAAAAAATGACCTTATCTTGCAGAAATTGAGTTTTTATGTTCTATAGCCTAAAAATTGCATTTTTTGTATTCTTAACATTAGGATGCAAGGCTGAGACACCTTTCTTAACATTTTGTCTGTAATTTGTAAAGTGTGGCAGCAAATTGACATACTTTGTGAGTTGATTTTAAGTTATTCTTATGCGGTAATGATGTGCTGATCAATTGTTTTTTGATTGCTTTGGTGTATTCTATAGTCTGAGAAATCAAAAAGAACCGGTCTTCCTCCCACAACAAATGCTGTGACAGAACACCTGAGACAGTTTTATAGGAAAAAATCTGGAAAATCGTACAAAATTACAGAGATATTACTTCTTGAAGAAAACATGAATATTAATGCCCGAACTGCATCTCTTTCTGTAAGTATGCCAGTCATAGGTCTTTCTGTTAAGATGTATTTATATTTTGTTCTTAGTCAAAATTTGTTGATGTGTGACTGTAACTGTACAATATAAAATGTCCCGGATTCTTAGGTATATTCAAGTTTGAGAATCCGGAATTGCTTGAGGTACTTTTAATTGTACTGGCATTTGGTTTTTTATCACACTATCTATTGAGTGCTTTTTTTATATTTAAATAAATATGAATATCTTTCTTTCTTTTATTTTAAGTCTTCTTTGTTGTTTTGTTCTTCCTTTACCATCCATGTTCATTTATAGAGGTTACTATAATACTAATTTTCTTTCTCTTAATCAGCTTTACCAGTCTTCTAGGCCCTTCCTTGTTACTGTTATCATAGGATCTCCGTCTCTTGTTCAACTATTTGTTTGTCTTAAAGCAATTGAGAATAATTTATTTAAATTTTCAGAATCAATTTGCAATAAAATTTCCTTGTTGTTAGCTCTATTTTCCATGAAATGTGCAGATGCTTCCATTTGAGTGAAATACATGGAAGTCTCAAAAACTTGGACCAAACCATAGATACTTTTTTTGTTTCTTCAGTCCCTGTCTTAGGCATTCTTAAAAACTTGGACCAAACGAAAGATACTATTTTTGTTTCTTCAGTCCCTGTCTTAGGCATTCTTAAAAACTTGGACCAAACCAAAGATACTTTTTTGTTTCTTCAGTCCTTGTCTTAGGCATTGAAACATTGCATATAGGAATCCTGTTACCATAACGTACATACCACTTACCAACCTAAACCCTCATCCTAGAAGGAAGAAAGAAGGAAATTTTAGTAATGTTCAGAAATGACCAAGGGTCAATTGTATGTACATAAAAGTATAACTACTTACAATGTAGAAAAGCTAGATTAAGAAGTTCCCATGCAATGAAAGTAACTAAACAGAAAAATATGAAAGTGAAAGCAAAGAAACAGAGCAAGAGAGTGTAAGCCAAAAATGCATAAAACCCTAGAGACGAAACATCTAAGTACAGTTAACCCTCCAGAAACACCTGTCCAATTATGGTAATTCAAGTGAGGAAAACCCTCCATTGAAGCATGGAACTGAACAATATCAAAACATGTGACCAAGACTGAAAAACAACATTGTCTTATGTCTGCCAAAAGGTTTAAGAATTATGGAACTTATTTGATATTGTTGACCACTAGGAAATTGTCCATCGTAAGACATAATAATGTCCTCCATAGATTGGCCAAGGCTAATGTGGCTTGATTGGACAACCCCTAGGAGGAAGCAAGGTCTCCCCCTAGAAATTTTCTTAACATCTATGGATGAGGAACCTCCATAATGTGCACCTGTCTCTATGACATCAACTGTGGGCCGAGGGAGTTAGAAGGCCTCTATTATTGAAATGAAGTAATTACAAGACACCTATAATCAGAGTAAGGTTAGAATGCCTTACTGGTATTACGCACGGATGAGCATTATCGCGTTGCTCTATCCCCATCTATATGCAGATTGATGGCAAATGACATTTAATGTTTTTCACCACTATGAAGAATGCATGAAAGGAGAAGATACTCAACTTACTAGTTCTAGAGGTCTTCTATAAGGTCCAATGATTGAAAATTTGATAGTGACAACCTCTCAAAAGAATAGGGCCAAACATCTCTGATCATGGTAGCAAAAGGTGGATAGAGATTCATATAATTAACAGGAAACTTCATTATAGGGATCTGGACTGTGTGCCCCTCAGTACCCACAATTTCTGGTGACTGCATTTATATATAATATAGCTGTCTCCTTATTCACTCATGTATGCTAATTTGATTGGCATACCTGTTCCCGTACTGATACCTGCACCCTCACAACTCCTGGTAACAAGGATAGAGAACAACCTGAACATGTAGATCCTGAACGCATAGTGATACCTCCCCCAAATCTCATAATAGATGAGATAGCTGAAAATAAAGGGATCCTTGGTATCAATTTCTTGGAAGGAATAGAGATAACGTCTTCTCAACATGTAGAATATGGTGAATTGTCTAACTGATGGGAGCACATCCTTAGTTGGCCAAGCAAGATCTGTAAACTGTATGACCAATGGTGCTGGAAATCGGCATGAACGTTGGTGACATCCATGATTGCCAAGAAGGGCTCAACATAGAAGGCCCTTATTTGACAGCTATATTTATCATCGCCTTTGAGGGAAGGAATAAGATAATTTTTGGTTCTTAATTCCATTTAAATGCATGTTATAACCTTTGAAACATTTTTAGTCCACATGATATAACAGGCTGTATAGTTCCCAAGGAAATATAAATTTGATGTTTACCATTTTAAGTTGTCCAGCAGTTTGGGAAGACAGTTTTGTCTTGCCACTTGCAAATTAACTACTTTCCTCAAGAATCTGGATTGAGGATAAAATGCATTCTCTCTTTATACACTGAAAGTTTGACACTCCAGGATTCAGTGATAAGAGTTCTAGTAAATTCCCAACCATTTATTGATGAGGGTTCAAGCAACTGTCTTTTTAATTCATTGCTAGAGAGTTGAGCATTGCTAGACATTATCAAACACCCTGGTACTGTCATATGCGGTCAGTAATGTGGAAGGATTGGTTGACTAAGAAAACGTGGCCAACCGTAGAAATTTGGGAACCTTGCATCAGTCACCTTCCATTGGGTTACTGTTGGCAGTAGCACCAGCAGTTTTAGGGTGGAGGAGGAGGAAAGATATATGTAGGCACTAAAATAGATGTCATTTATTTTGTAATATGTTGATCAATATTTTGTCAATGAAGTTGTGTTTGAATAAAGCAAAGTTAAGTTGTGTGTTGGGAAAAGACTAAGTTATTGTATTTATGGTTTTGACATGGACTCCAACAGTGTGGTCTCATGTGGATTCTCCATATTCTGTATGTTGATGTACTTTGCCGAAGTTAATAAAAAACACTGTTGCAGATAGTTACTATTGCTCTCTATTCTATTTACATTGTTCTTTCATTTTTTTGTGTTTATGCTATAATGGTTTTGCTAGTTTTGCTGTCTAGTTTAGACTGGGCAACCTACAAAATCCTCACATTTTCAATTGATTGCTTGCATTGTGCGGAGAATATAGCAGAGCCCAGAGCAGGAATAAAGTTAAGTTGTGTGTTGGAAAAGAGTAAGTTATTGTATTTATGGTTGTGACATTGACTTGGACCAGGTGGCATCCGGTGCACACTCTCCCTATTCTGTTTGTTGATGTCCTTTGTCAGTGATAATGCAAGCATCATTGCAGATAGCCACTGTTGATCTTTATTCTGTTGTTTACATTGTTCTCTCATATTTTCTGTTTAAATTATTATTGTGTTGTTATATTTATTATATCCAGATCTTACAAGTTCTTCACATTTTCAATCGATTGCTTGTATTGTTTGGAGAATATATCAGAATCCAGAGCATGAATGGAGTGTTTTAATTAGGTGAAAATATTTATTGAGACTAAAATAAGATAGCATCTTCACAGAAGATAAGGTAGTTAAGGGATCATCATTCTGCAAATAAATAGATGGAATGGGCAAAATTAAATCCAATTTATTCCAGGACAAAGGATGATTAGTAGATTCAAGTGCTTTGATCAACCTCAGAAAAGCTAACAATGTATCAAACAATGTCACATCTAAAGTGCCGAGCTTAATTATCGTATAAGATCTTCAATTGAGTGGCAGTAGCTTAAATTGGATCAGTTTTGTGCTGAGGAGTGTTGAATAAAACAATCAACATGCAATAACTGTCAGAAGGTGATTCTAGTAAAGTGAGATTATTGAAATGAGTTCTTTTGTCAAGTGATGTAATTACTGTCATACCATCTTCACAGCAGATAAGGTAGTTGAGGGATCATCATTCTGCAAATAAATAGATGGAATGGGCAAATTAAATCCAATTTATTCCAGGACAAAAGATGATTAGTAGAGTCAAGTGCTTGGATCAACTTCAGAAAAACAGCCTAAGAATAAGTTGAAGTTTGAGTACAAAATGGAGTCTCCAATGCTAACAATGTCTCAATCAATGTCACGTCTAAATTGCTGAGATTAATTATCGTATAAGATATTTTATTGAGGGGAAGTAGCTTAAACTGGATCAGTTTTGTGCTGAGTGTTGAATAAAACAATCAACATGCAATAACCTTTAGAAGGTAATTCTAGTAAAGTGAGATTATTGAAATGAATTCTTTTGTTAAGCGATGAAATTACTGTCATATCATTTCTTGCTTAAAGGCAGTAATGCTAAGATTGGGAGTTATAACCGCCATGACTAGTCCAAGTCAGTTAAATGTCTGTACATTAAAAATGGGATTACTGCTGCATTCAGCCATTCTAAAATAATTTTTTTGTTCTTTTCTTATCTTCACTTTATCCGTATGCATATCCTCTGAAATCCAATAAATATCACATTAAATAGAAGTAAACCGTTACACTTAAAGAGGAACTTAAGTAATTTCCAAACTCTTAAAACCAAGGGAGGGAGTAAATTTGAGTGAATTCGAATGCCAGTAACACCTTGAAAAGCAGAAATAAGGATTTATTGATATCCAACCACTGTAAAGGCCACAAACTTCTAGTTTTCAATTCCTTCTACTACCTCAAAACATTGAATGTGCATCAAAAGCCAAAATAATCATCATTGAATTCCTACTGAAATGATACAAATTTGAATGAACAAGTAACGAAGACATTTTATTTACTGGAAATGCTGGATTCTTTTACTGTATATGGATATAATAATCAAGTACTTATATCCAGCTGATTTGGAACTTGGTGCAGGAGTTGAGGAAGGGGAGTCATCTTCTTGTTGCGACAGATATAGCTGCAAGAGGACTCGATTTGCCAGAAACAAGTCACATATACAATTTTGATTTACCCAAATCAGCCACTGATTACTTACACAGGGCTGGCAGGACTGGCCGTAAGCCATTTTCTAATGAAAAAAATTTGATAACAAACTTAATTACAACCAATGAACGATTTGTGCTAGAACGAATAGAAAATGAGTTGTCGTTCACATGTCAAGAGACCACTCTATAATAATTGTTCTATATATCAGAAGGCTATGTTCTTATTCAGAAAAACGAGAGATCAAGCGAGTCTTTTTGTATCAGATGGAAAGTTCTAATCCACAATTTTGTGCATATAATAAAGCTAACAGTCTCATTTGAAGATTGCTAAGTAGAGCTGCACATACTAGTTGTGTTAAATGAGAAAAAAGTTAAATCACTAGATCTTTAAGGAGATATTATTTCAAGTATCTAATCGATGCAATTGATTGCTGTTCAATTTTTTTTGCTTTGATGCACATCTTGCTCGTCTGGACCCATAGTGAGGTGTAAGAACTCTCACAGCATCTTGTAGATCTTACCACAGAGATAAAAATTCTCAAATAGCCTGAGCACAGAATTGTATGTTGTGAAAATGCACAATACGTATGACCTGTTGAGGGCAGTTACGTCGGTGAATATTTATCATTGGGAAATTTCACAGTTACATTGGTGAATAGAGTTATCATTGCAAAATGGAAATTTGTCTACCCAAGATCATTGTAATTGTTTTCGTAGTGTTTGGCAGTGAAGGCCTTTCTACCCGGACGGCATATTTCTTCGTTACTTGTTTTGGCGAGGCTTTTGTTTTCAACCCCTTAAACCAATGATAATTAAAGAAAACTATAATTTTGACCTCTCCATTGAATTGGAATGTGACAACTTAGGGTGGGGTCCCATGGATGGGGGGCTTGGGCATTGCTGAGATTTCTAGGAATATTTTAAATCAGGTGGTCTCATGAATTTTGTAGTGCAGTTTAAGCTAAAAACTTTAAGCTCCAAAATTTATGAAAGCTGATAGTTGGTGGGAATTTAAAATTTTCATATGATTGACAAGTGAAAGAAAAAAAGCTTAAGCTGGTGGGGCAATTTCTAGCCCCAATCCAAATGCATCCACTAAAATCTTCAAACTAGAAAGTAGGAGCTGCTATTATTTAGGGAAAGATTTTAATTAATCGTGTAGCATATTTGTTTCTTGCTTCATAGGACCCTCCTTCAAAATAAATGCTTCTTCGAAATAGATCCTAAGCCTCCCATAAGATTCCAACTTTTGAATATACTCTAAGTTAAAAATGAATGGTGTAAAACTTTATTATTTTAGATAATATAATTTATAATTCATTAGATACATAATTTAAAAACTAGTATATATATCTTAAATATGATCTATATATAAAATACGTTGATATATATCTTATTATTATTGAATTATATTTACATTATTATAATTTTATTATATTATTATTAGTCATTATTATATTATGCTAATTTTTTGAATAACTATTATTATTACATTATTAAAAATGTATTATTAAAATGATGGTTTTTTTTAAATGTTTTTATTTATTTTTGTTTTGTTTCTAAAATGTGTTTGTTTTTGTGTTTTGGATTAGTATTATATTATATTGTTATTACATTATTAATTAAAAATGTACTATTGTTAAAGCGTTTTTTTGTTCTTGTTTCTAAAATGTATTTGTTTTTGTGTGTGTGTGTGTGTGTTTTTGTGACAAATTGTGTTTGACCTCCTATAGGCATTTTGCTGCCATTGTAGGGTTATGCCTATAGACGTCATAACAAATTTGTATGATTTATAAAACAATTTATCTTAATTATATATAAAATTAAACATGTTACTTAAATTTTAAAAACTCTTATTTTAGTTATATGTAAAATTAAGTATGTTACTTTAATATAAATAACAACTAATCAAATATTAAAACATATATATTTTTCTAAATAAAATTTTTGGGTCAAATACGGGTGATCCCACAATAGTGGTTTACAATTTTTTGTCAAACTGGATATTGAAATTATTATTTTTAACTAAATATTTACATTTGGGCACCTATAGCGGTTAAACCGTGAGGAATTTGAAGATGATGCAAACTAGAGTCTCATCACATTTTGTCTGTAGATTCTAAAAATATATTTTAAATTTTTTTTGGAATTAGATTGCACTTTTTTTTCCATCTCCCACAAAAATTGGGTTTTTTTTTTCAAAAAATAACATTTTTAAAAATGGCTCATAGACAATATAACTTTTTTTTGTATGAAGGATAAAATTCTATTTTTTTTGAATTTAGATTTAACTACGATATCTAACACTTTCATTTGGTTTCATAGTTTTTTATTAAATATTTTTTCTTTAATCAAGTTTCGAAGTCAAACCAATTGCAATTCACACATGGATTGTATACAACATAACTTTTTCTGTATGTATCGATTTTTTTTTTTTTTTTAATGGATCAAAGACATCAATACCCAACAAGAACATATTTTTTAAAATTTTATTTTGATAATCTGCTATTTTTCCACATGTGCAAAACAAAGAGCTTGATTTTTGGTGAAAAACCTATGTTTAATAAAACTAAAAAAACACATACATAATAAAACCAAAACATATTAAAATTATATTCGTTGGATAACTCGTTCTGAGGACTATCTAATTCTAGTTGAGTTTGTGAAGATTCTTCCATTTTCATCCTCAACCCAAGCTTCGAAGTGCCAAAATTTAGGTTTTTTTTTGTGTCTCAGATAGAAGATGAGGAATAAAGGGGGTTCGTACGAACCTTCAAAGAGGTTCGCTCAAACCCCTTTCTTATGCATGTTTTTGTTTTTTCTAGCGCCCAAGATTCAAAGGGGTTCGATCGAACCCTTTATTGGTTTGGTCGAACTAGTAGGTTCGTACGAACCCCTAAAATCACTTTTTTTTCCCCTTGGGGTCATTTTTTGTGAGTTTTCCTTCCTCACTTGAATTGTAAACCACTATTGTGGCTTCACCCATACTTAGGGTTAGGGATCCTAGATCGTAAAATAAAATAAAATTATTCATCTCTTGTAAAAGAATTCGTTTGGACTCCAGTGAATAAAAACATATTATCATGTTACACAACCATCTCCTGAGCTTTTGGCCTTGTAAAAATATCATATTGACGATAACCATACAACGTAGCTTCATAACCAAACATTGTTGTATTTATATAAATTTGTCTAGTATTAGTCACTTTTCAAGTCAAATCCTTGTCGTTCTTTTTTTGATGAACCATTACCAAATCTTTGTTTCCCATGTTTGTTAACAACTTATTGGGCATGATGGGGCGGGGGGCCTAGCTCGATTGGCTAAAGCATCCTATTGCAGGTAAGAGGTCACGAGGTCTAGTCTCCCCGCAAACCCGTGGTACCGAGGGCATGTCATGCCAGTGCCACCGGTCACGAGAAAAAAGTTTATTAAGCGCATTGCAGTTTATAGGGGGACGAATACTCGATTGATTCCTGTAGTCTAAAAAAAAAACTTATTGGGCATGATGGAAGAAATTGTTCGAAAACGTAGAGGCTCACACAACTATTGACAGTTTCAAATGACCTCTCCATGTCTATTAGATGAGCATGAATGTGAACATAATTTTTATAATGTATTAAGTGATCTACATGGTCATGTGCTTGATGTAGAGACAAGTGTTGACCTAATAATAAATGTGAAACCATTAATGGGGTAACAATATTATCGATAGTATCTCTTCTTCCATATTGTTAAGTTTTGGATGAAATTGTGAATGTGAAACAATATTATCTCGAAGGATGCTTGGTGTAATGGCTCAGTCATATTGTAAGCACCTATAAGATGTTGAGTTCAAATCTTTCGATACAAAGAACAAAAAAAAAAGTTTTGGAAATTGAGTTTTGAGATTTTGACCAAAAAGAAATAAGCAGAGGAGAAAGTATGGAAACAATTATTCTCAATAGTATCTCTTCGTCCATTTTGTTAAGTTTTGGAAATGAGTGAGATTTTGACTACTTTGATGACTTCACTATTTAGTTTTTTAGATGTACGAAGGATTGTTGACTAAGGTAGAATATACTTTTATGCTTGACATGAGTAAACTTGTAATAATATTGAAAGAATAATGTCTATTGATTACACATGTTATATCATGTTCTTTTGTTGAGTTGAGTTAGTCAACAAATTGCATGTAAGGTTTCATTCAGTTTACTCTTGTGTAATAGATAATTTTCCCTCATAACATACAAAAGTTGGGGCTTTGTGTATTTGTGTTGTATGCGATTTATCATTATTCTTTGTTATTTATATTTTCTTGTTTCTTTTGGTATGTGAGTCAACATTATGAGATTCTAGTTGTGCTATTGCGAAATGTGGCTATTGAGAAATAATAAATCAATGATTGGTGGGGTTGGAGAAGCGATTAACAAAATCTTTTGAAGTTTGTGCAAAACTAACATTGAAAATAAGGTGCCCACTATTCTTAGTGTGAAAGACCAAATGAAAAAGGAGTGTTGCTGCAATTTGTTGAGATGCAACTATATTCTAATGGAATTTCAATATAATATCTCTCCTTTCATAAATCCCTTACAAAAGTGTCTTTTTAATATACCAAAAACAACCAACAATAGTGACAATTGGAAACAACCATAAGAGGGCAGCCAAATAATTGCCAAAAAATAGAGTAAGAGATGACCAAGAACAACCACAAAACAAACCATGTGGTCAGTGATAGGGGAAGGGAGAGTGCTCTACAACTCCGGAGAAGGCTAATGATCATCCTGCATTGAGGCTTTGGTGTGCTCTCTCCCTCAAATGCTCTTCTTGTGTTATTGGATTCCATTTATCGTGTCTTGGTTTGAGTGCTCTTGGTTGGTTTGGTGTTTGTGTTGTCTTCATGATTTTTGAATTTGATTTCCCGCTCTGCAAGTTTAAAATTTTTCCCTTCGAAGGTTTAGCATTTATTACAGCCTTGTAGTAGATGCCTAGTCATGTGCGAGGTTTTATGGAGGATGGTGACAAGGCACCAGGTGAGCCCCTTGATGACCTAGAAGGGGCAAATGATAATAAAAACAACATTAATGATAGTGAACGATCTTTCAAAGACATTGTTGTGGAGGTTGGTGATGAAAGCATTTTGGTGTCTGCAAAGTTATAAATAGTGGTGGATGGCGAGCTCTAGGGAGATAGACCGACAGGAGGAGGTGAAGGTAAGTGCCCTCCAAACAGTCGTAGGAAGATGTCATTCCAAATTTTGCTATGGTAGTTGCCATGTGTAGGAAAGAAAAGCTATTGAAAAATGTGGCTATTTTTCTTGCTGCTCTTGATTGTAATAAAATCCTTGTTAGAAAATTTATGGATGAATGATTTAATAATGTTTAGAATAAAAAATTAGGGTTTGAAATCTCATTTTGTAGAATGATTCAAAGAGGGTTGTTTCTTGTATTCACTCTACGCAGGAAAATCTATCTCGAAGGAATTTTGAAATATAGGCAATTCAATGTTTTGACCCATTGCTTGGTCTCTTGAGGTTTTGAATGATGAGGTGTTGGTCCTCTCCAACCCTAGATGGGTTACTGTAAAAAATATTCCTCCCCATTGTGGGCATTTTTGCTACAGTTGCTTTCACTACTAGGAAAAGTAATGAGGGTGAAAGAAACTAAGGCCACCCTCTTGCATATGGATGCAAGATTACTAGTTTCCTTGTCCTCAGGGATGGATATTCCCGAGGATATAGAAATTGATAATGGGGGAAAAATGTTGTCTTGCAAAATTGAGATCTTATGAGGTCTAAATGCTTGTTTCCTGTCTAAGAAGGAAGGCCATGTGAGAAGAAACTTCCCTCTTTTTAAGGGTAAGTCAAGGGACCCTAGATTTAACCTAAAATTTATCAATCCAAAGCTTAGAGATATTGCAAAAGGGAGGGTGAAGGATGAGAAAGCCAATGATGCAAAAATAGTTTGTTCCAAATTAATAGAATATGATGCTAATGCAAAAATGAATGATGCAAACCATAGTGAAAATAATCTAGACTCCATTAACAAGAAATACACAAATGCTAACCAAGTGGAAGATTCAACAAAGGTTATTCTAATAACCCTAGTAATGAAACCAAAGATGCAAAATCTAGTGTTATAAAAGATAGAAATGAGAACCAAACCATCAAGGTAGTATCCATTGAAGTGGGAATTACTAATTCACCCCATGGATAGCACCCCTCAAGGGGATCACAATCCAAATTGGCTAGTTGTGCCCAACAATAACCCTAGGCACAAGAAAAATTCCCAAGAGCTAGTCTTAGACAAGATTAAACAAAGGATTGCTCAAACTAATATTAATAATAAGAGTAATTGGAAAAAAAAATGAGAAGCTCTCAAGGGATATAGAACCCCATTTTTAATATGGAGGCTCAAAATAATGGTGATGTTGGAAATGAGGTGAATGATCTAATAAAGGATGTTGAAAAAACACTAATAACATGACCAAAAATGTAAATTCTAAGGTTACGAACATTATACAAGAATATGAGGCCATAAATACATAAGTTAAAGAGTTGAAGGCTACATATGATTTTCCAAACTTTAGCAATCTTAATTTGGAGCATAATAAAATGAACAACCTACTATGCTATCATTGCCTAATTCTAATCTTGGACAAAAGGAAGATGCCCAAGTATTAGCCTTAGACAAGAGTGAGCAAAGGGGTGCTAATTTTAATGAAAAAAAGGAGTGGTTCGATAAAGAGGAAGATGCAAAGCATAGTGATTTTAACAATTCCAATATGTCTCCCTTCCCTAATTTTAATCTCGGACAAAAGGAAATTGCCTAGGTGTTAGTCTTATACAAGCTCAATAAGAGGTTTTCTAATAAAGTTGAAAATAATATGTGGAAAAAAAGGAGGATCCAGGACGGGTTATAGGGTATTTGACTAATGAGGAGACCGCAAAAGGGAATATACATCCTAAATTAGATGCCTATCCCATATCTAGTGAAAATAATTTTCCAAGTAAAGAGGGAACCCTCTAGTTGTTAAATGGATGTGTAAAAATAGAAAAGACAGAGAAAAAAGAGTAATTAGGAGGAATAGCCTTGCTCACTGAGAAAATATAAAGAAGATAGACTTCCTAAATGCTTTGATAGATTTAGGAATCCTAAGGATGATTTTCAAATGATAATTAAGGATGATCTTTAACAACACCAGTTAGAATGTTAGGAGACTTGAATCCCTTGCTAGGAAATACTTTGTTAGGAGATACCTAAATCTTGACAAATACAAAGATGTCTTGTTACAAGAGGTAAAGGTTGTTAATTTTACTTTGGAAACTAACCTCATTCATATGCAAAGAGTCTACTCAATCTTTTACAGAGCATGAAAAAGGTAAGGGGGGCTCTGCCACCTTGTTATCTAATAAGTGGTCTCAATTTGTGAATGATTATGGAGCCTCTCCATGCAATAGGACAATATGAATTATTATTGAAAAGGAGATAAAGAGATTTGGTTTTCATTCAATCTATGCTCCCAATGAGTATAGTGATATAATTGAGCTATGGAAATGGATGTATAATCTTCAAGATATCCCATGGATTGTGGGGGGCTTCAATATGATTAAGAATAGTGGAGATAAAACTGGTGGTATAGAAATGGAGTGGAAAGGAAATGAGAAATATTTTTGGTACAAAATGAAGAATAAACTCAATCTATTTGATCCTCTTGAAGGTTTGAAAAAGGAAAATAAAAATATTTGGGTCATATGGTGTAACTCAGTAAAAGGGAATAAGAGAATATATTGCAAGCCATATAGGTTCTATGCTAACAAGAACTTTTTTAGTTTTGATCAAACTGATGGTGGTAGTAGGGTAAGAGTTTATCCCTTCTCTCTGTTCGATCATCATCTTATCATTGTTAAGATCATAATAGCTAAAAAGAGATCTAAAGGTTGTAGAAAAGATGATAAATTCCTTCTAAACACCACCTTGCTAAAAGATGAGGATTGTAATGAAGCTATTTTTAGTCTTAGAGAAATTAATAGATGGATGTTAAAAGACAAGTCAACCATTGATAAATGGAATAATAACGTTAAAGCATGGACAATTATCTATCAGACTACAAGTGAAAAAAGATCCTTGGACAATAGGAAGATTGAAAATGATCTTAAGATAAATTACTCAAGCTGAAATCTGAACTCTAAAGTGACCCAAAGAATATAAAACTAAATGAGAAACTAATCCTCATTGAGGATTCCACAAGCTACTAAAACCCAAGGTTTAAGAATAAGAGAAAAAATGAACTGGTTAAGTAATGGGGACAAAGGATCTAATTTTTTCTTTAGATTTATTGAAGAAAAAAGTGTGAAAGAAAAAGTTGAAAATGTAGGGCCGAGAACAATCTCTTAAGTGACCTGAAAGATGTGAAACTTCAATTCTGTTGCTTTTACAAAGATTTAGATTTACTTCTGAAGGGGATAACACACATGGTCACAATGCTAGAAGCTTATGCAAAACTTTAATAACTAAAAATATCTCTAAAGAAAGAGTAGAAATGTTGGGTAGAGAGGTTTCTAAAGAGGAAATTGCAAAGGCCATTCAACAGAGGATACAATCTTGTATTTCAAGATGATGGTTGGGAAATCAGAAAAAGAAGATTTGGAACTTTGGTTGTTGTAGGGACAAGGACAAAAGGTAATGTTTATACACTAAAAGGTAGTGGTGCTAAATGATTTATGTCTCAAGGGAATGTGCAACATCATGGGGCTCCAAAAAGTGGCAATGAGGAAAAAAACACGTTTTTACTTCATGAAAACCGTGAAAAAAAAATGTTGACTTTTTGTATAGGTCAGGTACAATATCCGTTTTGGTTTGGTAATACCAAACCGAAATAGATATCCATTATATCCATTTCCAAAAATTAATTTTCATCAATTTATGCAAACAAAATGGATGAAACAAAACCGATATCTGTTGTTTTAAAACAAATATTCATTTTGAAAAGCTTAAAAAACACACTTCAGTAAAATGGGCATAACTTTTGTGTTATAGATCAAAATTTTGACTTCTTACAGGCGTTGGAAAGGTGATTTAGAGCTCTATGCAATGGATAAGATTATTTTGATAGATTGAGCACAAAAAAATAATTATAATCATTTTAAGTTCCTCTTTAAGTTTAAAAAAATTAAATGCTCATAATTCTTGCATACAAAGCCTTTTTTCATGATTTTTTTGGCAATAATTATCCTAAATGACTTGAAACATTAAAGAAGTAATAAATAATGAAAAATAATAGTTTTTTACTAAGGAGAGTAAAAATTTGCATAAATCATCATAGAAGGCCTCTTTGTTGTCTTTCATCCTATGTGCACCTTTACCCAAGTTGAGCTAGGAGAACATATATATCTCTCTGGCCCTCTATCTATTTAACTATTTCTCCCTCTCTCCCCCTGTCCTTCATTTACCCTCTCTACCTATCTCTCCACTTTTCCCTTACTCTACCTTTATCTATATCTCTCCTCTCTAGGTAAACCCACAAAACTGGTTTACAATTCCAGTGAGGAAGGAAAATTACAAAAAATGCCCCCATGCAAAAAAAAATGGTTTTTGGGGGTTCAAATGAACATTTGATTTGAGCGAACCTAGAACCCCCCTTCGAGTGGACTCATTAAATGTTGGGTCCCACATTTCTTAGGAAAAAAAGCAAAGGAAAGGGTTGTGGAAAGGGGGTTCGAGCAAACTCTGATTCAAGAAAACCTCCAAGGGGAGTTCGCTCGAACCCCCCTTTTGCCCCCTTCTCCCCCTCTGGCACCAAAAAACTCCAGAATTTTTCTCTTCGAAGCTCAAGTTGATGATGAAAATGGAGGAGTATTCACAGACCCAATTGGATGATGGTAGTCCTCAGAACGAGCTATCCAATGAATATAATTTTAATATGTTTTGGTTTTATTATATATATATTTTTTAGTTTGATTAAACATAGGTTTTTCATCAAAAATCAACCTCTTCGTTCTGCACGTGGAATAATAATGGATTATCATTCTTTTTTTGAAAAATATTAGTGCACTAGATATTGATGTCCTTGATCCAACAAAAAAAAAATGAATTTTGATACATACAAAAAAAGTTATGTTGTATACGATCGGCCTATGTCTGAATTGTAATTGGTTTGACCTCAAAACTTGATTAAAAAAAAAAAATCAATAAAAAATTATGAAACCAATTGGAAGCACGATATATCGTAGTTACAAATCTAAATTCGATTTTTTAATATTTTTTATCGTTCATGGGAAAAAAGTTATGTTGTATACAGTGAGCATCACTCCTTAAAAATGGTGTTTACTAAAAAAAACTAGTTTTCGAAAGAGATGGAAAAAGACGTGCAATATGAATCCAAATTTTTTGAAAAAAATATATTTAGAATCTACAAACAAAATGTCACAAATCACTAGTTTACATCATCTTCAAATTCCTCACAGTTTAGTCGCAATAGGTGCCTGAAAGTGAAGATTTAGTTAGAAAAAATCAGTTTAGTGTCCAGTTTGGCCAAAAATCGTAAACCAGTAATGTGGGATCACCCCTCTCTCTCTCCCTCTCTACCTAGCCCTCTCCCTTTCTCTTCCCCTCTATCTTTCACAGGTCATATATATCTCTACATATCTCTCCCTCTTTCTATCTATATCTCTCCCTATCTCCCTCTGTTTTTATCACCCCATATTTCTATATCTTGCTACTTCTCTCTCTCTCTCTCTATGTCTCTCGCTCCCTCTCCTCCTCCCTCTCCCTCCCTCTATCTATTTATATAATCTACATTTTCATTAAGTTATCTCCATATCTCTCTCTCACTCATATATACACACACCCTATTTATGCCTCCCTATATCTATCTCTTTGTCTATGGCCCTCTCTCCCTATCTCTCTCCCTATCTCTATTACTTGTCTCTATCACCTCCTTTCTCTCTCTCTTTCTCCCTCTATCTATATCTCTCTATCTCTCTCTTTTTATCTATCTATATCTCATTTTCTCTACCTCTCTCTCTTATTCATTCTCTCTCTCTCCCTATCCCTTTCTATCCATATATTTCTATACCTCTATCTCCCTATCTCTCTATATCTCTATCATTATCTCTCCCTCTTTCCCTCTCCCACTATATATTGATATATCTCAGCCCCTCTTCTTCTCTATCTACCTCTCAACCTATCTCTCTCCTTTTCTCTACCTCTACCTCTCTATCTACACCCTCTCTATATATTTCCCACTCTCCCTCCCTCTATCTCCCCCCTCTCTCTCTATATCTCTACCTCTTTATCTCTCTCCTTTTCTCTACCTCTATCTCTCCATCTAGGGTACTTGGAGAGATAGGTAGGGAGTGGGAGAGACTTAAGAGGGAGAGAGGGAGTGGGAGAGAGGGAGAGACCTGTGAGAGACCTGAGAGAGACCTAAGAGGGATAAAGTCTTTAGAGGGAGAGAGAGGGAGGGAGAGAGACTTGAGAGGGAGAGGGAGAGAGAGAGAGAGGGAGAGAGGGAGGGAGAGAGGAAGAGAGAGAGACTTAGAGGGAGATAAGGGGAGAGAGGAAGAGAGAGAGACTTGAGAGGGAGATAAGGGGAGAGAGGGAGATAGAGGGTTAGAGAGAGAGAGTTATCTAGTCAGGGTGGGAAGGAAACACTTGAGAGAGAGACCTGAGAGGGAGGTGGAAAGTGAGAGAGGCTATGAGAGAGAGGGAGAGAGGGAGATGGAGAGGGAGAGTGAGTGGGAGGGACCAGAGAGAGAGAGGGGGGAGAGAGATACTTGAGATGGAGAGAAAGAGAGAGAGATAGAGGGAGGGAGAGAGAGAACGAAGAGGAGATGGAGAGTGTGTGCAATGTGTGTGTGTGTGAGAGAGAGAGAGAGAGAGAGAGAGAGAGAGAGAGAGAGAGAGAGGGAGAGAGGGAGAGAGAGACCTGAGAGGTATATAGAGAGAGACGAGAGAGAGAGAGAGTGGGAGTGGGAGAGATGAGAGAGAGAGAGACCAAAGAGGGAGAGAGAGTGGCAGAGACATGAGAGAGAGATAAAGGGAGGGAGAGGGAGAGAGACTTAGAGAGGTAGAGAGGGATGGAGAGAGGAGAGAGTGGGAGAGAGAGACCTGAGAGGGAGATAGAGAGTGTGCGTGTGTGTGTGTGTGAGAGAGAGAGAGAGAGAGAGAGAGAGAGAGAGAGAGAGAGAGAAGAGGGAGAGAGACTTTAGAGGGAGGAAGGGAGAGGTAGAGGGGGAGAGGGAGATGGAGAGAGAGGGAGAGGGAGTTAGAGGTACCAGAGAAAGAGAGTTGAGAGGGCAAGAGGGCGAGAGAGGGAGGGAGAGAGAGGTAGAGGGAGATAGAGAGAGAGACTTGAGAGGGAGATAGAGAGAGGGAGAGGGAGAGCGACTTAAGATGGAGAGAGTGGGAGAGAGAGACACCTGAGAGAGATGGAGTGTGTGTGTGAGAGAGAGAGACTTGAGAGAGAGATCTAAGAGGGAGAGAGACTTCAAAGGGAGGGAGAGAGAGGGAGAGAGGGAGCAGGAGGAACATGAGAGAGAGAGAGTTTGGGAGAGATAGAGACTTGAGAGGGCAAGAGGGAGAGGGAGGGAGGGAGAGACTTGGGAGGGAGAGAGGGAGATAGAGGGAGCTGATGGACCTTCAAAATTTTGACATCTTTTGGTGAGTTCCTTGCATTTTTTAATAATCTTTCACCTTGATGTTCATGGTTTGCCTTAGGGTTTTTGGGTCTAATACCTTGGCTTCACATTTTTAAATTTTATTGGCCCCAAAACCCTTGCATTATGTTTCTTCATTGACCTTCTCACCAGATTTCTGATTGTTTTAGTAATGAATTATGTCATTTGGCCCATTGTCATTACCAACCCCTTCACCTAAGCCCGCCGGTCATCGGATTTTTTATCAAATGTTAATATTTCATTGGTCGGCTTGGAATATTTCATTTTCTTTTTTAAAAGACTTATGTCCTAAGTATTTATTTCTTGTTGAAGGGTCACTTCCCATTGCCTAGCTCATGGCCCCTTTCTTTTTAAAAAACAAGCAATACACACATGTGCATAAAGTTTGAGCAATCAGATCTAATCTTGGCCCTTGTGCGCACACCACACAGTATTTAATAATTATATTTTGGCTAGGCCGCGCGGTGTGCAGGATTGCGCCACACGTCCCCAGCTCAAGTGGCACCCAATATCCACTATCAACAAGGTCTTAGCTGGAGGTAAATCGATGGATCCAAACGTATTGTCCGATCAAATCTGGGCTGTAGAGCACGTGCCACGTAGGTTATTAAATAATGGCACCTAACGCTGTGTGGGGTCTGCGCGATGGTGCCATGCGGATTCGGCTGGCAGCGTATGAAAACTGGATGGGACCCTCAGGTGATGGATGTGTTGCTTGACTGGGAATGATACCATTGGTCGATGGACTAGCCATGCAACAACATGGAATTTTCAAATATCTTTGACTTGATTTGAGTCGCTCGAAGTGCCATCTCGGTGATTGATCGATGGATCATATTCAAAATACAGAATTGGCCATGTGATGGCCGTTTGGCCGTTGCAAATAGTGAGCATTAATGGCATATGCTCTTTAGAGGATATCAACCTGATCTCCATGCGTGTGCAGAACCACTTCTTGGCAATTATGATGAGTGGTACGCCAATTTCCATGTACCTAGGAATTAACGGTGATGAAATAGACGCCAACGAATAATCACTCATTTGCTTGTGCTCTTTGGGAGCATTGATGGTCGACATCATCAATCGGCTCATAAATATGGATGACGACTCATCTTTTTTATCATAGCGATTGGGAGTCTAAATTTTTTGTGGTTAACAATTGCTCTTGTGAGGTATTTGTTTATCAGTGCAAGATGAGTCGGTCGAGCACATCTCCATCAACTATGCGTAGGTCAGCTAGAGTTAATGTTTGAAAATATGGTGACGACTTTCCATCACATGAACATGTTAGTCTTCAAGGTTATTTCAGCCCAAAGATGAAATGCACGAAGCTTGCCCCAAGAGTTACTAGGTGTAGCTCTCAGCTGAAAAGCCTGGCTACAATTACAAAAGAGTCGGTACGTGGCCAGGAGAAAGGGTTTGCAAGGTTCGAATGAAGATCGAGGGACAGAGTAAGGTATGGTCGAGGTTCTTTGGGCAGGAAGAATTTGGCCATTGACATCTCTAATAGCTCTGGTGATAGCGACACAGAGGCCGACTTCGACTCTGACTACAAAAAAATCTTGGCATTGGTCCTGAATGAGATGGCGGGAGTGAATGAAGAGGTCCTTGCGGTTTCTCCAATTTCCATGGTGGCACCATGTGTTGCTACTAGTTCTGGTGCTAATAAGCATGCTGATGATGAGGAAGGAGCGGTGGTTTTGTCTCCTACAATGGCAAAGACACGAAGCAGGCACAAGTACCGTGGCCCTGCTATTGGTTCAGTGTGATGGTTATGGTTCCCTATTTTTGTCATGATGTGCATTGGGTCTCCTTTTGGTTCAACGTGAATATGAACGACGAGCCTTAACGACATTTTGAAATGGGTGGGGTAACATCGATTGATTGTTACAAATTTTGATTCCCCTGCGTGGTACATGATTGCATCTAATCATCTGAGATTTTGAAATATGAATGAAATTTTGTTTCAAAATGATATTATGTTGAAATGTGACAGTAATGAGCTCGATGCTTGTTGCTCTCTTGTGTTATAAAAGAGATTTCAAGGCTCATTACAGAGGTCAGATTTTTGAATCTAGTAAGGTCTAGGTAGGGTATAGTGAATGCACATAATGCATAATTCTTGATGAATCTACCACAAATCTTTCTAAGTAGGTTTTGTGTATAAAATAATCTTAAATGGTTCTATACAATTACTGATATCGAAATAAATAAATAAAAACTAAAGTATGCGTTCTCTGTGTGTTGTTATGACAGACTATAAATGGAAGTATCAAGTGTAGTTCCATTTATCTTTCAATGGTTCATTTGAATGTATGATTCTATTTCTTGCTTCAACTCAATGATTTAATCAAATGCTTGAGAAAGAGTTGTAGGTATGTGATAATGTACTAAGGATTTGATAAGTAGTGATACTTTAAGTACCGTGAAATTTTATGATGTACTGCATTGTGAAAACTTTCACTCATATCAGGATAGAATATTGTGTATGACTGAATATTTCATGCTTGAATCCTGCCCAATATGATGAGGCACTGGCTTATTCATTTAGATTTCTTATAGTTTAATGAAATCAGAAAATAACCATCTATGTATTCGAGGTTTGAACACTATTTAATTTATAATATTTATCCAAGCTGAGATGTGAATCTTGTAAATACTTAAATGTTCTTAGCAATTTGGAGGTCATTTGTTTGAAGGTCATCCAAACCCTTGATGAGTAATTTTTGAGTTGCATTTAGTAGGGATAAATCTGTGTGGAAGTGTTCTTGAGGTTTTGAATATCATATGAACACAATAAGGGATACCCTCCTTGGTTTCATAGAGCCTAAAGAGTAGGAGTAAAGGCTTTAGAATCTTTACTCGTTGTGTTGGCCTTCTAGCCTAGAAATATCTCAGCAATAAGTCATGACATCCCTTTAGAGAATTCTGGTGTCTAGCAGGAAAAAAAACCAACAAAAATGGTGACACCACTGGGGAGAACTTCTGAGAAATTAAAGAAAAATGGAATCTCAGGCGCAAATGGTAGTATTACAGAGTCCGACATTTGGTGGGTCTGAATATTTTGTTCAAATATTGAAGGTTTGAGAACCTGGAAAGGTTTTGGTTGCAGTAAGACTTAAGAATTTATAAATGACTCCGTTGAGGGAGGCAACCCAGAACAAAATCTACTTATAAAGAAACTTCATGTTTCTTTGAAATCCAGTCCTTTGTAAAGGAGGTGGAAACTCTATCTACAAGAACTATTTGAAGAAGTAAAGAAAATTCCCAGAGCTACAAATTTTGCTGCTAGGATGAGAAGTTGACAACTGTTGCAAATTTCCACGTACTCCTATAAATTTAAAGAAATCATTATTATGTTTGAGATCAATTTCTGAAATATGTAAAGACTTGAGATGATAAATGGTTCCCTATGGATGAAATTGCATCAAGAAAGGGAATGGTATTAGTTATTTTCATACTTCTGATGGTGTAATATGTAATATCAGTAATGATATGAAAAGTATGTGAATTTTACCCTTGAATGTTTTTTCCTTGTGAAATATCAAGTAGAAGTATGTAGGGAAAACAGTTCTTATCATGCCCTCCAAGGGATTTTGTTATTGAAAGGTATATTCCATTGAATTTTAGAGGTATTAAAGGTTTTCCAAATCTGATTCCTAAAACTGGTAGGAAATATTTGCCCAAGTTCACAGGGCAGAGTTCTGAATCAGTTTTTAGGCATTCGCTTACATTTATGGATTTGATGGGAGATTATGAGGTAAATCATGAAGATGTTGACATGAATTTTTTTGTTCAATCTCTGAAGGATGATGCTAGAGATTGGTTCTCATATTTACTAGCATGTTCTGTAGTTTCATGGAATCAATTTAAGGATGCTTTTGCAAAATAGTTTGGTGAAAGGATAAATCCAGGTATGGTAAGGAAAAGTTTTATGGAAATCTATAGAAATGAAGATGAATTCATCCTTGCTTTCAATCTTAGGTTTACGAAGGCAATAAGGGATATCCTATAAAGCATAAGACCAAATGATGCAGAGTGTCTAATTGTATATTTAGGCACTTTGGACAAGAAGATGGGCTACCTATTGAGAGATAAAGAGCCTACAACACTATGCCAAGCATATAAGAATGCTATGAATATTGAGAACAACCTCAAGTATTCAATGATGAAGGGATCTCTAGCTACTAATGCTGACCATTCTAACACAACTTGTGCAACTATGATTGATGAAGCAACCATTAAATAATCATGCCAAGAAGATATAGCTCCTTCTATTCCAACTAATCAATTACCACAGTGTGTTGATCTTAGTGAGCTCCAGGAGAGGGACCCTCAAGTGTTAAGGAGCGCTAATCATGTTTCTCATGCTAGAAGATTATGTTATATAAGGAGAGGTCAAGATGAGTCACCCCATGACCTATTCCATAGGTTTATGGATGTGTTGTTGGAGATACCAGAGAGTGTCAAGCCTAAAGTGTCAATGTGTATCGACTTGTTTTGTGAAATATACCAATCAGGAACAAGTATGTTGCCAAATGAATTAAAGCCTAGAAGTTTAGGCCAAATGGCTGACTGGATACAATTGGTAGAAGGAATTGTGAGCAACCATGCACAACATCAAATTCTCTTAAGAAATAGTGATCTTAATCCTGCGAGGGAGAGGAAACAAGTAGTACAAACTGGTGGAGAAAATGAGTTGGAATGAGATGATTGCAACCAATTCACTAATGTTATATGGACAAATTATCATTATAGTGATAGGGATGATGATCCCTATTTTGGTGAAGGGTGTGATGTGTCTAAATCGAGCTCTTGGGAGGTAATAGAGGATGGAGAACTAGATGAGGTTTGAATGGTTGCACCATCAAATAATTTGACCAATAGCTATAATTTTAGTGTTGATGGTGATCAATATTTTTCTAATGATCAAGATATCAACTGTATATATTATGATATCTAGTCTGAGGGATCTGAATGTAGCCTCACTATTGATGAATTCCCATGATGTAGTGGTTATGATGATACAAAGTCATGTCTCTTTTTTAATGACTATGAGTACCCCTACCAAATAAAGGGAGACCTTCTTTCAAAGGTTTGCGAGAATTCTATGGGTGATGATAAGTTACAAAGGCTACATTCTCATATAAAAAGGACAAAGGTTTCTTGGAAAAAAATGAGTATAATAGAAAACCCTCTCTTTGATGAACATTCATCTATGTCAATTGATAAAGATGAATCCCCTGGTTGGTGCAAGGATAATCCACTTTTTGAGGATTCTGATGACACTTTGGATGTATGGTCAGGATATGGTTGTGAGTAGTGCACTAGCAAGTTTATTGATGAGAATGCTTATGAAACTTTCACATTTCGTACTACTATGGAAGATGAATTTGAAGACCAAGAGGAAATTAGAGTCCTTGACTTTTTCTCCCATAAACATAATTTGTTTGGTGACAATCAATTGCAAAAGGGGAAAAAAATTGAATATAATAATGATGAAGGATGTGAGGACATTGGTGTCACTTTTCAGGGTGTAAATGTTGAATCAAAAGGTAAATGCTTCATGAGTGATGTGTGCACTAATAAAGAAAGATTTGCAACAATTAGTGCTAGAACTATGTGTTTTCATGTACAAAAAGATTCTGTATTAGTTGTGGGGTTCATCTTTGATGAATGGCAATTTGCCTCACATGTTGAGCAGCTAAAAAGTGTTGGGTATGATGACAACCAACATAAATTTGTGGTTGAATTTTTTGCTGATACTCCTCACCTTTTGGGCATTATTATGAATTTGTTTCCATTCAACAAGAATGGCATTCATGTAGGGCAGGGCGAAGAAGTGCTTGAAACTGTGTCTCTCTTATTTAATGTTTCAGAAGACTGTGGTCTTTTTTTGATGCATAGTATCCTTGAAGGTTTTAAATTTAATATGCATAGTAAGTGTGATCAAGTGGAATATGGATGTTTCCTTTTTCCACTTCAGCTTGACAAGCTTGAGATTGGTAAACAGGATAGTGCTGAGACATGGGGGATTATTGGTATCCATCGTACTAATATAGATTGTTTGGGGTTGCTTGCTATGAGTGTTCATCCAATGCATGTGAGTATAAAGATGGCTCTAGATAGAAGAAAGGTTTGGTTCCAAAGCTTGGAAACCCTTGATGCATCGAGTTTACAAATTGACGCTAGTGGAATTGGATGACTGTCCCTAGCAGAGGGGACCTTGTACAGTTGTGTAAATTTTTGTATACAGGTGTGGTTTGTTCATTTTCTATTGTGTCTGCTTGTCTTTTCTAGACAAGTTCCTAGTTTTGTCTTGCTGTTTTGGTCTGCTTCTACCTGAGATCTGGATTCTTGCCATACCCACCAAGGGTATGCATCCCTGAGCTGCAGCCACAGATGGACCTTCAAAATTTTGACATCTTTTGGTGGGTTCCTTGACATTTTTCATAATCTTTCACCTTTATGTTCATGATTTGCCTTAGGGTTTTTGGGTCTAATACCCTGGCTTCACATTTTTTAAATTTTATTGGGCCCCAAAACCCTTGCATTATGTTTTTTCGTTGACCCTCTCACTAGGTTACCAGTTGTTTTAGTAATGACATGTCATTTGGCCCATTTTCATTACTAGCCCCTTTGCCTAAGCCCGTCAATCGTCAAGTTTTTTTTATTAAATTTTAATATTTCATTGGTCAGCCTGAAATATTTCATCTTTTAAAAAAAGACTTATGTCCTAAGTCTTTATTTCTTGTTGAAGGGCCGCTGCTCATTGCCTAGCTCATGGTCCCTTTCTTTTTAAAAAACAAGAAATACGAGAATGTGCGTAAATTTCGAGCCATCGGATCTAATCCTAGTCCTTGCGTGCACGTCATACAATATTTAAAAGTTTAATTTTTGGCTAGGTCGTGCGATGTGCATGATTGTACCACATGTCCCCAGCTCAAGTGGGACCCAATCTCCACTATCGACAGGGTCTTAGATGGAGGTAAATTGACAGCTCCAAATGTATTGTCCGATCAAATCTAGGCCGTAGAGCGCTTGTTGCATAGGTTATTAAATAATAACAGCTAACACCATGCTCGGTCTGCACAATGGCGCCATGTGGATTTGGCTGGCGATGTATGAAAGTTGGATGGGGCCCTTGGGTGATGGATGTGTTGTCTAACTGGGAATGACACCATTGGTCAATGGACTGGCCATGTGACAACATGGAATTTTCAAATATCTTTGAGTCAATTTGAGTCGTTCGAAGTGCCATCTCGATGATTGATCGATGGCTCATATTGAAAATACAGAATTGGCCATGTGATGTCCGTTTGGACGCTACAAATAGTGAGCATTAATGACATATGATCTTCAGAGGATATCAACCTGATCTCCATGCGTGTGAAGAATAACTTCTTGGCAATTATGATGAGTGGTATGTCGATTTTGATGTACTTGGGAATTAACGGTGATGAAACAAACACCAGTGAATAATCACTCGTTTGCTCGTTCTCTTTGGGAGCATTGATGGTCAACATCATCAATTGACTCATAAATATGGATGACAACTCATCTTTTCGGTCATAGAAATTGGGAGTTTGAATTTTTTGTGGTAAGCAATTGCTCTTGTGAGGTTTCTATTTATCAGTGCAAGATGAGTCGGTTGAGCACATCTCCATCAATTGTGTGTAGGTTAGCTAGAGGTAATGTTCGAAAATCTAGTGACGACTTGCCATCACATGAGCAGGTTAGTCTTCAAGGCTCTCTTAGCCTGAAGATGACATGCACGAAGCCTGCCCCAAGAGTTACTAGGTGTAGCTCTCGGCTGAAAATCCTGGCTACAATTACAAAAGAGTCGACGTGTGGCCATGAGAAAGGGTCTGCAAGGTTCAAAAAAAGATCAAGGGCCAAAGTAAGGTATGTTCGAGGTTCTTTGGGCAGGTAGAATTCAACCATTGGCATCTCTGATAGCTCTGGTGATAGCGACACAGAGACCGACTTCGACTCCGAATACGATAAATTCTTGGTGGCGGTGACCGAGATGGCTAGAGTGAATGAAGAGGTCCTCACGGTTTCTCCAATTTTCGCAGTGGCACCATGTGCTGATACTAGTTCTGGTGCTAATAAGCATGCTGATGATGAGGAAGGAGCGGTGGTCTTTCCTCCTACAGTCGCAAAGACACGAAGCAGGTGCAAGTACCGTTGCCCTGGTGTGGGTTCGGTGTGATGGTGATGGTTCCCTATTTTTTTCACGATGTGCGTTGGGTCTCCTTTTGGTTCAACACGAATATGAACAACGAGCCTTAACAAAATTTTGAAATGGTTAGGGTAACACCGACTGGTTGTTACAAATTTTGATTCCCCTATGCGGCACATGATTGCATCTAACCATTTGGGATTTTGAAATATGAATGAAATTTTGTTTCGAAATGAAATTATGTTGAAATGTGACTGTAATGAGCCCGACGCTTGTTTCTCTCTTGTGTTACAAAAGAGATTTCAAGGCTCATTACAGAGGTCGGAATTTTAAATCCAGTAAGTCTAGGTAGGGTATAGTGAATGCACAAAATGCAAAATTCTTGATGAATCTGCCACAAATAGTCCTGAGTAGGTTTTATGTATAAAATACTCTTAAATGGTTCTATACAATTACTGATATCGAAACAAATATTAAAATAAATAAAGAATGTGCTCTCCTGTGTGTTGTTATGATAGAGTATAAATGGAAGTATCAAGTGTAGTTTCGTTTATCTTTCAATGGTTCATTTGAATGTATGATTTTATTTCTTGCTTCAACTCAATGATTTAATCAAATGCTTGAGAAAGAGTTGTAGGTCTATGATAATGTACTAAGGATTTGATAAGTAGTGATACTTTAAGTATTGTGAAATTTTATGATGTAATGCATTGTGAAAACCGTTCACTCATATTAGGATAGAATATTGTGTATGACTAAATATTTCATGCTTGACTCCTGCCCAATATGATGAGGCACTGGCTTATTCATTTAGAATTCTTATAGTTTAATGAAATCAAAAATACCCATCTATGGATTCAAGGTTGGAACACTACTTAATTCATGTTTTATCCAAGCTGAGATGTGAATCTTGTAAATACTAAATTTTCCTAGCAGTTTGGAGGTCATTTGTTTGAAGGTCAGCCAAACCCTTGATGAGTAATTTCTGAGTTGCATTTAGTAGGGATAAAACTGTGTGGAAGTGTTCTTGAGGTTTTGAATATCATATGAACACAATAAGGGACACCCTCCTTGGTTTCACAGAGCCTTAAGAGTAGGAGTAAAGACTTTAGAATCTTTACTCATTGTGTTGGCCTTCTAGCCTAGGAATATCTCAGTAATAAGGCATGACATCCCTTTAGAGAATTCCGAGGTCTAGTAGGAAAAAACACCAATAGGAGGGAAAGGGAGAGAGACTTGAGATGGAGAGAGAGTGTGGGGGAAAGAGATACCTGAGAGGGAGATGGAGTGTGAGAGAGAGAGAGAGAGAGAGGGAGGGAGAGAGATAGAGGAGAAGGAGAGAGACTTGAGATGGAGAGAGAGTGGGAGAGATAATTGAGAGGGAGATGGAGTGTGTGTGTGTGTGTGTGTGTGTGTGTGTGACAGAGAGCGGGGGGGGGAGGGTGGGGTAGTGGGAGAGACCATACAGAGAGACCTAAGAGGGAGATATAATTAAGAGGGAGGGAGACTTCAAAGAGAGGGAGAGAGAGAGAGGGAGAGGGGGAGATGGAGAGTGAGAGGGAGTGGGAGGGACTTGATAGAGAGAGAGATATATAAAGAGGGACAAAGAGAGAGGTAGAGAGATAGGTCTAGAGCTCAAGGAGAGCGAGAGTGAGAAAGATAGGTCTAAAGAGGGACAAAGAGATAAGGAAGGAGGGAGGGATGGAGAAGTAGATAGTTAAGTCTAGAGTTCAATATATTGATAAGGAGAGTTCTAAAGAGGTAAAAAGAGAGGGAGGGAGAAACAAGTGGAGGTATAGGTCCAGAGCTTAAGGGGAGACATAGTGAAATATAAAGAGGTAGAGAAAGGGATAGAGAGACCTGAGAGGGATATGGAGAGTGTGAGTGTGTGTGAGAGAGAGAAAGAGAGAGAGACCTAAGAGGGAGAGATGGAGTGGGAGAGACTTGAGAGAGAGAGAGACCTAAGAGGGAGAGAGGGAATGGGAGAGACTTGAGAGAGAGATACCTAAGAGGGAGAGAGGGAGTGGGAGAGACTTGAGAGAGAGAGAGAGAGAGACCTAAGAGGGAGAGAGGGAATGGGAGAGACCTGAGAGAGAGAGACCTACGAGGGAGAGAGGGAGTGGGAGACTTGAGATAGAGATACCTAAGAGGGAGAGAGACTTAAGAGAGAGGGAGAGAGAGAGGGAGAGAGGGGGAGATGGAGAGTGAGAGGGAGATGGAGAGGGAGGGAGAGAGAGAGAGAGGGAGAGGGAGTGGGGGGACGAGAGAGAGAGAGAGAGAGAGAGGTATAAAGAGGGATAAACAAAGAAGGAAGGAGGGAGGGATGAAGAAGTAGATAGTTAAGTCTAGAGTTTAGTAGATTGATAGGGAGAGGTATAAATAGGTAAAAAGAGACGGAGGGAGGGAGGGAGAGAGAAACAAGTGGAGGGATAGGTCCAAATCTTAAGGGGAGACATAGTGAAATATAGAGGTAGAGAAAGGGATAGAGAGATATGATGATTTATGAAGATTTGTTCATCTCCTTACTACAAAATATAAATAATTCATTATTGATTAATTTTTCTAATGTTTCAATTATTTTGAGATGAGTGTTACAAAAAAATCGATGAAAAAAAGACTTTGCATACGAAAGTAGTGAGCATTTGATGTTTCAAAAATGAAATATGAAGTTAAAATGATTACAATTAATTTTTTATGTACAATATAGAAACACTACGTAGTCCATTGTGTAGAGCTAATAATCACCTTTCCAACGTCTATAAAAAACCAAAACTTTGATAAGAAATGCAAAAGTTATGCCCATTTTACTAAAGAGGATTTTTTAGGTCTTCAAAATGGACATCTGTTTTGTTTTTCAAAATAGATATCGTTTTATTTTTCAAAAAAATGGGTCCCCGCTTTCCAAAACGGATAATCCAATTTGAAAAATAAAACAAATATCTGTTTTAAAAAATAAAACGGATATCCGTTGTCTGACAAAATTTGCAGCCTTGAGATTTCCCTCAGGTTTTCCTTGGTTTTTGGCTTGGGATTGCCAAACCTGGAAAGTCAACTAAAAAAACGTGTTTACAAAATTTTCTTAGTTTTCCGAAGTTCGCCCTTATGGGTGATGACTTTTTTTTACCTGAATTTCATGAAATGAAAATGGTTTATAGAAAAAAATGTCAGCTTTCCACCAATATATGTTATACCTTATTTTGAATTTAATAAATAATTATTAATGATTTTCTACATATATTATGAATAAAGTCCTGATTGAAAAACTTCTATAGCTTTCAAAGTACTTAACATTTTTCAAACCTACAAGATACGTCACATACTATAGAATTAAAAAATTGAATTTCATAAAGTTTTGACCAAGTTATGGTGGTTAGACACACACGTTTTAATAATTCTAAAATGTTCTAATAAAAAATCATAACTAATTATTTATATAGAAAAAAATTACAAAAAAAATCTGGCACACCCGAGCAATGTGTCCTCTACATATATTCAAAGATTCAAAAAAATAATAATTCTTGTACTTAGTGTGGTCAGACATACACCTACTTTTTATCTTTTTCTTGAAAATTTAGTACCATTGCATTGAAATTTCAAAATTTCACAAAACATATTTACTTTTTTCCAAAAAAAGACTAGTAGCCTAAAAACTACATTCAATTTGCTACAACTTTTGTTCTTACATATTTTTCAAATTATGTTAATAACCTATTCAAATTTTTATGTCAAGTTGTCTAACTCTATTTTTCTAAATTTTTATCGCCACATAGAGGCCTAGTTTGGACCCACATGATCCTGCACTGACTCTCAAATCAATAAAATTTGGCTATGGCATAGAAGAATGGGTGACATCAATTTTGATAGCCTAACAAAGATTAGTTCTACTAATGTTGTGAGCCAAATATTAGAAAGCCTATCAATGCTTTGTGCAAGGAATGTTAGTTTAGAAAGCAAACGAAAAAGAGTTTCAAGACTAGAGAATATTCTACTGTAGGTCCTTTGGAGTTGGTGCACACAAACCTATCTGGACCTACCAGAATAAGAAGCTCTCAAGGTGACATGTATTTTATGTTATTGATTGATGATTATTTTGACTTGGGTGACATTTCTCAAAGAAAAATTGGAAGCTCTAAATAAGTTCAAATCAAATTTAAGTCTATGGTTGAGAATGAAATGGATATGAACTTTTATATGTTGGCTGCATATTTTCATGTTACGAGCCATACAAGAGCAACTTGGATTGTATGTTGGTGGTGTCATATGGGTTTTGAATATTCTCTGACATGTAAGATTGTGAATTTTGTTATTTGTTTTTGGGACAAATATAAACCATTTATAAAACACTTTTTATTTATACAGTGATTGAACATACTTTGTTTACTTTATGGATAAAAATTGTTTTACAATTGAATATTAAGATGCTCCACCATGGGGCCCACAAAGGACTACTTTTGTCCCCACTATTGAACCTCACTCCACTATTGGGCCCTCTCCTCTATGTAGCAAAGATGAAAGTTATTCCTTGTGATTGCAAATGGAAGTGGGGTACTAACCAATAATATAAAATAAAACAATTCAGCCTCCCTACAAGGAAAATAATTATAAAATGAAACAAATTTCAAAATAAAATGAGAGAAACAAAGAGGAATGCCTAAAGGTGTGGTTCCGTGGAGGGGGGCTTCCTAAAAAATTTCAATGGGTGTTGTTGAGATTTTTTAAGATTATTTTAAAGTGGTGGTCCCACAAATTTTGTATCACAGTTTAAGCTTAAAAGTTCAAACTCCTATATTTATGTAAGTTGGTGGTTTCATGAATTTTTTAATTTTGCATATTCAATTCAACAACTTAAATAAATATAAAATAATAAAAAAATTAACTTGTGAGAATTTTAAAACTTCATATGATTGACAAGTGGTAGAAAAACGCCTAAGCTAGTGGGGTAATTTATGGCCCTACCCCTTTTGTACCTGCTTAACTGCTATTATTGAGGAAAATATTCTAATTTATCATGTAGCAGTTTATTTTTTTGTTTCATGGAACCTCTTGCTCCTTCAAAATAGATCCCCGAACCTCCATTAGACCTCAACCTAACAGGAAATGATGTCGGCTAAAAGATATTAATTTATCCTGTAGCATAATTTTTTTTTGATTCATAAGATCCCTTGCTTCTTCAAAATAGATCCCCAAACCCCCATGGGACCTCACCCTTCACCCTAAGAGGAAATGATGCCGACCGAAAGCAAAAGTTAAATATTCTATTTAGAGGCCAACAAACAACAGTAAAATCTCATCCAATCGTTTATGGAAAATCAGTGCCCACATGTAGACAGTTGGAAACGACATCCTGCAAAAACTCAGTTGCAGGCCTTGGAAACGTAGAACAACCCGTACTAGAGCAAAAACTCATCCAATCTTTATCTTGACGTTATAAACAACTAAAGTCATGCTATTGAAACCTACTCTTCCTCTATAAATACAAAGCACAATTCCTTCCGTAGATGTAAACATTTGATTTGCGCAACTACATTGAATTGTAACGTTATGGAGAAAATTAATGTCTTGAAATTTATGGGAGTATTGCTTGTATGGCTCTTGATTTTAAAGCCTTGTGTGGGTAGTTCTTTTACTGCGTGGGAAGGGCCTGGGTGTGATAACAAGGTTCCATTTCAATGATTGTTGGTGTTTTAGCATACCACACCACGGAGGATATGAATTTGTATACGGAGGACGACCTGTCTTTCTTTTTAATGCTCGTAGTTGCGAGGATGAAGTACATACTGAACTTGGTGTGAATACAACCGATTGCACCAGTTTTGGGTGGAAGAGCCTCTTCATGTATTGCGGATAATGTATGCTTTATCCGAAATACAGGCTTAACAACTGTTGCTATCCAACGATGACTATTAGTATGGATAAAGAGACTCTTTTGTGTGTCTTTCGTTGTCTCTTTTACAGGAGGAGTTGAGTCAGGATTTTCTTCTGGTGTAGTTTGTTAAATTTAGTAAGATTTGTATTTGATCCATATGATCGAGATGCATTCTTACAGTTAAATCTAGTAGGATTTGTATCTGGTCTATTGATTGACAGATAATTTTTTTGCAACTGTTACACTCAGCTGCGCCTATCAGTTCTACTCCAGTACGCCATTCTAGATCTCTACCAAACCTACTTGTCAACATTTACATACATGAGATATATATCTCTAGGTTCAATCAGTTCAAACTCAAAAAGAAGCTTGGAGATTTGAAAACCAAGAGATTTTTAGTAAAACAATACTTTTAGTTACTCAGGATAATATGGAGATGGGACGAGGCGTCGAGGAAAGCCTCCTCTGGATCCACCTCACAAAATGTTAGCACTTCATGAGCCACAGTCGCTCCTGCAGTGAGGACTATTCCATCTTTATCAATAGAGCCATGCAACCTTGTAGACATGGGAGTCCTAAGAATGTTTTCTCAGAGAGGGACTGTATTGAGGAAGAGAAGCAAGGGATATTTTTAGGAATTCAAAGAACTTGAGGAAGCTATAGCATGGGAAACTGAAGGTCTATGATGCCTCCATAATTTAAAAGAGGATATAAACCAAGTTGTTGAGCAATACTCTACAAGTTTGTATGTGGTTATCCCTTTTCTAACAGGTTTATTATGAAGCAAGAATATCCAAAATTTTTTCTAGTTGTATAAGAAGAGTTGTTGACTAGTTGTATAAGGAGAGTTGTTGAGACAACGTGTCTTCAAGTGGTCACATGTCAAAGGTGGCCACTTTTTCTTTTTCAAGTTTTAGACAAACTTTTCAACTTTATACACATTACAAAGCAAAATATAACTTTATACAACATAAATCATATATCTTTTTTTAATCTATTTAATTTTTTTTTAATGGATGTTTTAAAAAAAAAAATTAATATGTCACATAATTTTATGCATCTCTTCATTTTTGTTCATAAGGCTTTTTAACAATTAATGCTATATCTAGTTTTTAGAGTTCATGATCAAAATGAAGGTCAAAGGATTCACCATAAGATGGAGGAACACTCATAGTAGGTTTTTACATAGAACATAGATTTATTTATAGATAATTTTTGGTATGAGTATATGGTTTTATCTTTCTAGTATACACTTATTTCTAATGATTTAGATTTTATTTGATGTTTTAGTTCACTATGTTACGTTTAGTTTCATATTTTGAGAGTTCATGCAGAGTACGTTTTTTGTAAGTGGTAAAATTATTTTTGTAGGAAGTATTTATGATCCTTTTGAAATAGGTGATCCCTCGATATAATGTTAATTATGTTTTTTTATGATAAGGAATGGGCATTACGGATCCTGGTCATTTATTTGAGCAATGAAATGCTTTTTTTAGACACTATGGTTTTATTGGAGGCACAATTAATTCTCATTGAACGAGTTACATACAATAAAATCAAGCAAACAAGGCACTTATGTACAACTTGAGATGACCTATTCATTTGTGTATGGAGTGAAAAATTATGTACTAGGAGGATGCGTACAAATGTCAGCATAAGCTGATTAGTACTAGGAGATTAGAGGACTATGTTGTTGAGTAGAAAGGTTGATCATATTATTAGATTTATAGATTCTCTAGATCATCTACATCCTCCCTTTGGATCAAGGGAGTATATTGGATTTTATAATCTAAAATTCATTTAAGTTTTTTGTGAATTTTCTCTAATTATATCATTTTACACACAATTCTTTGTTTGTTGGTTGTGAAATATTTTTACTATAGTATTATTATTTGGGAAGTTAAATGGAGATGACATTCATATACATCATTTTCCTTTTATTTGTAAATATATAATGACAAGATTTTATTATTCATATTTTACCATGTGTATTTATACTATTTATTTTTATCTAATTCCAAAAAACGTACATGTATGAAATGTATGGTATAAAGGGTATGTGCAAGAAGTTGGGTCCACAAAATGTTCAAAAATGTGGAAATGTTTTTCTTGATTTTCAGGATTTGTCACACTTGGATTAAAAATTTGAAGCACTTACACATTGAATCTTAAAAATGTTTTAATAATATGAAATTTATTATTTTGAGTCTACTTTCCAAATATGTAATTTATTCTAATATCTAGATTATATAAATTAATTTTTAATAGGCATGTATAAAAAACATTTTCTAAAAGTCGCTTTTTTTAGGACTATACAATGCATGTGTACGAATACCATAATTTGATTTAAATAAAAGTTTTTTTCTAATTCTTTTTGAGGAAATATGTGAAAAAATGAATGTTGATGAGAATATATATATATATATATATATATATATATAATTGGCTCTAATTTCTATTTTTGAAAACCCACGTATACAGACACTATAATTTGACCTAAACTAATCATTTTATTGATTTTTTCATTTGTAGAGAATCATTTATAGATTGATGTCATAATAATTTTATAAAAAAATAGCAAATTAAAAGTTACTAAAAAATAAAAAGCTTGATATTTAAAGTTTATGGACTAGTTTCCTTAAAAATTAATTAAAAAGTAGAAAAATAATCCAATCATAAAAAAATACATATTCATAAACTATACACATGGTCTATAATTGGTTTTAATTTCATAAACCAATTTTGAAAAAAATAATTGACAACTATATTATCAAAGTTATTTCTCTTGGCATTGCCTTAGTCTTCTAGTTACAAGTCCAAGGCTGAGGATTTAATTATCAAGTCCTTCTCGAGCCTAAAAGAAAATAAAAAAGTGGGTTAGGATTTTAATTTTTTTTGAACGGGTACCCACTTTAAAATAGGTACCCATTCTATTTTAAAAATGAGCACTCAATTAGGAATGATATCTTGATATAAGAATCAGGTTCCCATTCCTAAACAAGTACCCTTTTTTCAAAGTGAGTACTCATTCCCGTTGGTAATTTTTTTGGCAAAAACTTGCCCTCTTCATGGACACAACTTCTTGCACTTACCCTAAACTCAACATTATATATGTGATATTTAAATGTTCTTTTAGCTTGTTCAAATTTATACCATTGCTCCTAAATTGAAGGGGATTAGAGAATGGTCTTGAAATAGTTCAAAATATCTATACCTTCTCCTAAATTTCTACTTTAACTTGATTTTACAGAATTTGTACTATAAGTTAGGAAAATATGACACTCAATCTGCACTATTATTTTACTTATAATCACAAGAGGTGTTTGAGCTTTAAAATTTCAACAAGTTGCACATAATGTGGCTACATTTATTTTATGATCTTAAAATGGGTTGATACATCAATAATTTTTTATGATCATACCTCATTTTAAGAAAATTATAAAAGAAATTTAACCACATTATGCGGAACTTGTTAAAATTTTAAATCTCAAACACATCTTGTGATTATAAGTAACATACACACCTCCCAAAACTAGTTATCCTTACACCCCAAGCATAAAGGAAAAGACAACCACACTAGAGGCTATCATGTTGCTACCATGGAAAATATGGTTGCACCTTAGATTGTACCACCATGAATGGCAATGAACAAACATATAAAGCTACAAGTGCCACAGTGAGGAGCAATCCCATAGAATAAAGATCACTATCTTTTAGATTGATTAAGTGCATCAACACATGGAAAACAAACACAATCATTCAGTTGTATTTTACTACTCAAGGTCTGACATTGATTGGTGGAATGATCATGCACTTGGTGATATGCATAAAATTATTGTTATAGAATTTATTACGTGTTTGAGGAAGAGTAATCAAGCGGGCTTAGAGAAGCCTAAAAAAAAAATACTCTTGCTTTGATAAAGGTGTAGGAGACAAATTTCTCTTTTGTGAAGAAAAGATTGATTACCATATGATGTCTTAAATATGATAGATGATGGCGGACAATAAGAAGATAGAGAAGAAGGTTAGAAACCTAAACCCCTTTTTGATAGATACAACACAAATTTCACATGATCCTTAATTCTTTGTTCTATGTTAAATTCCATATATCCATTGTTAGAAAGTATTTTATATCCAAGAACATAATATTCTTCCAACTCATATGTTCAGTCTTATCTAAATAATCATAGGAAAAATTGATTCTTTCACAAGAATGCAATTCCTTTTTGAATTTTAAATTAAGCATCGCTAACACAGGAGGGACAAAAGCTAAAGAGCTCACATCACTGTCATAGGGTGATGTTTTTGGATTTTCTGATATAAAAGAATATTGAGTGAATGAAACACAAGAATCCTTAGGTTTAGATTGTGAGATTTTGTACTCTTCTATAAAGGAGGGTGTAAGATATAACAAAAACTAATCATTACAAAAACATGTTTGAATATGAAGCAATATCATGATCATTTGTATTCGTCTCTCTAAAATTTGGTGGCAAGATTTTAGACTCCCTATTAAAATGGGGTGTAAAATATAGCGATCCCCAATCATCGTCTAAAATATTTTTATAGGTAAAACACAATCATGATTAACTTGAACATGTTTGGGTTCCATCTTTGAAGTTGGAATAAAATTATTTAGAGATTTTGAAGTGTTATATTTGGCTTCAATTTGTGAATTATCTTGTTATTGTATTAATACTTCATCTCATGGTGGAGAGTAGATGAGACTCCCTTCATGACATGAATCCATGATCTACACGTAGGAGAAGAATATATGAATGTAGTCTCAACATGACATTGATAGGGGTAGGCAAAACCACAGGTCCTATACCTTAATTGTTAGCATGATTGACCCTAATAGATTCCTACTAATATTATCAAAGCTAGGAATAACAAGATCATTAGGTTCTATAAAATTCTTATACACACCAAGTTTATCTAGAAGATCCATGCTACAAACTTTAGGACAATCCATTATCAATGAGAGTATGTCTAACCAATGTTTGATTAATTCTAACCATTATCATTACAGACTCTTGAATATTCTGGATTTCAAGTGAGGGTAATTTAAATGTTGAGAGGAGGTAATATCCAACATTGTTGTTCGCATACTATCAAACAAGGTTGCTACATCATTATGTTTGAAAAAAGGTGATATATCAATCTTTTACAAAGCCTCTTGGAACATCCTATGGTATGTCGATGATGTTTGAATCAAGTCCCAAAGGGAGATCTTAGCTGGAGTATTACAAAGTTGCTCAACAAGATCATATTCATTACTGCTATGTTAAGGAAGTCTAGGTGGGGGTGGAAGATATGGTTGGGGTAATGGAATGGATGTTGTTTGTTTTGGTTGTTTATGGTTTCTAGTGTTATATGTTTGTGCAACTATGTGATAACTTGGTTTCTTTAACATGTCTTCTTGCATGTGATTACTAGTGAGTTATTTTGTAAAGTTTGGTATATGGCCATGAAGTTTAGGAGGTCCTATAATGAGAGGTGGTTTACGAGGTTCAATAATTAAAGGAGATTTAGGAGGTTCAATAATCAAATGTGGGTGTATAATTTGAGCTTGTTGAAAATCTTCTATCAATGGAGGACTTAATGTCAATTTTGAACCTTCATCCATGCAAGCCACATTACTATAATTTGAAAATGTATTTAATGATTTTGTCCTCTTGTGCCACAATATCTTCCCAAGTAGAAGTGGCATGGGGAGAGGAACAAATACGATTCTCAATGATTGGATCCTCTTGCACCAAGATACTCTCATAAGTAGGAGAGATATTGGGGGAACATTTACATGATTGCCATGATTGTCAATGGTTGCATCCTCTTGCACCAAAATATCCTCACAAGTAAGAGAGATAGTGGGAGAGGGATCAATAAAGAATAACAAAAGAGGAGAGATAAATTCATTTTCACATGTTTGTAACAAAAATTCTTCGAATTTCCTAACAATATCTAACAATAGAACACGAATTAGGAAAACATTTTTGCAATGAAAAAATTGCTATGTACTTATCAATCAAATTAGTGATGTCCAACAAAATTAGATAGTTTGTAACATATCATTTCAAAATAGGAACCTAATCTGAACAAATAACACTGACAAAGATTTTGACTATTTTTTTTAGCCCAAACTGACTAGATAGAGGCGTAATACATCCTAGAGCAGATAAGTAAATTTTAAGAAAATTCAAAATCTAGAAATCATCTATAGTGTCTGAGGGTCTTGTGTTTTGGAGGTCCAGGTCTAGAGGTGAACAAAGTTATAGAAATACATCGAAACCTAATTTTTCTATATGAATCACATACATGCCTACAAGTTTTGATATTTTTAGAGTAATTGAATATATTCAATTGATAATTTTCAGAAATTGAATATTGTGATTGAGTGATTTTTCCAAAAAATACAAAAAAAAAACTTTATGATGTTTTGAATTGAAAATAATATGAAGATCTATAACTTAGACCTAAGCCCTAAACAAGAAAAATCGGAATTCAAATTATGCAATTGAATTCAAAATATTTTGCATTTTTTTCTTTTTAATTTATGATGCACAAACAATGAAAATGTATAGTGTTTTGAAATAAATGCAATTGAACATAAGATCTTCAAAGCACCTAGATTTTAAAATTATTTTTTCAAATTTTATGCAATGAAAAATCAAAAAAATTGTAAGTGTATGATACATCGGGTTCACAAAAATGTTAGGTAGGGAAAGTGAGCCTAGATCCAATTAGGATAACTAAGATTATCCCATTTTCACTTGACTCATTAAAAATAAATGAACTAGGGTTTGATGATTAGCTTCTTGCCACAATGGAGAGCCCGCCCCCTAGTGTTTATGTTTCTTTTTGAGTTGTGAGTATGCTAAATTTGATGTGTGATCTGACAATCCTATTTGACATACAACCTAGATCTGAAAATATAATTTAGTAGATATACAAAAATGAAAAGTAACAAAATGAATTCAGATCTGATATGGAGACATAGAGAAGAACTTGTACTATAAATTTGGACTTTTTTTGCAAGGGCAAGGATGTAGTGCACCCTAGACTGGATTACTTTTTTTTTGGATCCATAAATTTTGGGTTTAAGGTTGTAGTTTGCACTATATTTTCCTAGGCTATCACCTGTTGAAGTCATAAGATAAGACCTACACACATGAAAATAGGGGAGAGGGTGGTGTTGTATAGGGGCTTTTCTAAGTCAAACCATGTGTTGGTACTTCTACCTCCATGTGTAGTGATTGATGATGATCATGAGGGAATGCCCTAGCCTGGGCAGATGCCAAAACAACAATATTTGGCAAAATTGACAAATGATAAATGATAATGTTACCTTGTTGTGAAAAACCTTGAAGAAGATATACCACACAAGTTGATTAATGGATGCCTTAAATACATGATAGACCTACAAAATTTTAGCTCATAAAACATAATCTAGGATTATTTTAAAATTTCAACAAGTTGCAAATAATGTGGCTAAATTTCTTTTATGATCTTCTTAAAATGGGCTGATCCATCAATAATTTTTTATGTTCACACCTCCTTTTAAGAATTATAAAAGAAATTTAGCCACATTATGTGCAACTTGTTGAAATTCTAGAGTTCAAATGCCTCTTGTGATTATAAGTAACATACACACCTCCCAAAACTAGTTATCCTTACACCCCAAGTGTAAAGGAAAAGACAATCACACTAGAGGCTATCATGTTGCTACCATGGAAAATATGGTTGAATGATTGTACCACCTGAATAACAATGAACAAACATATGAAGCTACAAATGCCACATAGTGAGGAGCAACACCATATAATAAAGATCATTATCTTTTACATTGATTAGGTGCATCAACATATGGAAGAGAACCACACTCATTAAGTTGTATTTTATTACTCAAGGTCTGATATTCACTGGTTGAATGATCATGCACTTGATGATATACATACGATAAGTTATTGTTATTATTTATTATGTGTTGGAGGAGGAAGAGTAATCAAGTGGGCTTTGAGAAGCCTCAACAAAATATTCTCTTGATTTGATAAAGGTGTAGGAGAAAAAAAATCCTCTTGCTAAGAAAATCTTGCTCGCTTACCATGTGATGTTTTAAATATGATAGATGATGGCAGACAAGAAGAAGACAAAGAAGAAGGTTAGAAAACTAAGCCCCTTTTTGATAGATACAACATAGACTTCACATGATTCTTAACTCTTTGTTCTATGTTTTCCAAATATCCATTGTTTATGTTTTCCATATATCCATTGCTAGAAATTATTTTATATCAAAGCACATAATATTCTTCCAACTCAGATGTAGAAGTCTTACCTAAATGATCATAAGAATAATTGATTGTTTCAAAAGAATGCAATTCATTTTTGAGTTTTTTAAAATTAGGCATTGCCAACATAGGAGAGACAAAAGCTAAAGAGCCCCCATCATCAACATGGGGTGATGTTTTTGGATTGTTGATATAGAAGAAGATTGAGCAAATGAAACACATGACTCCTTAGGTTTAGATTGTGAGATTTTGTACTCTCATATAAAGGAGGGTGTAAAATATAATGAACCCCAATCATCACAAAAACACATGTTTGAATATGAAGCAATATCATGATCATCATTTGTATTCGGTTCTCTAGACTTTTGTGGCAAGATTTTAGATTTTCCATTAAAATGAGGTGTAAAATCTAACGACCGCCAATGATCATCTAAAATATTTTTATAGGTGAAATAAATCATCATTATCTTCATCATGTTTGGGTTCCACCTTTGAAGTTGGAATCAAAGTATTTAGAGATTTGGAAGTGTTTTGGTTTCGATTTGTGAATTATCTTGTTATTGTATTCATACTTCATGCCATTATAGAGAATAGATGAGACTCCCTTCATGGCATGAATCCATGATCTATGCAAGAAAAGATTATATGAAAGTAGTCTCGACATGATATTGATAGGAGTAGGAAAAACCATCGGCCCTACCTTAATAGGTAGCATGATTGGCCCTAATGGCTTCCTACTAATATTATCAAAGTTAGGAATAGCAAGATCATTAGGTTCTATAAGATTCTTAGCCACAAGATCCATGTTGCAAACATTAAGACCTGATCCATTATCAGTGAGTATGTCTAACCCATGCTTGCTTAATTCTAACCATTATTATTAGAGAATCTTGTATATTTTGGATCTCAAGCGAGGGTAATTCATGTTGAGGGAAGGTAATATCCAACATTGTTGTTTGTATATAATCAAACAAGGCTTGTACATGATTTGGTTTGGTGGAAGGTCAAATATCAATCTTTTACAAAGCCTCTTGGAGTCTCCTATGGTATTTCGGTGATGTTTGAATCAAGTTCCAAAGAGAGATCTTGGCTGGAGTATTACAAAGTTTCTCAACAAGATCATATTCTTTATCGCTATGTTGAGGTAGACTGGGTGGGGGTGGAAGATATGGTGGGGTAATGGAATGGATATTGTTTGTTTTGGTTTTTTATGGTTTCTAGTTGAAACAGTGAAAAATAGGTTTAAGGGAAATGTGGGGTTCCCCTAATTTGAAATGTGGACCTATTTCTCACTATTTCATTAGGAAATGAGATCCACACAAAGAATTGACTAATCTATTGATTTCCTTATGCTTGAGGATGGGGGTTTTAGCCCGAACCACTTTTGGGAGAAAAACTAAAAATAGCAAATCAACCTAATTATGCCAATTCAAACTTGAAACATCAATATAAAACTCAATATTGACAAAAACACCAAACTTTTTGCATATTTGAAAAGGGTAGAATAATGTTTATCAATCACCAAAAGGTAGTTTCAGGAGGTTGTTTGGGTCTTTTGTTAGGGATTTCAAACATCTTTTGGAAGCCCTTGATATCAATCTGTAGCTTTTGTTTGATTCGGGTTGTAGTGTTAAAAAGTTGGAAATTGGATTTGTAGGTGAGATTCCATGTTTTAACGACAAATTTTGCAACTTTTCCAATCTTTTTCTTTAAGAGATCTTCAATCCTTCTTCAACCTAAGATCTGCAACACAAACACAAGAGGGAAAAATTGTTTATTTTTGGTGAATGGGGGTTCGCCTTGGTCAAACCCCGTTTGAGTAATTAAACCTTGAATTGAAATAATGAAATGTGAAAGGAATGATGAATGAACATGCTATGTTGCAACTCACCAAATCCTTGAATAAATCTTTGGAAATCTGCAATGTTGATCTCGATCTTTCATGAAATGACTTCAATGGATATGGATTTTGATGCAAGTGAAATATGACTTTGAATGCTTGCTTGAATTTTTGAAACCTACATCACAATGTTAGCTCCAAAAACATGCATGATGCTTAAGACTTTGACATGATGCTTGAGGTCTTGATTGGTGCAACAAAATACTTGATAAATATGCTTTTGAATGCCTTGATCATAAACTTTGCTATACTTTTGCTCACTTCAAAATACTAGATTGTTTCTCTTGAAATTTTAGGATTTGAATGATAAAATAACCTTGTATTTATGTGTGTATATTCAATTTCCCGAAAATTCAATATTACAAGTTGACATCAAAATTTGAATTTAGAGATGTTAAAATACCACCAAAAACATAATCTAAATTTAGGTTCAAAGGCCTAGAGTGGACCCATTCACCCATGGGAAAATGGGTTCTAGGTCCCTATTCGTAGAACACACATTGCTCAAGGTAAATTGTTATGTGGGCATTAATTATTGTTGAGTTTTCCTTTCAAAAAATATAATTTATTAGGCTTGTAGATGCAAAATAGGGCTTATTAAAGTATAATTAAGTCCATTTAGATTAAGGGCCCAAACAAAGTATGAAAATGTAAACGAGTACATTTTTCTACACTACATTTAACCCCCATTTTAGTGAGAGGATGAACGCAAGCGCAACTCACACTAAAGTAGACAAATATGTACCAAGAGGGGGTCCAAGTGTATAAATGTTAATGAGATAGGATGGCAAAAATCAAAGAGGTTGCACACGCCCCCAAGATCAAGATCCCATGGCAAACCAACATAAGCACAAAGGGACACACACAAGATGTATGATATGCAACAACAAGACAAGATACACAAACATACAATGTCAAAGACTAAAAGAAAGAAAAACAATAAAAAAAAGGGTGGATCAAGCTTCGATTGTTTGTCCAATTCAATGTGGATCAAACCTTAGCTGTTTGTCCATAAACATTTACAAGTGAAACCTGTTGTCCACTATGCAAACAACAATACATGTTCACACAAGCTAGTGAAATCCACTGTCCACTAGGTGAGCCCCCAAATGGATATAAAGGTTAGAGATAAAAAGATTAATGGTCACCAAAAGGTATTGTGATCATTTATGTTGCATATAAGTTATATTTTAAATAAGAATGTGATATTGTGCTAACAACAAATGATATTTTGTTGTTCAACTACTAGGGATACCATGATCAAGTTTTGGTTGAACCTTTAAAAAGTCAATTTTAGGAAACTTCTCACTAGACATGCCGATGTGCCAAGTTGTGTGATGAGTCACACCTCCAAACCTTAGTTATAGATAGAAAATAGGCTAGTTCACATTTCAAAAGAAAAATAGCATTCCTATAATATTTCATACAACGGTTACATGCTTGCAAAGTTAACCTGCACAACTATTACCCCCTCTCCCCTAATTGTAACTAAGTTTGTATTTGATCACGTTTAAGCTTATTATTGCTTAGGTTAATTACAAAAGGGTTCTATGCTTAGCTAATTTTTTTAGCCAAAATTGTACGAGCTTTTTGGTTACTTGTCTCATGGTTTCTTTTAATAATTGACAAATTCCAATTTTTCAAATGTCACGTGAATTTGACAAGAGAGAAGAGAAAAAATGTGTTGCCGTGTGACATATTTGTAGTTAAAGAATGGTTGCATCATTCTAGCTCGGCCTCTTCGCCCACAGTTAGAACTTTTATCATACGTTCTACCAATTGAAAAATTGCTGGTGCCTCCAGAAATTAAGTAGCAAGCATCTCCATGAGAGCATGCTGTTGGTATCACCAATAATCTCTGCAAGAACACAACCCATCCTTGAAGTGATGGAAACGGTTTGCATCTCTCATAATAATTTCTCGCATTACAATCTTGGATATGAATTTAGTGGCAGTATGGCAATCACCACATACCCGAAGATTTTTTGTTATATGGAGAGGGATTCCAGGGCTTGTACTGATAAGTCCAAAAGCAATCGCCAGCCTCTCACTGTGACTGCAAATCATGCTTTCCTTCACGTCCTCATCTAGCTCTTGTAGCACAAAATTTGTACTTGCTACATACCCTGCATCCTTCATCTGTTCTGTCAGTGTTTCCAACATAGCATAAATTTCCTCAGATCGAGGGTGTGATCTGTCTCCTGCAAGGAATGCATGAACCTGGCTATTTACCTCAATAAAGCTATATCCAGGAGGCTTTTTCACACCCCTTGCTCTCATCATTACTCTGACCTTTGCTACATCATCCCATCTGCCAGCTGTGGCATACATATTTGATAACAACACATAATATCCTGCATTTTGGGGCTCTAATGTAAAAATACATTCTGCAATTTGCACTCCTAGCTCAATGTTATGGTGTATTCTGCAGGCACCAAGTAAGGATCCCCACACACATATATCAGGTTCAAATGGCATTCCTTTTATTAAATCTTGTGCTTCAATGAAATGACCAGCTCGGGCAAGGATGTCTACCATGCATGCATAGTGCTTCAAAGTTGGTGTGATGCGATAATCTTTAGTCATGCATTCAAAGTACTGCTTGCCCTCATCTAGCTGACCTGCATGGCTACATGCATTCAAAACACCTAAGAAAGTAATCTCATTTGGTTTCTGATCTGTCTGTCGCATTTGGGAAAAAAGTAGTAGGGCATCTTTGCCATATCCATGTAATCCATACCCTGCAATCATCGCACTCCATGAGACAACATTTCTCTTACTCATTTTGTCGAAAACCTGGCGTGCCATCTCTACACTGCCACATTTGACGTACATGTCAATGAGGCCAGTTCCCACAGAAACAAATGAATCAAATCCAGTTCTAATTACATAATCATGGATCCGCTTGCCTTGTTGAAGAGCTCCTAAATGAGCACATGCCGACAGCAAGCTTACCATTGTAATAGAGTTGGGCTTAACTCCTGTGAGTTGCATTTGATTAAAAATCCCCAAGGCCTCATTTCCATGTCCATTCAAGGCGTACCCGGTAATCATCGCACTCCAAGAGACCACATTTCTCTTAGGCATTCTGTCAAACACTTGCCGTGCAAACTCAACACTGCCACATTTTGCATACATGTCTACAAGGGCAGTCCCAACGAACACATTAGATTCAAATCCCCTCCTAACTAAGTACTCATGGATCCACTTACCCCGATGCAGAGCTCCCAATTCTCCGCAAGCTGTAAGTGCACTTACCACGGTAACACAGTTAGGCATAACACCTACTGCTTGCATTTGATCAAAAATCCTCAAAGCCTCCTCACCATATTTATTCTGTGAATACCCTGCAACCAGGAGAAGTTTGAGAGATTGAAACATTTTTGGGTGATTGACCACTCTTTTCATTTCCAAAAACAAAGTTATATATCTATAACAGGTTAGTGTTCAAAGAAAAACAGAGGATTTAATATGCATGAGGTTTTCACAGTCCACGATTATATGGGATAACTAAGTTCGTTTTGTTTTCATCAACATTTGGATCACGCTGCATAATCTACTATAGGATAAACAATGAAAGATAAATGAATAACAAATTTGATTGGTAAAAAGACTGATAATAAATTACAGAGATATATGTAAACAAAATAAACATAATTAATTTCAAAAGCTATTACATTCATAACATAGGATTCACTACTATTTCAACTTTAAAATTTGGCTAGTCTATTAAATTCATTCACGCATACAAAGACTTTGGCAAATGTTCTTTTCGGAAAAGTGGTTGATCGCGGAATCTAAGTTTTCAAAAGCTAGGCAATTGGAAGAAAGCAAAAACAAATAACCGATAAAAATTACCTGCCTGAAATCATAGCAGTCCAGCAAACGACATCCCTCTGAGTCATTTTGTCAAACACTTGGCGTGCATCCTTTAAACACCCACATTTCGAATACATGTCGACAAGAGCAGCACCCACATGGACTTCCGATTCAAATCCAGCTTTGACAATGTAATTATGAACCATCTTTCCCTCTTGTAGGGCTGATAAACCAGCACATGCCTTCAGTACGAATGGCAACGTCGAACTGTTTGAATTTTGGCCTTCATAGGACTGCATTTGGTAGTAAATTTTAAGCGTTTCTGTGTAAAAACTACCATTGGCATACTCTCTTATCATTGCATTCCAGAAAGAAATGTTATCATCGGGTTTGCTAAATTTACCCAGACTTCTCTCCTTATGGATTGTTCTGCTAGATTTGTCGAAAACCAAGCGAGCACTCTCTAAATTGCCACACTCGGCATAAATATTCAACAATTTAGAAGCTAGGTCAGCGTTTTGAGCAAACCCACAGATGAACAAGCGGGCATGGAGTTGCTGGAGTTGGTTAAGATTGTTGCATGCTTGCAGTAGAGAAAAAACATCTGCATAGCGATAATGATAGTTATTATTGTAGTTATCTTTCTCTGTTTTTTTCTGCATTGTCTCTGGTTGGGCAGAAACGGTAGTAACAAAATACCATGCTTGAATGGTGAATATCTTTGAAATACCATAAAATTGGTGGAATAAGGAAGTCCGTTGCATAGTCTAGTATTGGCTATACCATTACAGCTTTGCCGTGGAGAAACATGTAAATGTAGTTTTCATATGATCTTTTACAAAAATTCTCGTTAGAGACAAGTTGGCATCGATTAGTCCCCTAGGAGGGGGTTTCAAAGGATATTTTCAGACAAAATGTCTATCCTTCACCATCATGGTTAAAGACCTTTCTACACAATACTGTGTGAAGAGAAGATATATGAAGTCTGTTCAAGGTTATTACATTCCAAAAACTTATATACTAGCATTTGCATTTAAAGGTTGATAAAAAATTATATGTATATTAATATGTTAGAGTACGTGTTTGTGAATGTATATGTCATGTGTTTGTGAATGTATATGTCATGTTCTGCAAATTCTAATTGTATGTGGTTAGATTAAACAATTAATAATAAGCACAAAATAATGAAATGAAATAAACTTAGACAAGTCTAGATTTTTTCCTTAAAGAAATTAAGTATTATCTGATTTTGAAAAAAAGAAATTTGCCATCAAATTGAGCAAATGGAAATAAAATGTTCTCATCCAATTGGAAAATCAATATTTATTTGCTTTTACGTGATAAGTGGGATTTTGGATGCTTTCACTTGATATTTTGGAGGCTTTCACCATTAAATTACAGCTAGTTTACCATTAAATGGTAGCTAAAACTTGTTTTCCGACGATTCAAGAGTGGTTTGTAGACACGAGACTTGTTTGAAGGTCAAATCTCACACTATATGTAACCTATCGACTAATGAAGTATGTTCAAGGTTATTACATTCCAAAAACTTCCAGTTGTATAATCAGAACAATGTGTTTCCTTCATTTGCTTAAAGTGGCTACTATAATGTAATTCAACTATTTACGGTAGGTGACAATGGAGAAAATTAAATAAATATCTTTATTGAAATAAATAGTTTGAAACAATAGGGGAGCTTAGAGAATGAAAGCTTAAGGTTGAAAGAGCAAATTTGATGTTTGAAAAATGAAAAAAAAGAAGATGTAAGTTAATTTTTTGGATCTGTTTGTTAAACTTTAAATCTCAAGGTATTTACGATATGATCTATTGGGAAGCTATTAAGCACACATTTTCTTTTACTTTCTTATTTCTCTTGTTTAAGTTTTCGATAAATTAAGTTTGAAAGAGATAAAAGATAAATAATTAAGTTTTAATTAGACATAAATGTAGACAAAGATTGACAAAAAACACATTAAGCATGGCTACACTCATTTTTTATCAAACATCACATAGACAATATTTTACATACACTTATAATTCAAGAAATAAATCTTCATAATTATCTTCTAATGATTTTGCAACTTACAAATTTGACAAATTCCAATCTCACCATGCTGATGTCATTTCAATGGGAGGATGATCATTAATGGAGTTTATGTTTTAAGACATGTTCTTTATTGCAAAGATTTAAAGCTTATCAAAAAGAAAAGTCATGTGAAAATATTTTTACTACATTGATCTTTATATGGATATATTTAAAATTTAATTGAAAATAAAAATAGATTTCATAATTTATTTATTTTTATCAAATTATATATATTACAAGTTTGCTAATTTTGTTGTTTGAAATGATCATTATATAACAAAATCAAGGATACAATAAAATTTTACATTGATTAAGTGAAAATTCAATAAAAATAAAAGAGAAATTTGATCTATACACTAACTATTCACAACAATATCCAATAACAAAAATAGATAAATAAATTATTCAAAATTAATAAAAGAAAAAGTTGAATATAAATTATAGAACTATTGATCAACATTGTTTAATTCTATGTTTGCATTAAATAAGAATGCCACAAAAAATTACATCCAATAGATACATGTGTATACCACGACATAGATCATAGATAATGATAAGAAAACATAAAACATAAATTATAAACAGAATGCTCATGATAATTAGTATAATAATCAATATAAATGTATGGAACACAAAAGTATTAAATAATAAGTGGAAGAAGTTAAAAGATAAAAGGATCACATAATTATAATTGTCACGTACTGATTTTATTAATTATTTAATGCAATTATTAATCATAAGATTTTTAATGTTCATTTAAGATGATTATTTAAATTGAAATTGAAAGCGAAATTGAAATTTAAATGCAAATGAAATGATTTGAAATTCATTATTATAAAATTCGGGGATTGTCATTGCTGATGAAAATTTGAGTACAAGTGAATGCAGGAACAGGTGAATGAGAATGAAGGCGAGAACATTGATCAAGTAGAGTTGTTTTAGCCATTAGACGTTAATGAGGATGATGAAATCTCACACACCACTTAGTTATTAATGTGTTTTCATGATGATTATGTTTGGAATTTTTTAATAAGTTTATCTGATTGCTCCAATTTATGTGAAAATGAATATGTTAGTTTTGAAATGGAAAGATTAATTATTTACGAAAAGTTTAGCCAATTTGAGTAAATTATGTTATTTTGTGAAAAACAGATTTTAAAATGAAAGTAGCAATATATATGTTTAAATAATTATATATTAAATTTGGTTATTTAAATGGAAATAAGAAATAAATGAAATACATTTTAAATTTGAAATGAATTGAGAACAGTAGAAAACAAATGGAAAACAATTACCTCTCAATGAATTTCACATGCAAATGAATAGATAGAACTCTGAGTTATGGCCATCACTACCGGGAATGTGGCACATGTTGTGGATCAAATTTAATTGATAACTACACCATTTGCATGAAAGGAAGAAAAAGAAAAAAAAGATCTTCTGAACACATGCACATCTGAGACAGGAAAAAATCCATTTTGGAGAAGGGAGTTGTTTTTGTTTGATTCTGTTGAACTTATGCGCATGTGGGAAGAGAAGAGAGGAGATAAGAGAGGACATAATTCTTCTTAATGGATGCGCGTGGGAGAAGACAAAAGGCAAAGTGTGGCCAGGAGGAGGGAGTGAGTTTGGGGAACATAATTCTCTATCTCCATCATACGCATGAGAGGGAGGAGATAGGTGAAGTGCGTAGCAAGAAGGGAGGAGGGAATCAAAAGCAAAAATATGCTCTCTCCACCATGTGCGAGTAGAAGGAGAAGGGTCATGCACGACCATAAGGGAGGAAGGAATCTAAAGAGAACAAAAAGCTACTTCCTTCACACACAAGTAAGGAAGTAAGGAGGACGTGGGCAGAAAGGAAGAAATGAAGGGATAAATAGGTAGAGAAGGAAGAGGATTTGGGGTGGAGAACAGGAAGCAAAGAAAGACAAAAATCTGCTCACCATGATACATGCGTAGGTATAGGAAGAGGCACTCAAGCAAGAAGGAGAGTAAAGAAGAAAATTTTGATGCATGTAATGCATGCACAGGTCTAGGAAGAGGTGCACAAACACAAACAAAAATAGAAGATTCATCTCCAGATTTAAGAAAACACACAGCTACAGGAGATTAACAGGTAGATTCGATGGAAATCTACAGTTTACCAAACTCTCAATTCTTTTAAGTTTTAGTTACCAATTTCTTTTATTCTTGTATTTTAACTATTGAAAATTATCACTGTTTTTATCAAATTTAGGAGAAAGTTAAAACACCAAACTGTGTTTTTATTAGAAAACTATTGAACAACTTAAACAAAAAACTATAAAAAGATAGTAGATTTATTTATTTTTAGGAAATTCTGATTAGTAAATTGAAAAGATGCAAACAAAAACATACTATTTTAAATTTGTTTAAATTTAGAAATGCTTCAAAAATCAAAACTATCAGAGAGACAAATTTTCAAAACAAAAAGAACATAAAAGATAGTGAAATTATTGCAGAATTATCATAGCTGAATGTTTTTGGTTTCAATAAAATTTCCAGAATAATAAGATTAAAATAAATTGTGTATTTAAATATGCTTGAAAAACTTGAGTGAAATTTGACAATTCTTTAGGATTGATATTAAATTGTTACGAAATCAAAGTGTAAATGTAAGGTGTTTATGTTTTTGCAAAGATAATATTTTAATGGAAATATGAAAAACAAAAAAGAAAAGAAAATAAAGTAAAGTATAATTACTTTGAAGTTAAATGAATTAGAGAAAGACTACATTAAAGTGTAGTTAAATTTCATGAGCAAATGAACCGAAAGAATGCGTGCTTATTTATTCTTGTTTAAATATGTACTTAGATTACATACTTGAGATACACCTTTTTTATTTTACTTTTATTATTTATTTTAAATATGAACATAATGTTATTTGTGATTCAAATCTGTGAAATTAATGTATGAAAAACCATGTTTGCTTGAATATAGAATTGCAGTTCACGAGTTTGAGAAAGATAATTTTTGATTTTTAAATGGAACCATGCATGCTTGATAATTGAATGCGCATGACATGTGTTTGGAAAGTTACCTTCTGGGACGAGTGCTAAATATGGGTTTTTTAGAGAGCATAGTTTTGCTTTTCCAAAACTACTATTATTTGTCGTACATGACATTTTACTTGGCCAAGTAACCTAAGGACCATTGAAATAGATGGAATGAAAATAACTCTCTACCATATCTTAGTATCGAACTTGCTTGTTTCTTAAATGAATTAGAAAAATGAAAATGCTTGTGGATTTATTAGTTATACTAGGCACGCACCATATTCCATCTTGCTTGTCGACTGCTTTTTGCTAAGCGATTCGTGCAGGGTCAGGTATTCTTTGAATGACTAAAGAATTCCGGGAAAGCGTAAGCTTCAAGGTTGGGCAGAAAAAGCCCCTGATCCTTGTTCTCATCTTCATGTTTGAAGATATGCAATTGGATTGAAGATCAAATGAAGATTTCTTCATATTCTATTATATTTCATTCTTGTATGATTTTTGTAGAGCTTAAGGCAAAATAATGCCTAAGTCTCGAATTGTAAATTTATTTTACAATGCTTTTGTATTATAAATGTCGTGTAAGATGACACGTTTATGAATTTAATTGGAAGTATTATGAATCTTATTGTAGACTTTAAGTCGATATTTTGGAATGTTTTGGATTTTATGAATTTTAATGAATGGAGTTCCGACTTTCTTTGGAATATAAATGAATTTATTTAAAGAATTGTTGATGTTTGGAATGAAAGAGTTTCACTCTTTACAATAATACTATGATGATGACTTAAAGTATGCTTATCCATGCATGCCATTGACCTTATTTAGCAATATAAATGTCATGAAGTTCCTATTATAGAGAACTAGACATGCATTTCATTGCAATCTTTGATTTACATTTCATGACTATGAAATACAATTTTAAGTTTCATCCAAACTTTTTAATTTTTTAAAATGTCTACTACTATTGTTAAATTAAAGCAATGTTTCATGACTTAGTCGATATTTAGTTTCAATAGAAAATTGATTTCATATTATAAATATATTAAAACATATGCCAAACTCAATATCGATTGGTAAATTAGAAGTTATCAAAGTAGGCATATTAATTATAAGATCACATAACAAAAATACATTATAGTTTCTCTAATATATTATGACAAACAACACAGTCAATATAATTATTAGGATTTTATATTTATTTCTCAACTAAATAAGCAAACATTTAAATATTTAAAAAATATTTGACAACTTTATCATTGAAATCTCAATAATACATAACATTTTTAGGAATTAAATTTGAACCAACATTTGATGATAAATTTTACTAGATCTTCAATATTTATTTATTTTTATTTTGATGAATAGGCAGATATCTATATTAATTTAAAGATAAGAATACATATTCACAAAAAAAGGGGTGGGTGGTAAAAAGACACACCCCGAAAGTCACATGGGCAAAGCGCAGAAAAACCAAAAAATCAGATCACATTGGCCGAGCCTAGAAGTCTAAAAGCATGAAATAAAAGAAGCCAAAAAATTAGATCTTCAATATTTTATTTTACCATGTCTAAAAGATCAAATTGTAACTTTAAGGACATATTTTTTTTGATAGGTAAGATTAAGTTTGCATTAATATCAAAAAAAAGATCATACATTTTCGAGCCCCAGACTATGGGCATAGACCACCATTGACAATCAAACCAAAACAACCCCCCAAAAGGACCACACAGGGTCAATACCATCCAACCAATCACTAGTGCACCAGAACCATCACCATTAGACTATTACAATAAAACTGTAAGCTAGGACATCGACATACTGGAAAAAGATAGAAACCCTAATATATATTCGCCCATCGAGATTATCAATCAAAAAAAGACCAGACCAACCAACACAATTACTAGACATTGTTATATGCATACACATGAAATTCATACTTCCATGACGAGTTCGAAACCACAGTCAACTAGAATTTCTTCAAAAATTCGACCCCTACAATAGCCAACCAAACAAGGAAAACTTTAGTGGCAAATCTTCACCAATTGGCGAATAATAGAAATCGGGAGCTCCAAAAATGGCGAATAGTACAAGCTAAAACAAATACTAAATCACTAGGTTTTTACAAAAAATAATTTCGTCTCAATTAATTCGCTATGTAAACAATGCATCATTGACATTGATTCACTAGTAGTTTATGTAGATACCAAAAATTGGTTTAGGCCTGCAAGTACACATTTCAACATAATTTTCTATAGTCCGTCGTCTTGATTAAATAATGTTACTTATTTAATTGCCTTTCTAACACATATTTCCTCTATTAATTAAATACCCTTTTTAATTAATTCATTAATTCATAATTATCCTTTATTCAACTTAATTAATTAAATAAATCATATTTATTTAATTATGTTGCGAACTAATTAATTCTTCCCCCTTTATCTATCAATTAAATAATTTATTATTTAATTCCCCTTTATCATACTTTTCCAACTATAATTAAATATCTTTATTTAATTATTCATTTAACCCCTTTTTCATCTATAATTAAATATTTATTATTTAATTATTCATTTATCCTTTTCAACAGCAAATTAAATAAATTACTTTATTTATTTAATTAAAAGTCTCATATTTCGAATGTTGAATTAAATTAACATTTAATTCATTATTTAATTAATTATGTCACATTCCTCTAACATTCAATTATCTCTTACATGCACTTATCGTCTGACTCGAGTTATCTCTATGAGAGAACTCTCCGTCACAACTAGTCGATTAACTAGTTCCAACTCATATGCATGATCTATATCTATTAATTAAATATCTTTATTTAATTAACTAACTCAAGTTTGCATTCACATGCATTTATCATGCATTTATTCTCCAACTTCTAACTTTGGCTTTTGCATACAAAGTCTATTTCTTTTATTTTTTGAAGATGAAGATTGGAACTCATGTTCTAAAATTAGTCTTTACCTGCAGTTGAACTCACGTTCTAACTCGCGTTCTATCTGTCACATAACTCATTGCATGGCATTGATCAATCTCATCCGTCGATCTCTCTTTCAATCTGAGCCGATCGTTTGAAAACACAAAATCTATAAAATGGCCTGTCATTATCATTATTCCTCCTCCCGAAATCATTATACACTTTTGAGAAGAAACAATCTTCGATATTTTGCTGAGACACTCGACGAAGTTATGCTTGCATTCAAACACATAAATCTGAGGGCAAGAATAACAATACAACAAGATGGAGAAGGGCGATTGAGATAAATCGAGGAAGTATTTGCATATTCGGTGAGATCATTCTAGTTTTTATTAGTTTAGATTAATCATGCTTACTTATCGTTCTTTGTTGTTTTATTTAGATTAGAATTGATGTTTAATCTTGTGCAGCTTTAGCATCTTCCACAATTCCGAAAAATCTGAGTTACATTTGGTGAACCCGACGTGAATCGCACTTCAAAATCCTCACATCTTTCCGTTTTCCGTTTCTGTTTTTTTGTTTCTTTTTCGCAGGTTTTCTGTCTAGTGAACTGCATCTGTCAAAAACAGCGATGCATCCATACTTACGAACCACATCTACCACACCATAAACCACATCAGGCTGTCAATCGCCACACTCGCTTCTCAAAAGCCGCATCTGCCAGTAGATGAATTTTGAACCGCATCAGACACTCCGTTGACCGCATCTGCCTGCAACCATTCAAACCGCATCTATGGGTCCAAAAGCCGCATCTGGCTGGTAAATATTTTTATTTGTTTTATCGATTTCCGTGCATCCATTTTTCGATTTTCGCTTTTTTTTTTTTCGTGATTTGGATTTTTGCTAATATTTGGTTCAGTTGTGTCAAGATGGAATAACAAGTGTTTGCAGGATGACACGTAGAAGACAATACAAAAACCAAAGACAAACAATGAACTACTGACAAATTTGCATGCAGGACCTAATGCTTTTATCTTTTTAAGCATGCTTTTGTTTTGGTAGATAGATAATCGTCTTGTGGGTTAAAATGAACTTCTATTTGGTAGTGTAAATAATCTCGTTTGGGCTTAATAATTTACCAGTGTTTTCGTGTCTACATTGTTAGTTTATAACCCCACGATTTAGTAATCGAAGTATCCTCTCCCCTTGCGCATTCATGCAATTCTGGGTGTAAGAGAAATGGTTACTGACTCTAGAACTTGGGCCTGTCTTGGTGGGAAAAAGTACTCACCCCAAGACGACTCAGACCAGTAGCACGCTAAAGCCAAGCGACTTCCAGCCGGTATACAAAAGTGGATTCTTGGGGAAACCCCAGGAATCACGCGCACTAATCCGACAATATGGACAGAAATGGACTCTCGCCGACGTTGGTTAGTGTCCCACGAACGGAATGCCCGAATTAAAAGCCTTGTTGTAGAGTTACCAAAATCCTATCTACTTGTTGGTGCAACAGGTCGGACCTGTGAAGCCGTCTTACAATCTTACGGTTTATGTGTAGAGATGAAAAGTATGCCATGGGAGATTCATGGGTACTGTAGCTTGGTTGCCCCGTATAAGTGAGTGCCATGGAGGGGAGCCAGTGGGGTCAAGCTACTAATCATCCACCGTAAATATGCGTAGCTGGAGAAATCCAAGTAAGAATTCAACAAGTACTGTCCTAAAAGCCTAGGGTGTAAGTGTTTTTTGAGTCTCAACAGTCGATTCATCACAAAACTGAAAATAGTTTGAATGCTGTGTTTGCTATTTACTGTATTTGCCAAAATCTTGATCAAATAAACAAAGTCAGTCAAAGAACTTTCGAAAAAAAATAAAAATTTCAACTGTCAGGAACAGAGTCGCATTTGTCAATTTAATCGCCGCATCTGTATTAGAGAGTCGCATCTGTTAGGGGAATGATCGCATCTGTCTGTTATGATTTTCACAATCTCGAAGTTTTGAAGTGCATCTGTCACATACTAAGTCGCATGTGTCCATGCAAACCGCATCTGTCAAAGTTTGAACCACAAGTGTCTGTCAGGATAACTAGTTTTAGAGTCCAGAATAGGAAAAACGTATGTGAATTGGTAAACTGCAACTATCCTAGGAAAGACCGCAACTGTCAGAAACACCGCAACTATCATAGGAAAGACCGCAACTGTCAGAAACATCGCAACTATCAAATCCTGAACCGCAACTGTTAGGTGGACCGCATCTGCCTGTTAACAGAGAACAATCAAAATTGCAAACTGAGTCCGAACAAAAACTGTCAAAATTTTGCTCAAAAATCTTGCATCCATTAGGTGGTTATATACGTCTTAGTTACAATCCATGTCTTCGTCATAGTCATCCAAAGTCACATGCATATAGATACTTCCTCGGAAATCTTAGTTACAATCCACGTCTTCGTCATTGTCATCCTAAGTTGCATGCATCTAGATACTCCCTAGGAAATTGCATATCACAGCATAGATAAGTTTTCTCGTCTTTGGATAAATTCATGTCCCGATTTGTCACACTCATCGAACCTAGTCACCTTAGTCTTATCTAGTGAATCTTCTCAGCTCAACAAGTCTAGTTTGGAAAGTTCACCTTGTCAACTGTCATTTGTCCTACAATCAGGTTCCTTGGTCAAAACAAATCCTTGCATGCATTTACTCCATAGGAGGTAGGTTATACCCATTTTTAGAATCATAGTCTACACGAGGTCTTACATATTGTCCGTCTTACCATACGTCATCTCAGTATACGTCTTTCTAGAAATCATTTTAGCAACATCCTTATTGTCCAAAAAATCCAAAAACATAGAAATAGGTCATATCAGTTCTTAGGCATAGTCTGCATTACCCCATTTTGAGCAACTTTTTTATGGTCGAAACAAGGTCTCAAAAGAGGCACAAAGAAATGGTAGACCCCAACGAGTTTATCAATCCTTTCAGCACTCAACCACCTAGGAAGAACAAACCACACAAACCATTGCTTGATAAATTTGTCACTAGAGACGCCAATGGACGAGTCTTTGTTGAAGACATAGAGTCTGCAGTCCAAGATCCTGAATTTGCATCCTTCATGGATGAGTGCTTGGCAAATGATCCCCAACGCTATCTAGCAAAATTTCTAGTAGAAGGTGCCACACTACCACCAGGATTTGACGTTCACACATTGAAAACGACATCTACCCAACCAATGCAAACAGTGACATCAAGTGGTTCTATGCCCCAAATCACCACAGCAATACCAACTGGCATACCAACTCAGACATCGTCAATTGTAAACACAACCCCTTTCAACATAACACAAGGTTTACAATTTACGACGGGAGCAACTTCATCCAACCCCTTTGGCACCAACACGATTGGTAAGAGATCCAAAGCGGGTACGAATATTCCTATCCCAAATCAGACCATTCAAATAGGGAATATTCCTCCACCAAGTCAACCCATTCAAACAGGATATATTCCTATCCCACAATGGACTATTCAAACGAGATATATTCCTTCACCAAATCACAACCCATCGCAAAACATGGCATATCAGAATGTCTACATTGATCCAAACGATGCCAACACCATGTCCTTGACACAAGTCGATGTCCTTCAGAATCAAATGCAAACTCTCCAACAAAAAATGGATAATATGTCTATGTTAGGCAAACGAACTATCTCAGCACAAGACTTATGTCCATGTCCATTTGACAAAGTGCTTTACATGACACCTTTTCCCCATGGATACATTATACCGATTTTGCCTAAGTATAATGGGAAAAAGAATCCTCTAGAACATATTAGGGAGTTCTCAATAGCATGCATGGACATATCGTATGACCCCACATAACTGATGAGACTATTTCCACGAACCCTTGTTGGGATAGGACTGGAATGGTTTTCTAAGCTACCATATGGTATACGCTCTTGGGGAGAATTAGCTGAAAATTTTGTCGAACATTTCGCCTTCAACATAGACAATGAGATAACAATAGCAACCTTATGCCACACGACACAAGAAGATGGTGAAACTTTCACCACTTTCTTTCAGAGGTGGAGAAGTCTAGCTAGTAGATGTCCAGTTGAGATACCAGAGAAACAAAAGGTCACGATATTCCTAGAGAACATCAATCCAAAACTGCGGAGTGATTTAAGAGTACATTGTTGTACCTCATTCCTAGACTTGGTACAGAAAGGCATCATCCTTGAGAAAGGCCTTATTGACAAAGGCGAAATAAAGGTACCAGGTAGGAATCCTATTGTCCAAAATCAAAATGCGCCAAATGATAGAAGACAATTCTGGTCCAGAAACAAGAATGTTACAAATGATGGCATTGTCGATGCTAAAAACATATATACAAGGCTAGTTATCACACTGAGAGGATACAACCAAAATCAAGACACAATGGATAATCCAGATCAAATGGCTAACTATCTCCAAAATTCATAGCAACAACGACCTCAAAGAAGATTTCCAACACATGAATTTACTCCTCTAGGACAACCGATCGAGGTTATTTACAAAGAATTGATTAAACACAATCTCATCAAACCGTTGGAACCAAGAGAATATGATCCTGGACAATTTAAACCTTCCTGGTGGGATGACAAAGCCCATTGTGAATATCATCAAATAAAAGGACATAGCCTACAAAATTATCGCCAACTCAAGGGCATTATCCAAGACTTTGTTGAGAATGGAACCATAGAGGTCGGTGGATAGAAAAACACCAAGAACAGTGATCATAAGGTCTTCAAGGACCCATTACATGACCACACGAAAGGAAAAGCCTCCGGTTCGGGAACTAAGACCGATCCATCAACCAATTACGCAAACACCAATTTTGACTATGGAAAAGGAAAGATTATAAATAGCCTCCGCACTGCAGATGAGCATGTCGATACCTTCACCATTAAGAAGCCTCCAGAATGTAGTGTCAACACATGCAGAACCAAGATCACTATTCCAAGTCCTTCTTCTGAGCCATCTACACAAGCTTCCAAGTTCAAGTCTAACCTTCTTGATCAATTGAGTAAAACCCCTGCACAAATATCTATCTTGGAACTATTGACCTTATCACCTGAGCATCGAGCCATTCTCAATAAAGCTTTGCAGAACACAACTGTCCCTACTGATTTAGATGTCAATCATTTCGAAGAGATGGTGGGATATTTAACCAATTCGCACCATGCTACATTTTCCCAACAGGATTACTCGACAGAAAAATCTGATCATAATGACCCATTACATCTTGAAGTCTTAGTCCATGAAACCAAAGTCAGATGAGTCTTGGTAGATGGAGGAGCAGGTTTGAACTTGTGTACCCTAAAATTGGTTAAGGCATTAGGATTCTCAAAATATTGCGTAGATACCTCTAAGAGTATAGTCATCAAGGCTTACGATGATGAGGAAAGATCATCCAAAGGAGAGCTCACACTCCCTATCAGAATTGGTCCAGCAATCATGAACACCAGCTTCCAAGTCTTGGATCTCACTCTTCCGTACAATTTGTTGTTAGGTAGACCTTGGATACACGCAATGAAAGTTGTACCTTCAACGTATCACCAATGTCTCAAATTTCCACATAATGGCACCGAGATCACTATTGATGGTGATCTAGATCCGTTTCAGTATTGTACAAGCCTAAAGGAAATTCCACAACGCCAAGTACCAGTTAATCAAGAAGTTTCATCATCCAATTCATCCCAATACATTGACTCATCACATCTCACTAAGTCCAAATCATTCACACCTCCATCAACTACTCCTAAACTTGAAATCCAAGACAAGGGCTTTGGTGAGTATCGTATAAAGGAATCATACTGTGTCAGTCAACTGATTCCACCTAAGGCATATGGCCTACCTATGGCAGATAGAATATAGTCAATAGTCATATTCAATGTTCCCCCTACAATGACATTGATCAAATGGGGAGAGCTAAGCGAGGAAATTGTGGACCAAGGTGATTCCTAGTTGTATCAAGAAGAACATGAATACCCCTCCCCATCTATTCAAATAGCTAAGAACCAATATGGAAAAGGCTTTAAGATAATGCAAAAGGAAGGCTATGATGGGCATAGTGGGTTAGGGCTACATCAAAATGGAAGGACGGAACCGATTACTATCCACCCATGACCAAAATACTTAGGGCTAGGGTGTCAATCACTTAGAATTGGGTTTCCTAGTACTTCGTCACTGTTTCAAGAGGAAGTGAGTGCTTACGCAGACACCGAGACATCTCATGATCCACCTCCCCCATTTTACGACAACCCTCCAATCTTTGATGAATCCCCTTACTCAAGTGATGGTGAATGGGATTCCCTTTCATCTACCAGCACCATGAACATAGACGCACTATTTTGAGAATTGGACCTAAATGTGAAACCTATACTCAAACCATCTAGTCCTTGTCCTAAGAAACATTTGTCTAAAGAAGAATGGCATAAGATCTATTATTGGGAAAAACTCGATCATGCATCTTGGGCACCTGAACCACCATCTTCTAACGACCTATCCCAGGCAATGGTCCCACATCAA